>OU015769.1:36894992-36916902 GCA_907173295.1 Fagus sylvatica
GCCAGTTGCAGAAGTGGATAGAATCATTCCAGAAGCTCAAGATTTTATGTGGGTCATTGCCTATCAAATTTTTGAATTTGAGCAAAGCCAACCTATCAGTCTCATTTGTTGGATTAGCAGCAATATTGGCAGTCTGCAAGTGTAGTAGGCTTATAGAAAAGAGAAGAATCACATGAAGGTATGTAGGCCATATCACACATAACTTGGTGTAATGAAGCTTCATTGGCTTATAGCAGAGGTGAAATATTGGTGCAAGGCAAAGCAAGATATAGAGCATTATGTTCAACAAAAAAGAGATATAGATGATTATAGAAGAAATTAAACAAAGAGGGAAGAACAAAGGGGTTTGGGACAAAGATGGGTATGGGACAAGAGTTAAAGTGAAAAAAGAATGACCAGGGAATAGAGGGGTATGGGTTTGGTAAAGTACAAATAAGACTTTAGCAAAAAGAAGTCAAGGAGGGGGTATGGTCTTTGGCCAAAGTTGCCAAAAAATTCTTTTTTTTATGTTTTTGTGCCAAACATGCCATTTTTTATATTAATTTGAAAAATAGACCGATTGTAAATCGTCTTTGTGAAAGACGATATTTCGCGTGAAAGTCGTCTTTCACAAAGACAATTTTTTATTGCCTTTTTCATTTATAATTTTTCACGTGTTTTTTTCAAAATTTCAAAAAAAAAATTATATGAAACAAGTGTTTTTTCAAATTTAAAAAAAAATTTATATGAAAGTTGTCTTTTGTAAAGACAATTTTCATATAATTAAAAGAAAAACACTTGAAAGTTGTCTTTTGAAAAGACGACTTTCATCTAAAAATTTTGTTGAAAGTTGTCTTTCCTAAAGACGATTTTCAATCAGCCTATTTTTCAAAATTTACATCATTAAGGACATGTTTGGTTGAAAAACTATAAAAATTGTATTTTTTGGCAAATTTAGCCGTATGATCTTTCCGAAGAAAAAGAATTTAGCAAATGACAAAAAGAATATTGATATTAAAGAAGGAATGAAAAATATTAAAATATAAATAGAGAAACAAAATGGAGAGTTAGATGTAATTTTATGTGAATAGTTACTTAGCTAAAATTGAAAAAGTAAGTGTGAGTACTAATTTGGCTAACATTATCTAGAGGTTGATGCGAATGCTCTAGTAGGGGTCAGCGTAGCTAAACCAAACATTTTGCTAAAATATTACTATCTACCCATATAACCCACACGCATCAACCTCTCTAATGCTAAAACGAAATTTAACGTTGCTGCAGTAAACTCATTTTGCTCAACCAAAACCTTGATGTACTGTTCATCAACAAAGCCATTTTTAATTCATTTCTCTCTCTTCATTGTCAGGCCTCTCTCTCTCTCGATCTCGCACCAACTCTGCTCCCAGAAACAGCTGACAAACCAACGCCCACAAATCACACCGTAGAAACAACCATAACCCCACCATGGAATGATGGAAACACCATAACCCACCTCCACTCACAGCCTTGAACAAAAAAAAATCAAGAAATCACAAGTATGAGACTCATTTTCATGTGAGAAAGACGTTACGTATAACTGTTACACATAATAGCAATGCAATTTGTTCATGTTTAATGGAAATGGACAAAGGGGCTACATTGACATGGATGTCCAATTGCAATGGTTGAAGACCTTTACACGAGCGATGCCTTTGTAATAAACCCATCTTGAAAATGTTCTTATTCTTCTACCAAAACATTCCTGATTCCTCCCATTTAGTATAGGTGCTGGCACGTCATGCCACGTTGCCATTGTTGTTTTACTGGGCTAATTTGGTTCCATCTTCAAGAATTGCACTCTAAATGCCTCACCAATCGTTCTCATGCAACAGGGCTTAACTTGAACATGTTGCATTGCACGCATTATGCTCGAGAAAGGATCTCAATGATAGTTTCCTAAAACAGTCTGGCTCAGAGAATTGAAGAGTGAGTTTCTTACAATCTCTTTTTTTTTTAAAAAAAAAAAAAAAAAAAAAACCTTATTGCTTCATGTTCTGATATTATTGATGACCTGAATATTTTTTGGATGACAACCCATTGATTTAGCGAATTAGGAATCTGTTAAACACCAGCTATACCATATCTATTTGTATGTTCTTTTTCTTCTTTTTTTCAAGTCACATAATACAGCAACAACGCTGCTTTGAAATAACCAAATAAAAAAAGGCAAAAAAGGCTACTAGAGAAGCATACAGGATTTCAATGGTTAGTCCATCCTGCATGTAGTAAAAAAAGTTTACAACTTCAATAGCTTTGCCTCCATTCTAAGTATTCTTTTATCTTGGGTTTTTTTTATGTGAATTCTTCTTCGTCTTTACTTTTTGACTCATCTTGACCAATGTTCATTTTCGCTAGTAACTAATAATTGTAAAAGATAGGATAGGACATAAGAAAAATACAGGCGATGGAGAAGAGGAAGCTGAGAGGCAGCATTGAAGGAAGACACTGTAAGGTAGAGGTGGTGAAGAAGGACCAAAGCTTTCTGAATAGAGTGGATGACCTGCTTCAGGTTCTGCTTTGGATCGTCCATATCATTGGTTTGAGAAATTACCATCCCATTGCCGCTGCCACTAGTATCCATTCTTGTATTTTTCTTGAAAAGAGACAACTATCAATCTCGTTGGAATTCCAACCTCTACAATCTACCGCATTGTCCAATGAACATCCCTAATTCTCACATGCTATTCAAGCGAAAGGTTAGGATTCCATTTTCCAAATTATAGGGTGGTTTAGTGTAAGTTTCGGAATATTAGGTAAGGTAAAACAACCCAAATCACATTGAGTTATTATTATGTAATGTAATTTAGGGCCCATTTGGCCCCGCGGTTGTGTGGGGCAAAAGCACGTTTTCAACAAAAACGCAAAAAAAAAGTGTTTGGCCCAGAGATTTTTAAGAAATTGCGTTTTTAAAAACGCAAAAAATAGCATTTTAAAACCGGAGGCACTACTTAGCTATTTTGAAAACACCATTTTTTATACACATATCACATTTTTGCATCACACATTTTTTAGGGAGTCAATAACTAAAATACCCTCAAACATTTGAAGTATAGACAAATTATCAGCTTGTAGAATCCCATCTCCCCTCAGATCCCATCATATCTCGGAGCAAGCTGCAGTAACAATGGAAAATGCTGTCGCAACAAAAAAAAAAAAAATCGCACATATACACACCTGTTTCACTAGAATCACCATGGGATCTAAGCTGCAGCAATCTTACTGCTATCTCTCTCTCTGGGCAGATATTCATTTTTTCTCAACACCTTCAGATCTCTCCAATACCCAAGGTTTCTCTTTCTCTCAATATCTTCAAACAACCAGTAACTTTGTAATACTTTATTGACTTTACCTTTTCTTTCTTTTAAACTGTTGAAGGGCGTCCTTGCCGTGGAGGTGTGTGGTGCATTCACACTCCACGTGTAACCTTTTTTTTTTTTCTTCTTTTACGTTAGATATTTTGGTATCTAACCATGCTAACATTAACCTCTCTGTTATTTATTTATTATATTAATATTAGTAAAGAAGAAAGGAAGGACATGGTGAGAGAGAAAGGAAAGGACAACCCATGCCTGACGTTGGTTAAATATTTGAACTATTCCTATTTTTTATGTATTGGTTGGTATTTTTTTCTTCTTCTTAAAATTATTAGTTAATATGGATTTTATTGGGTGTGAACAATTTTAATGGATTTTTTTTTTATCATTTTTAGTATATTATTATTATTATCATTTTTATATTTAGCAATAAAATATTGTTATTATTGTTACAATTTGTAAGCATTTGAAAAATTGTACTATAACTTAACAGTATAGTCAAGTCCTTTTTAATCATTTGTACCCGAAACAGCAGTTTTAGATTAAAATTAACCAAACGTTCAATTGACAGAAACAACACTTTTTCATTAGTTTTGCCAAACGCTTAATTATAATTTTCAAAATCGTGTTTTCAAAATCATGATTTTAAAACCGCACTTTTTAAAAAATGCACTTTTTCAAACAGCTAATCCAAATCCTGTAATTTAATAAATTTAGAGAGTCATATTAACTATTAAATTGGATTTGAGGAGATTGATTTGGAGTAAAAAAAAAAAAAAAATTTCCTTTGATCTTGTTCAAATGCCTTAATAACTCACATAACAGAGAATAAAAACACAGTGAGCAGCTTTGACTTGCAGGTTTGCAATTTGCAAACATTGGTTGGATCCAGGAAAAACAACTACACCAGCTACTAGCGCTGTAGCGCGTCACCCGTGAATTACACGGAATTTTTTCCACACGCTTATGATTAAGATTGACTGACTGATTGTCTCTTCATATTAAAAAAAGAAAAAGAAAATTTGAGTGGAGCACTAATTATTTTAGAATTGAGTTTATAATATTTTGAGAATTTTATTATTTATTAAAAATAGAATATAGCAAGTTTTATGGGTATGTTAGAGCAAACGGACTACAGGTTTGTAGTCAAACCTTATCTTTTTAAATATCATATATAATATATATTATTGGAAGTTTCATAGTGGCTGCTTTGTTTAGGCGTGTGATTCTAATTTTCTATGGGAGGGCTGCTAATGGGGTATGGCCTCCAAGGTATAATATTGCTAAGCTACCTAACTACTCCTATTAATTATTATAATAAAATCATCATAACTTTTGGAGCATACTACCTTTATTTTCCGCAAAAATTGGTTGTCATTTTGGTTTGGAGAAGCAGGAATTAAGCTGGTGAAATATTTTGGTTGGAATTGATTAACTCCTCGGAGTTACATCATATGTACATTTTATTTTATAGTGGTAGATGACTACACAATACACATCAACCATGATACATTTGCCATGTAAAGACCACATGGTAGTGAAAGTATGAAAAGGAGAATATGAGGAGACCTTAAGTCGGTCTAAGTCTTCCAAAGACCCAATAAATGAGGGCTCTAGAGTCTAGACAAATTCATCCTTATCAAAAGATATATTTGGACCAGAATAAACTCAACCATAATTTGACATCTTGCCTTACAAGACAATGCGGTTTGGTACTAATAACAGGAAGAATCTTATTATTTCCACATTGGTATTCCATATTTTTCGATGGGAATGGTCTTTCCTTAGTGATGTTTGATAGTTTCACATGGGTGATGGGATGGGGTGTTTGGACTATATTTCTTCAACATTGGCATTGTGCCTTGAAGAAATTGTTAGTGGATTTTGACGGGGCTCCAGACTTGATGTTTGGACTATTATGATTTTAATTCCACCGTGTTTGACCCTCGCAAGATATTAACAGATTTGGGTTTAATCCTAGGCTCAATTTTCTCACCAAAATATAGGTTTATATTGGTGCTGATCATATCCCTGTCGTGGGAACGGTGAAGAAAATAGCATGAAAGACAATTATGAAGTGATCACTTTTGCAAGATATTCATGTCTGGGATAATGATAAGGAAAGAACAGAAATAAGCGTCGGTAAATCCGTTGTCTTTATCCCACAACAAAACAAAACCTGGGTATTTGTATATGGCAAATTTGAAAATACTTTCAAAAAAATGTGTGTTTGCAATTATACAGTTAATCCACTATTTGCAAAGGTTGTGAGGTTTCAAGTGAAAAGAACCATGAAATAACACTTGTAATTAGAACACAATCAATTATAAGAATAATATCATTTTATTTTGCATAGCTCTTGATGCCATGAGTAGATGCACACGATGCAAGCAATTCTTCCTCTCTTAGCTCCTCCTTTTATGACGGGTGAGCTAGGTTTTCATCTAACGTTAGGAGTAGAGAGAGTATCTAACCTTATATTTATAGCAAGTATCAAATTATAGATCAAGCTTAAAACCATATACCCTGCCTCAACATCATATTGGAGCACAAGCCCAATAAAATGAATGTGTACTAATAACCAATACTGAATATCACCACAACATAATAATGAACTCTAACCCAAAGATATTAAGTGAATCACATGCAACCTGTTTTAAGAAAACAAAAATCTAATAAATGAAAATCCAATTCAAACATTCAGATGACATTGTTTGTATATGTCTTGTTGAAATTTTCATTACTTGCTTTTTTGTATAATAAGTAAATAACTGAAACGTGGATAAGCTAATTGATCACTCTCGTGTCCTAATGCATTGGCAGCAATGGTAGGTTGAAACAATAGTAAGTTAATTATAAAAGAGAAGAATTACATGAAGGTATCAAGACAAAAATGCATATACATTGGGACTATGAATCTTATCCAATTGTCTTTTCCACCTTGCAAGAAAGACACAATAATTGAATTCCTTAGAATAACTGATTGTATTCACAATTGAAAATAATTATACAATGAAGTCTGTGAATATGGCTTTTGTTAATGAATTGATGATCATCCAAATTCTAAGCAAACCATACAAGTCGACTAAGACTAGAAAAGTGCTGTAGTTGGGCCTAGCCCAAACTCCGAACCAGGCCGAATAATCCTTGAATTAGGCCCACAAAGACCCAAATAAATACTCTGTCCAATAATTTTATTTGTGTAAGTGATAATTAATCCCATAACATGCTTTACAACTTCCACTCTTCTGATCCTACTAATATTGAAAACCAAATTCCCAAATTAGTTTGTCCAATAACAACATACTCTGTCCATAGTTCCTTAGTCTAATGTATCAGAAACATATAAACAAACCATTAAATTAAAATAAAGGCCAAGCAGACAGAAATGAATAGCATACTTATAAATGTGTGTATATGTTTAAAATACATTGAAGTGAAAGGAAAAGTTTCAAGGCATACACATACAAAGAAGGGTCTAGTCCAAATATGTCCCCACTAAGATCTATTCATTATAACACTTTGATTTATTTCCAACAAAGAACATACACACGAAAACACTTCCTATATCTTCACAAAGTTCCGTAATCCTGCAAAAGTAGTAGTTACTAGTTAGTTATTTAAGCCATGTTGGGACTGTACAATCATTATATAGAACTTGAATTAGATGAGAAGGAAATTTTTATATTTGATATGATAATTTAAAAAGTAAATATTGTGTTAACTAGTTTGTTATGAAGGTTTACTTGATTCAAAATTAAAATAGAGATACAACATGACATACAAATTTATATTAGTCTACACACAATTTTTTTTCCACAACTATAGATTTCAATTAGTATATAATAAAGGAGTTGTATTTTTTCTGCTAATGATGAGTATGTATAAAAATGATATTATTCCAATAACAGTTTCGTACTTAATAAATTTTGAAAAATATCGTGAAAAATGTTATGTGACTAATATAGGTATACAACCTGATTTAAAAATAAAAAATAAATAATAATAATAAAATCAAATAGAGGAACAGAACCTTGAGTTAAAAAGGAAAATATTTTTTGTCATTTAACTTCATCATTGAATATGGTACAGAAACTGTATGAAACTTAAAAAAAAAAAAAAATAAATAAATAAAAAAGGGGCCTCATCATCCTCGGTTTACAAAATGCCCAATAATCTGAAAACTTGGGCCTTCGGAGAGGGCTCTGACTCTGTGCTCTCTGTTTCATTCTGTGTGTGTTTATACAATGTCATTATTTTGTTTTTTTCTCTACAAAAATCTCACTAAAAAAGTGGGAATAACTGGATGGTTAAGTTGAAATATTGAATGTTTAGAATTGAGAAATGCATCTTCTATGGCAAGCTGTGGTTCGTTTCTTTTGCTTTGTTTCCTCTTTCCAGACTTGGCCAATATCTTGTGCTATTCTTGTGGCATCTGAGGATGCACCAGAGAGCCCTCTCCTTGCGAACCCAACTGCATAGAGCCCACTATTTCCTTTCCACCCATCTGGGAATGATGCCCTTGGAAACCCATTCTTGGAGAAAAATTCACCTTCCTGTACATAACAAAAGCCAAAACAAGATTAGCTTATTTGTGCAAACCAACAAAATCAATCATAGAAGAAGCTTCTAAAACATTTTTAGTTTGTAAAAAAAAAATATAAATTTATTTGTTGTGAGGTAATAGGACAAATTCAAAACTGTCATAAATGCCTAAGCATCTGACATTTTTCTCTGGACTTCTTTATTCGTTTGTTAAAAAACCAACTGTCGAGACCCGTATTTTATGGTTCAGATTAAATTTTAAAAATCTAAAGATACACAAACTCTCACGTCTCCAACAAAAAAAAAAAAAGAAAAGAAAAACAGAGAAATTAGAACATTTTCTCACCTGAAGCCAAGAAGGGACATTGCTGCGGTATCCAGTAGCAAGAACAACTGAATCAATATCAAGCTTCTCGCCATTTTCAAGCTCAACTTGGCCGCGTAAGAATCTCTTGATTGCAGGAACAACCGTAATGCCACCGGATTTGATTTTCTCCAATGCACCAATGTCCAAGACAGGAGTCTTCCCCTTAGTATTTTTGAGCTGCATTGGCCCAACTGATGGCCTTTTTAACCCATATTTCTCAATGCTTCCGAGCACCAACCACGCCATAATCAACAGGAGCTCGTCAACAAGCCAAAGGGGTAGCCATTTCATCATCAATACTGCCAATTCAAATGTAGATTTCCCAAGAATTTCTCTTGGCAAGACATGGACCTGTATAGCAAAACAGAACAAACCCCATTAGCTACAATCCATTGAAACCCCATTAATTAGTACTGTTTAATTGATTAGGACTGTACTGCTGGAGTACTGAATAATTTACTTGTTTGATTAAGTTGGTAATACGTGGAAATTAATACTTACCGAGCTACGAACCACCATGGATGGTGAGGCATCGTGGTTGGAAAGATCAAGAGAAACTTCCATGCCTGAATTACCACACCCTACAACAAGTACTTTCTTTCCTTTAAGCTTCTCGCCGGACTTGTAGTCGCAAACGTGCATGACATCGCCACCAAACTCGGCTTAATTCTTCGATATCAGGAGTCACACACTCAGCATTTTCGCCAGTTGACACCACAAGCCAGCGGCAAATGTATTCAACTTCAGTAAGGAGAGGGCTCTCTGGTGCATCCTCAGATGCCACAAGAATAGCACAAGATATTGGCCAAGTCTGGAAAGAGGAAACAAAGCAAAAGAAACGAACCACAGCTTGCCATAGAAGATGCATTTCCCAATTCTAAACATTTAATATTTCAACTTAACCATCCAGTTATTCCCACTTTTTTAGTGAGATTTTTGTAGAGAAAAAAACAAAATAATGACATTGTCTAAACACACACAAAATGAAACAGATAGCACAGAGTCAGAGCCCTCTCCGTGTTAGGAATAAAGAAAATATTCCTAGAACTTTGTGAGATGCAAAATGAAGAAGAACACGCAAAAGAAAAAATTCACACGACACAAAATTTACGTGGTTCACCACTAGGGCTACATCCACAGAGTTGCAACGATCTTTCACTATAAAATAGGGAGATTACAAAGGTGGCATGAAAACACTCTCACAAACCCAAACCCCAAATACACCCAATAAGCTCTTTGTACTAAAGAATAATACCAAAGAAATATTCTCTCTATTCTTTCTCTCACGTAGCACTTACAGAAGGACAACACTGAGAAAATCTCTTCTTTTGTTCCTACTGCTGCTTCTACTTCTTCTCACATACAAAGCTTATATTTATAATAGGCTTGATATCAACTTCAATAAATGCCAGCCGAAAGTGCACACACAACTTCTTGTCAGTACAATTTTCGGCCAAAGATATCCAAATCTACAAGTAGCCAACTTGTATGACTTCTAGAGATTCATGGGTTATTATCCCATGTGATTTACACACATGCAATTAATTCAAGCCACCTAGCTTGTCAATCACCTTTAATGAGCTTGTGCCACTAAGTCAACAATTCTCTATATTTGTGCAGCTTACCTTCGGCTAAGGTGAGAACCAATTTCTTGAAGTAGCCGACATGTAAGACTTGTAGGAACATATGAGTTACAATCTCATATGCCTCCACCTACGTGCAATACATGCACCATTTTCTTCTTTCTTTCAAATATAAGTCCACAATTGTTGACTAAGTAAACATGGGCAATAATCTCCATGTTATGCACCATTCATGTGTTGCACTAGTGCTCCACATAACCAACACTCCGGTCTCCGAAGGCCCAAGTTTTCAGATTATTGGGCATTTTGTAAACCGAGGATGATGAGGCTTTTTTTTTTTTTTTTTTTTTTCATACAGTTTGTGTACCATATTCAATGATGAAGTTAAATGACAAAAAATATTTTCCTTTTTAACTCAAGGTTCTGTTCCTCTATTTGATTTTATTATTATTATTTATTTTTTATTTTTAAATCAGGTTGTATACCTATATTAGTCACATAACATTTTTCACAATATTTTTCAAAATTTATTAGGTACGAAATTGTTATTGGAATAAAATCATTTTTATACATACTCATCATTAGCAGAAAAAATACAATTCATTTATTATATACTAATCGAAATCTATAGTTGTGGAAAAAAAATTGTGTGTAGACTAATATAAATTTGAATGTCATGTTGTATCTCTATTTTAATTTTGAATCAAGTAAACCTTCATAACAAACTAGTTAACACAATATTTACTTTTTAAATTATCATATCAAATATAAAAATTTCCTTCTCATCTAATTCAAGTTCTATATAAGGTAGTTAAGTTGATGAAATTCTCTAATGCTGCAGGAATAATTCCAGATACTTGATTGCCCTCAAGATATAGTGCACTGAGTTGCATGGACAAATTTCTTATAGAGTTGGGTAAACTACCTCCAAAATTGTTATTAGAAAAATCAAGAAATTCTAGTTTGGTGCAATTTTTCAAAGATGTTAAGAAATCCAAGTCCTTAGAATTATTACTTCCAAGATTATTTTGCCCAACACCTAGCCACCGGAGATCTAGCAGGTTTCCTAGATCAGTTGGAACTTGTCCCACAAATTTGTTTCTGGGGAGATCAATTATTTCAAGTCAAGAAGCATTGGATAGTGAAATTGGGATTGGACCAAAGAACTTATTAGTAGAGATGGACAAAAATCTGAGATTAGGGAGAGTGAGGCCTATGTTGTCTGGAAGAGTGCCATTCAGTTGGTTAATAAGAATTGAGAAGCTTCTCATAGTTGATATATTGTAAAGGGAATAAGGGATCATACCAGACAGATTATTGCCTCCAACTCCGAACAAAGATAATCTCTGCAAACGGCCTATTTCATCTGGAATATTTCCCACAAAGTTATTGAATTCTAAGTAGAGTCCTTGGAGTGAAGAAATATTTCCCAAAGAAGGTGGGATGCCTCCTGTCAAATTATTTTCACCAATATAAAGCTTCTCAAGCTTCCTTAAAGAGCCCAGCTCAACAGGAATATTCCCAATAAGTTTATTCAAGATGAAATCCATGACTCTGAGTTTAGGACAGTTGGTCAAGTTGCTTGGAATTCTGCCTGTCAAGGAGTTATTGCGAAGACGAAGATCTTGTAGTCGGAACAAATGAGTAACTTCTTGTGGAATTTCGCCGTATAAGAAGTTGCCGCTGAGGTTGAGAAACCTGAGAAAGCTAAGGTTGCCAACATATGGTGATATGGATCCACGCAAAGTATAGCCTTTTAGGTCCAACGCCGTGACTCTTTGATGCTAACGGCTGCATGTAACTCCTTGCCAGTTGCAGAAGTGGATAGAATCATTCCAGGAGCTCAAGATTTTATGTGGGTCATTGCCTATCAAATCTTTGAATTTGAGCAAAGCCAACCGATCAGTCTCATTTGTTGGAGGGGTGGGTTCGGGTCGGGCGGGTCGGGTTTTGGGGAAATCCGTTGTCCGTCCGTAGAAAATAAATTCATGGATAATCCGTCCGCTAACCGTCCGTTGATAGGTTCGGGCGGGCGGGTCGGTTGAGCGGGTTTGGCG
Organism: Fagus sylvatica; assembly: GCA_907173295.1. NCBI lineage: Eukaryota > Viridiplantae > Streptophyta > Magnoliopsida > Fagales > Fagaceae > Fagus > Fagus sylvatica. The sequence goes on from OU015769.1 coordinate 36,906,877, forward strand.
GGCGGGTGGTCGAGCGGGTGGTCGGGTTTAATGGGCTTGCAAGTGGGATTTTTTTGGACTTTTTTTGGCTTGCAAGTGGACTTTAAAAATTTAGTCCATATCATTGTTTTGGACTTTTTTGGGCCATTTTAAAACCAAATCAACAACTATATATAATTAGGCCTACTAATTTAGTTTTTTTAGCCATTTTTTTACTATTTATTTAAACCTCCTTATTTGCTAACTTTTTATACCATTCTTATATATAAAAAACCAAACATAAATGCAAGTATGCAACAATTCCTAAGCACATACAAATACAAATACAAAAAATCAATTTCATATATATATATATATATATATATATATATATATATATATATATATATATAATATATATATATATATATATATATATTAATTATATATGGGTTTATAACTTTATATATATATATATATTATTTAATTAAATATTGTCGGGCGGGCGGGTATCCATCCGACCAAAATTCCAAAAACCGTTATCCGTCCGTTATCCGGATATTTAAAATATCCGTATCCGTATCCGTCCAAATATATGCGAGCGGGCGGGCGGGCGGGCGAGCGGGTCGGCCGGATTGGTCGGGCGGGTCGGGTTTCACGGTTTTTTGCCCACCCCTGCAGCAGCAATATTGGCAGTCTGCAAAAGTAGTAGGCTTATAGAAAAGAGAAGAATCACATGAAGGTATGTAGGCCATATCACACATAACTTGGTGTAATGAAGCTTCATTGGCTTATAGCAGCGGTGAAATATTGGTGCAAGGCAAAGTAAGATATAGAGCATTATGTTCATCAAAAAAGAGATATAGATGATTATGGAAGAAACAAAGAGGGAAGAACAAAGGGGTCTACGACAAACAAGGGTATGGGACAAGAGTTAAAGTGGAAAAAGAATGACTAGGGAATAGAGGGGTATGGGTTTGGTAAAGTAAAATAAGACTTTAGCAAAAAGAAGTCAAGGAGGGGGTATGGTCTTTGGCCAAATTTGCCAAAAAATTCTTTTTTCTATGTTTTTCGGCCAAAGATGTCTTTTTTTATATTAATTTGAAAAATAGACTGATTGCAAATCGTCTTTGTGAAAGACGATATTTCGCATGAAAGTCATCTTTCTCAAAGACAATTTTTTATTTCCTTTTTTGTTTATAATTTTTTACGTGTTTTTTACAAAATTTCGCAGGAAGAATCTTATTATTTCCACATTGGTGTTCCATATTTTCCAATGGGAATGGTAGTCTTTCCTTAGATCCTGACCCTTGTGGCCTAGTGGTACCTACTGGCGTCTCCCATGGGAGACGTCCAGGGTTCTATCCCCACAAGTTGGGTTTGCTTGCTATTGTCAAAAAAGAAAATGGTAGTCTTTCCTTAGTTGAATTACATTATCTTCTCTTTTTTTTTCTTTTTTCTTTTTTTCTTTTTTTTTAATTAGGATGATTGTATAGTGGGAAATTGAGGATTTAAACCTTAGTTCTTCTTGTGAAGGAGACTAAACAATATCACTTAGTTTCAACAACCCTATTGGCAACTATCTTATTTATTAAATGTTTAAATGTTTAAATTATATTATTTTAATAAAAAGTAAAAAGTGTAGTCCAAGAGTGGGATTTTTAAAATATTAATGTAATAAAAAGTTATTAAGTGGTGTAATATTAATATTGTATTGGGTGTAACTTGAACATGAATGTATAATAAACAATCACAATAAATTAATGGATGCAAATTTTACGAGGCTGAGTTTCAGTAAGTTTAGTTCAAAGAGAAAATTGTAATTCCATGATAGTTAATTAGTTATTATTATTATTTTTTGCATAAAGATCTTTAGTAGGGAAAAAAAAAAGAAAAAAAAAAGGAGGAGTTAGAGGGATCTCAAAGGTGAAAACAGATCCTACAAAAATACATAAAAGAAGTCAATAGAGTTATATCATCAGCCAACAAATGTATGAGTAATGTTAAGACACAACAAAATTCAGGCTACTTTTAAGGGATTTATTTCTGTAATTACTTGATGTGTGTGAGACGGAGACTACATACATTTGGAGAATAGTTAGATGCTTGGAGAGCTATAAACACCCATATTATAAAAAATGACAGAAGGAATTACATTAAAAAAAAAAAAAAATGGAAGGTTTGTCTCAACCCGCATGCCTGCTTAGCTTTTTCTCTTTGGGTAAGTTGGTTCTTTAGAAATTGAAAGCAAATCCTGTATAATAAGATTATTGTCTATACAACTGCATCACACAGACTATCTATTTCGTTTCGTGTGAACCCTTGCAATCAATCTCACCTACCAATAGTACCAAACCAAGTCCAACCTCAGCTAAATTGGTCAATAGCGCTGCGTTTCAAGCAAGGCAATGCTCTTTCACACATTGGGTGGTCTGGTCATGCGGAGTGGGCAAATAGTACTCAATTAGTGGAAAGAAAAACATTTCTTGATGGAGATAATAACGATAACTGTATATAAAATTGAAAAAATTGATTCCTACCCATTAGGTGCTACCTAATACCAGAGTGAGAGATTCATAAGTCCTGAAATGCTTGACTTCAGAGTCTTAAGTGTAGTACTAGGCACTCAGTCTTAATTTGACTTGCATTTTTTCTTTATGTAAGAGTAAGACCAACCGACAAATTGACCAACACTTGCAAGTTGCAATCTTTTGCCGGTATGATTTGTTAAGACCATGGTTCAGATATTGGTATCCCAAAGCAATAATACTTTTAAGATTTTGGTCACTGACTTACGGGTAATTACATTTGGAAAGGGGAAAAATGGTTTTAAGGTCTTACGTGATATTTGATAACCTCTTATAATGATAAACAGAAAAAGTAGTCATTCGCATAATTCACTTTTAAAGGAAAAGTAAAGTGTTTATTCTAACAAAAGGCATAAGCTATTTTTATGGCATTTGGATGCGACATAGATGATTACTTATATCGCAAGAGTTTAGTGTGTGACAAAATATTCAAAACAATCTATAAACATACGGCACCCAAATACTAGGACAACAAAATCAACATAAATTAATAGCGTAACAGCTTTCATTGAGAGGGAGAGGTTCACGAATTAAAAAATAATCAGGATGTCGAGGAAGTTATACACAATAATATAACACATCTAGGTGAAGAAAATATCTTAAGAGACCGTCTCATGAAGCACCTCTCTAACATTTGGTGAGCTCACACATCTATGGAATCCACATGTTGTGAGAAGAGCGTTCCATAAAACAATATAAGATATATCATAAGATAATTTTTTCTATGTCACACCGCCACCGCTTGAGACATTGAGGTGTGCTTGGCTCTATAGCATCATTGGGATGATTGGAAATATGTTTAGATGCAGAGAAATGAGAGGCAAAGAAAGGGGTAAGAGTGGGGACTTAATTCCCGTTGTTTGGATATCTTTTAGGATGCGAATCGTTACATAAGAATTTGGGTTAAGAATTGTTAATTTTAAAACATTCATGAAAATGTGGTTATTCATTTGGCAAAAAATTCAAGAATTATAATTACCATATACATCTTAATTCTCATGAAATGCAAAAAATCTAATTCCTATATAGGAAATGTCAATTCTTGCATATCTTGTATATGTGAGAATTACTAATTTCATACTTACATTCAAATTTTCACTTTGTATTTCTTAAAACTAACGTCTGACATATAGTTAATTTTTGAATTAAAAATATTTATTTTAATCCAAATAAGATTTAAATCAATGTTTTACGGTATTTTTTTAATTTTTAAAAATGATCATAATGGTCAAATTATTAATTTATTAGATAATAAAAGAGTATGAATATGATTATTTTCCCTCCTCCAAGGCTCCAACCATCAGATTGACAAAATGGGCGGGCCATTTTGGGCTGGAAGGCCGCAGACCCAATAACATCAGTTCGGGTCAGGCCCGTGTAACTCTTCCCATTTGCAATTCAGCTTGGTCCCTTGCTTCAAGGCCTTTCAAAAACGCAACACCAGCTCCCAATTTGTTCGCAAGCGCGCGGGAATTCAATTCCTTCTGAGAGTTTCTCTGATGGAGTTTGCTTCAGTTCCTGCAATCTGTCTACATGTGAGTGAGTTTCTTCGATACGTAAAATAAAGCTCAAATTTCTTCATCAATCGCTTATCGTAAACCATTTCTGATATTTTTGTTCGTTTAAAATATATATATATATATCGCTTACAGTTAATTTCTTCTGCGATTCAAAGATGCCGATTATCCGGAGAGCTATGCAGACTCTCAGTTATTCTCAAATGCTCTCCACCTTCCGATCCTCTCGTTCTTCGAATTTCAAGTACCTCTCTCTCTCTCATTATTAATTTGATTTTACTTCGATTTTTTTTTTTTTTTTAATAAATTTGAAAGTTGCTCATAGTTTCATATTTTCGTAGAGAATGTAACAGAGACTAAGCTACGTCGTTTTGTCTTTGTTTTTTAAATTGTTTGGGGTTGTTGCTTGCTTAACATTTATCTGGCAAACAGCTTCGAGTCACTAACAAGAGATAATCAGTCATTACTCCTTCAGGTACCATTATTTTAGTTGCTAACGATTATTAAGAACAATTTTTGCTTACAATAAGTGGGGGTGGGGAATTTGAATCCAGGTGTAATACCATTGAATTACAAGGCTTTTGGCATATTAAAAACAGTTTACTACAAGCGGTTTTGATAAGTATTTTGTGGTATACAAACAGTTGCAGAAACTGAAAATTATGCTGGGTAAGCCACATGAAAAAAAATGGAAACAACAGTGAGAGCAAAGCAGTGAAAGGCGATCCTACTTCTGAACCAAAAGAGAAGCCCTGCAATCTATCAGAAAGTGTCAACTACAACATCAACATGTTTATAAGTGATGCTAATTGTGGAGATGCTGAGTGCACTGAGGAAGAAACTGGCATTCTGAACATGGCAGAACCAATAGAGGGTTCCTTATCATCATCAGAAGATTGGTGCAGTAATTTTCTTGACCAGTCAAGTGGTAATTCACAATGGTTGGAGTTCTAGTTTTGAGCAATTGCACTACCACTACAATTATATGGCCATCAAAAGAATAACTAAATCCAGGACCTTTGATCACCACAAAGTTCTCTATTGATTACCTTGTATATTTTCAGCCTCGTTCAATTTTCTTGGCAGCCTCTTATGTTTAAGGCAACAACAGAGCATATGCACAATAAAGAAAGTTAACTAGAATAAAAATAGATACTCTGTCCAATAATTTTAGTTTTGTAAGTGAAAATTAATCCCATAACATGCTTTACAAACTTCCACTCTACTGATCCTACTAATATTGAAAACCAAATTCCCAAATTATATATGTCCCATAACAACATACTCTGTCCATAGTTCCTTAGCCTAATGTATTTGAAACATTTATCAAACCATTAAATTAAAATAAAGTCAAGCAGACACAAATGAATAACATACTTATAAATGTGTGTATATGTGTAAAATACATCGAAGTGAAAGGAAAAGTTTCAAGGCATTCAAGCTATACACATACAAAGAAGGGCCTATTGCCGCTGCCACCAGTCCCTGTTGATACTGCACTCTCTAATGTATCCATTCTTGTATTTTACTTCAAAAGAAACAACTATCAATCTCGTTGGAATTCCAACCTCTATAATCTACCGCATTGTCCGATGAACATCCCTAATTCTCACATGCTATTCAACCCAAAGGTTAGGATTCCACATTCCAAATTATAGGGTGGTTTAGTGTAAGTTTCAGAATATTAGGTAAGGTAAAACAACCCAAATCACATTGAGTTATTATTATGTAATGTAATTTAATAAATTTAGAAAGTCATATTAACTGTTAAATTGGATTTAAGGAGATTGATACTCTGTCCAATAATTTTATTTTTGTAAGTGATAATTAATCCCATAACATGCTTTACAACTTCCACTCTACTAATCCTACTAATATTGAAAACCAAATTCCCAAATTAGTTTGTCCAATAACAACATACTCTGTCCATAGTTCCTTAGTCTAATGTATCAGAAACATATAAACAAAAATTTAAATTAAAATAAAGGCCAAGCATGACAGAAATGAATAGCATACTTATAAATGTGTGTATATGTTTAAAATACATTGAAGTGAAAGGAAAAGTTTCAAGGCATACACATACAAAGAAGGGTCTAGTCCAAATATGTCCCCACTAAGATCTATTCATAATAACACTTTGATTTATTTCCAACAAAGAACATACACACGAAAACACTTCCTGCAATCTGATCTCTTCACAAAGTTCCATAATCCTGCAAAAGTAGTAGTTACTAGTTAGTTATTTAAGCCATGTTGGGACTGTAAGAAAATTCCATGATACAAGTAACAAAAACAACATTAGGGAAAATAATATCCAAATAGACTTAATTTAATCTTTCTATCCTAACAAAAGCACTGAAAAATCTACTTGTACTAGCAGATCATGTACCTAAGAACGTTTTGTGCTTGTGGTTAGAAAGAATCATTTGGAAACTGAAATGTATGAAATTTAAGGCCAGTTTGCACTACTAGGTAAGTCCTAAGTCACTCTATGGATTATCTATTATTGGCTAAACTTCTGTATGACTGTATGGAAACATGTTGTAGCACCTTACTTGGTCATCGTCCATGAATCCCGATACCAAGAAAAGCATTTTTGATCTTATAAAGCTCTCTGGTCACATCCTCCATATTAATTCTTTCTCTTGGCGATTCCATTGAACAAGCAAGGCCGACCTTGAAAACTGAAAGTAAGCAATTGTGCATATTGGCATTCATCCGGCTTAGGTTCTCAATGTGGTTGTTTTCTTCTTCTGCCTCAATATTGTTGTGATCATCATTGTCATCATTATCTATTTCTGTTGCTGGTGCTGTTTCCTCTACTTCTCTTGTGGAAAGGTTTGGATCCACAATCTGCACAAGTCTTTCTGGCAATGCCATCCTAACAAAGTTATGAAGGTTGAAACCATCTTTAAACATTTTGTCAGTGGGTCTCCGCCCCGTGAACATCTCCAACACAAGTATTCCATAGCTATAGACATCGCCCTGCTTTGACACCTCACCACCCATTCCATATTCTGCAATTTAAATGTTTCACATGCTTCGTTAATATGAGGGAAATTTTTTTAATAGCAGGTTACTACTTACTTTTAGTGATCTGGGATACAATATAATTTAGAGGTTAAATGTTGTGTTTAATATTTGGAAATATGTGACATAGAATCTGCATTCTAAAATCAAAACTAGTAAAAACTTTGGAAAATTGCATGATATAGAAGGGAGCAACATTCATACTTACATCTTACATTTTGCAATGAAAAATATAGTTAAAGATTAATTATGATCATCTAATCATCATATTTCATATTCCCCTACTACAGAGAGACGGATTCTCTCTAAGCTGTCCCCACCATTTTTATGTAAGGTCTACATGGTTCTATTTCTTGATAAATCTAATTGGCATGCTATGAGCATAATCATAGAGAGGCATGAAGAAGTAAATTGACAAGGCTAAAATGAATATGTAAATCTTAGTCAGAAGACTGTTAGTGATGCTGGTCAATTTGATCAAAATCATGATTTAGAATATTTGAGAGCTAAGTAGTTATTTACCTGGAGCAGCATAACCAATTGAACCCTTAATTCCAACTGTGCTTGTTTGATTTTGTGAAACATCATTGGTTGCAGAGAGGAGCCTTGCCAAACCAAAGTCACTAACATGAGCAATCATGTCATTGTCAAGAAGAACATTGCTTGGCTTCAAATCGCAATGAATGATTGGTCTCTTACAGTGTTCATGTAGATAGTGTAATGCAGAAGCGACATCAATTGCAATAATTAATCTTTGAAGAAGGTTCAAATTTCTTGATTGATTTTCATTGTCTATATTTGGATGCAGCCAATTCTCCAAGCTTCCATTCGCCATAAACTCAAACACTATAGCTTTGAATTCATTACCTTTGTAGTCAATGCTGGCGCAACATGTTAAGGTTTTAACAAGATTCCGATGTCGTATATTTCTTAACACATTGCATTCAGCAATGAAACTCTTGGAAGCTCCTTTCTGTTGAAGGTTCAAGACCTTTACAGCAATTATCATTTCTTCTTGATCAATAATTCCGTTTCCTTTATATACTGAACCAAAACCACCAGATCCAATTAGATTGTTGGGAGAGAATCCGCCAGTCACCTGATAGAGCTTCTTGTATGAAACCTTTGAAATGAGTTCAGTATTTGAGAGTGTAGAAGATGATTTCTTTTTTGATTTTCTCCTCCAATAGAGAACTAGAAAGAGTGAAGACAGAAGGAAGCAAAGAATCCCACAAACAATTATGACTGTTAATTTTAAAGCATGGGATTTTCCTCGTTTCTTAACTTTAATGTCGCATGCTTGCAGCTGCAGTTCTGGGATACCCCCACAAAGCTTTTTATTTCCGGTCACTAATATTATGCTTGCATTTCTGAAGACACCTTCCGTTGGTACCTCACCTTCCAGATTATTAAAAGAAAGATTCAAATATAGAAGGGAGAGATTCTGTAGATCTTTAGGAATTGACCCTGACAAGTTGTTTCGTGAAAGATCTAAGTCCTGAAGGCCTCTCAAAGAAGCCCAAGAAGGAGATAAGTTACCTTGAAATGAATTGCCTTGCAGGTAAAGGTACTGCAAGGTCAAGCAATCTGAAATTGTTCTAGGAATCTCACCAGACAGATTGTTTTCAGAGACATCCAAGTAAAAGATATTTTTTAAATTGCCTACTTCCACAGGTAGGGTGTCGTTAAATGAGTTTTGTGCTAAGCTGAGTGATAGTATTTGGGGGAAACGACTGATGGGTATGACGCCACTAAGGTTATTTGTTGAAATGTCCAAGATCTGCAAATATTTGCAGTTTCCAAAACTGGATGGAATGCTTCCTTCCAAATTGTTCTGTGATAAGTAAAGTTTGACCAATTGAGTGAGGTTACCTATAGAGGATGGTATGTGTCCAAACAATCTGTTTCCACCCAAATCCAATCCTTCCAGCTTTTGGAACTTCATAAAATAAGCGGGAATGCTGCCGGTGAACAGGTTATTTCCCATGTTTAAGGTAGTTAAGTTGATGAAATTCTCTAATGCTGCAGGAATAATTCCAGATAGTTGATTGCCGTCAAGATATAGTGCACTGAGTTGCATGGACAAATTTCTTATAGAGTTGGGTAAACTACCTCCAAAATTGTTCCTAGAAAACTCAAGAATTTTCAGTTTGGTGCAGTTTTTCAAAGATGTTAAGAAATCCAAGTCCATAGAAGAATTACTTCCAAGATTATTTTGTCCAACACTTAGCCGCCGGAGATCTAGCAGGTTTCCCAGATCTGTTGGAACTTGTCCCACTAATTTGTTGTTGAAGAGATCAATAGTTTCAAGTCGAGAAGCATTGGATAGTGAAATTGGGATTGAACCAAAGAACTTATTAATAGAGATGGCCAAATGTCTAAGATTAGGAAGAGTGAGGCCTATGTTGTCTGGAAGAGTGCCATTCAGTTGGTTAATAACAATAGAGAAGATGCTCATAGTTGATATATTGTAAAGGGAATAAGGGATCGTACCAGACAGATTATTGACTGCAACATGGAAGGAAGATAATCTCTGCAAACGGCCTATTTCATTTGGAATATTTCCCACAAAGTTATTGAGTCCTAAGTTGAGTACTTGGAGTGAAGAAATATTTCCCAAAGAAGGTGGGATGCCTCCTGTCAAATTATTTGCTTCAAAATAAAGCTTCTCAAGCTTCCTTAAAGAGCCCAGCTCAACAGGAATATTCCCAATAAGTTTATTCTCGAAGAAATCCATGACTCTGAGTTCAGGACAGTTGGTCAAGTTGCTTGGAATTCTGCCTGTCAACGAGTTTTCATAAAGAATAAGATCTTGCAGTCGAAACAAATGAGTAACTTCTTGTGGAATTTCGCCGTATAAGAAGTTGCCGTTGAGGTTGACAAACCTGAGAAAGCTGAGGTTGCCAACATATGGTGATATGGATCCATGCAAA
>OU015769.1:36917002-36980965 GCA_907173295.1 Fagus sylvatica
GGATTATGTTGTGCCCTCTTAATTAGTAGGAGTCAGTAATGGTATGAACTTAACTGGAATACTTATTTAAAAATTTCTCTAACTACATTCTTTTTATAATGTAAAATTATATGAAATTGTTTGCTGCTAGTTTTGACTTTGTCTGCCGGCCCTGTGGTGCCCAGCAGGCCATTGGGCTTGGGCAAATGACAAAACCCCCACGGCAACCAATTAAAAAAAAAAAAATTATTAGTATATATAAGTGAGTTAATGACGCCACTAAGGTTTGCTGCTAGGTCTGACTTTGTCTGCCGGCCCATGGGTAAAATCAAAACTAGTAAAAACTTTGGAGGTTAAATAATGTGTTTAATATTTGGAAATATGTGACATAGAATCTGCATTCTAAAATCAAAACTAGTAAAAACTTTGGAAAATTACATGATATAGAAGGGAGCAACATTCATACTTACATCTTACATTTTGCAATGAAAAATATAGTTAATGATTAATTATGATCATCTAATCATCATATTTCATTTACTTATTTGTAATTAAGTAGTAGATAAAGGCCTTCCAACAAGCCATGGCTTCATGCATGGCTACAGAGAGAATAGTCCATCCTGCATGTGGTAAAATAAGTTTACAACTTCAATAGCTTTGCCTCCATTCTAAGCAATCTTTTATCTTGGGATTATTGATGTGAATTCTTCTTAGTCTTTACTTTTTGTCTCATCTTTGACCAATGTTCATTTTCCCGCGTAACTAATAGGTCTTCTTTGATCCAAAAAACTGTTTTTGGTTTGAATGTTCAGCTTTAGATTCTGACATCAATGTTATAATCCATAACATCAATGTTAGGTGAAATATCATCCAGGTTAGGTGAAATATGACCCATGAGCTAGTGCAATGTTTCTTCTTCTTTTGTTTTTTCCCTATTTTTGTCTTCATCTAATTTGATATGATGACTAAGTTAAATCAATATTTAATTTGATTGGATTAAGATTGGCGTAAGATTGACTTGTCAACTTCATAGTAACTACGTGGAAGATGAGTAGATGACAAAATTTCACACACTCCCATAAAAGATGATAATGGTTGGTTCCATTTGTTACTTGACACATCTTTCATATACCTCATTCTTCAATTCCTCTGTTTGAACCCAAGAAAATTGAATCATCTAATACTATTAAGAAGATTCATGCCCTCATTTCCATTTTTTAGAACTGTAAAAAATATCTCACATCTTCCAATTTTTCTAATTTAATCACTTGTTTAAAATAATAATGTATCTTAGAAATAAGGGTATAATAGTCACATTCCTATATAGAAAATTGTCTACTTTAATGCACGGACTAAAATAACTCCATATTTTAGATCTATTGATTTGCATTTAAAATAAAAATTAAAGGCCAATTGGGTATTCGGCCCAGTGGTAATCCCCCTCCCCAAAAAAGCGTCACCCCTCTATGAGGGTGTGGGTTCAATCTCTGGGATCTTCAAAATATGTGTGAGTTTAAATTAGAATTTCTATCATATATAAAAAATAAAAAATAAATAAAAATAAAGGTTAAAAGAGTAATCTATTGATCTACTCAAGTTTAAAAAAAAAAAATAAAAATAAAAATAAGACTTTAGCAAAAAGAAGTCAAGGAGGAGGTATGGTCTTTGGCCAAATTTGCCAAAAAAATTCTTTTTTCTATGTTTTTGGCCAAAGATGTCTTTTTTTATATTAATTTGAAAAATAGACTGATTGCAAATCGTCTTTGTGAAAGACGATATTTCGCGTGAAAGTCATCTTTCACAAAGACGATTTTTTATTGCCTTTTTCGTTTATAATTTTTTACGTGTTTTTTACAAAATTTCGCAGGAAGAATCTTATTATTTCCACATTGGTGTTCCATATTTTCCAATGGGAATGGTAGTCTTTCCTTAGATCCTAGCCCTTGTGGCCTAGTGGTACCTAGTGGCGTCTCCCAAGGGAGACATCCAGGATTCTATCCCCACAAGTGGGGTTTGCTTGCCATTGTCAAAAAAAAATGGTAGTCTTTCCTTGTTGATGTTTGATAGTTTCACATGGGTGATGGGATGGGATGTTTGGACAATATAATCTTCAACATTGTCATTGTGCCTCGAAGGAATTGTTAGTGGATTCTGATTCTGACCGGGCTCCACAATTGATGTTTGGACCATTATGATTTTAATTCCACCATGTTTGAAACTTCGCAAGATATTAACAGATTTGGGTTTAATCCTTGATGTTTGGACCATTATGATTTTAATTCCACCGTGTTTGACACTTCGCAAGATATTAACAGATTTGGGTTTAATCCTAGGCTCAATTTTCTCACCAAAATAGGTCTTCACAGATTTGACCAATGTTCATTTTCCAGCGTAACTAATAGGTCTTCTTTGATCTAAAAAACTGTTTTTGGTTTGAATGTTCAGCTTTAGATTCTAACATCAATGTAATAATCCATAACATCAATGTAATCATGATACTTTAAATGATTCGTTAATGATAAATTATAGTATATTTGTGAGAAAGTCGAAGTTGAACAAAAATAAATAAATAAATAAAATCAAACATGGTTGGCATTGTATGTTGTTTTGACACTAAACCTGCTAAAATATTCATCCAGGTTAGGTGAAATATGACCCATGAGCTAGTGCAATGTTTCTTCTTCTTTAGTTTTTTCCCTATTTTTTTTTTCATCTAATTTGATATGATGACTAAGTTAAATCAATATTTAATTTGATTGGATTAAGATTGGCGTAAGATTGACTTGTCAACTTCATACTAAGTACGTGGAAGATGAGTAGATGACAAAATTTCACACACTCCCATAAAAGATGATAATGGTTGGTTCCATTTGTTACTTAACACATCTTTCATATACCTCATTCTTCAATTCCTCTGTTTGAACCCATTTTTCACTTAAGAAAATTGAATCATCTAATACTATTAAGAGGATTCATGCCCTCATTTCCATTTTTCAGAACTGTCAAAAATATCTCTCACATCTTCCAATTTTTCTAATTTAATTACTTGTTTAAAATAATAATGTATCTTAGAAATAAGGGTATAATAGTCACATTCCTATATAGAAAATTGTCTACTTTAGTGCACGGACTAAAATAACTCCATATTTTAGATCTATTGATTTGCATTTAAAATAAAAATTAAAGGCCAATTGGGTATTCGGCCCAGTGGTAATCCCCCTCCCCAAAAAAGCGTCACCCCTCTATGAGGGTGTGGGTTCAATCTCTGTGATCTTCAAAATATACGTGTATGAGTTTAGATTAGAATTTCTATCATATATAAAAAATAAAAAATAAAAAATTAAAATAAAAATTAAAGGTTAAAAGAGTAATCTATTGATCTACTCAAGTTCAAAAAAAAAAAATAAGACTTTAGCAAAAAGAAGTCAAGGAGGGGGTATGGTCTTTGGCCAAATTTGCCAAAAAATTCTTTTTTCTATGTTTTTGGCCAAAGATGTCTTTTTTTATATTAATTTGAAAAATAGACTGATTGCAAATCGTCTTTGTGAAAGACGATATTTCGCGTGAAAGTCGTCTTTCACAAAGACGATTTTTTATTGCCTTTTTCATTTATAATTTTTTACGTGTTTTTTACAAAATTTCGCAGGAAGAATCTTATTATTTCCACATTGGTGTTCCATATTTTCCAATGGGAATGGTAGTCTTTCCTTAGATCCTAGCCCTTGTGGCCTAGTGGTACCTACTGGCGTCTCCCAAGGGAGACATCCAGGATTCTATCCCCACAAGTGGGGTTTGCTTGCCATTGTCAAAAAAAAATGGTAGTCTTTCCTTGTTGATGTTTGATAGTTTCACATGGGTGATGGGATGGGATGGGATGTTTGGACAATATAATCTTCAACATTGTCATTGTGCCTCGAAGGAATTGTTAATGGATTCTAACGGGGCTCCATAGTTGATGTTTGGACCATTATGATTTTAATTCCACGTACTAGGCTCAATTTTCTCACCAAAATAGGTCTTCACAGATTTGACCAATGTTCATTTTCCAGCGTAACTAATAGGTCTTCTTTGATCTAAAAAACTGTTTTTGGTTTGAATGTTCAGCTTTAGATTCTAACATCAATGTAATAATCCATAACATCAATGTAATCATGATACTTTAAATGATTCGTTAATGATAAATTATAGTATATTTGTGAGAAAGTCGAAGTTGAACAAAAATAAATAAATAAATAAAATCAAACATGGTTGGCATTGTATGTTGTTTTGACACTAAACCTGCTAAAATATTCATCCAGGTTAGGTGAAATATGACCCATGAGCTAGTGCAATGTTTCTTCTTCTTTAGTTTTTTCCCTATTTCTTTTTTTCATCTAATTTGATATGATGACTAAGTTAAATCAATATTTAATTTGATTGGATTAAGATTTGCGTAAGATTGACTTGTCAACTTCATACTAAGTACGTGGAAGATGAGTAGATGACAAAATTTCATACACTCCCATAAAAGATGATAATGGTTGGTTCCATTTGTTACTTGACACATCTTTCATATTCCTCATTCTTCAATTCCCCTGTTTGAACCCATTTTTCACTGAAGAAAATTGAATCATCTAATACTATTAAGAGGATTCATGCCCTCATTTCCACTTTTCAGAACTATCAAAAATATCCTTCACATCTTCCAATTTTCCTAATTTAATCACTTGTTTAAAATAATAATGTGTCTTAGAAATAAGGGTATAATAGTTACATCCTTATATAGAAAATTATTCACTTTAGTGCACGGACTAAAATTACCCTATATTTTAGATCTATTGATTTGTGTTTAAAATAAAAATTAAAGGCCACTTGGGTATTCGGCCCAGTGGTAATCCCCTCCCCAAAAAGCCCCACCCTCTATGAGGGTGTGGGTTCAATCCCTGGGATCTTCAAAATATACGTGTGTGTGAGTTTAGATTAGAATTTCTATCATATATCAAAAAAAAATAAAGGTTAAAAGAGTAATCTATTGATCTACTCAAATTCAAAAAAAGTTAAAAGGATCACAATTTCACGTTCATGTTTCACATTTTTTTTTTTTTTTTTTTTTTAAGTCTCCCTTTTTTCTCTCTCATATCTCCCTTATCTACTCCACTTTCCAATTTCCTACTTCTCACTAATTTCACAACTCCTCATTTTCCTAAAAATTAGCACATTATCTCTTAAAATAACTTCTACATTTAAAATAATCACAACTTCTTACTTCCACTATCCAATTTATTAAAACAAAAAGACTAAAGTTCACTTTTGGTCCCCTAACTTAAGGGGTGTTTTCATTTTGGCCCTCTAACTTTAAAAATTTTCATTTGGGTCCCGTACGTTTGATTTGTTTTCAAATAAGTCTTTCCATCCAACACAGTTAGCATTCCCTCTGTTAAGTACCACGTGTCATTCAACTCAGCATCTTTTATTATTATTTAATTCAATTTCAGCATTTTTAATTAAAAAAATAAATTTGAATTTCTGAAAAATAAATTGTTAATAATAAAATGAAATTTAAAGATTTTTTTTTTCTCCTTCGAAAAACCTGATCGTCTCTCTCATCTTGCCAATATATCTTTCTCTCTTTCTCATGTTGATGCAGTGCTGGAGCTAACGGTGATGGTGGCAATCTCATTCCAAATTCATTATTTTCTTAACCAGATCTAAGACCAAGATCCAAGAAAACAAAACACACAAACACACTTTAAAATCTAAATTCTTTTCTTTTCATCATCTTTCCTCTTTTTTCTTTTCTTTTTTCAAATTCCTGTGGAACAAATACTAACAGTACATCAAGCTGACCATCATCGCCATCGAGCCATGAAGAATGTGATAAAACAACAGCATCAGCAACAACAACAGCAAAAAAGAAAAGTCGATCGCCTGCCACCCGTCACCCTCCTCCGACCGCACATCACCCACCTCTCGACACCCCACGCCGCCCACCACCGGCTTCCCATTGCTCAACCCCACCTATAATTGTGTGTTTTTAATTTTAAAATCAGCCTTAGATTTGGATATTTTGGCTTTGATTTTGGAATTTGGGTTTGAGTTAGCTTAGCAATTCTAAAGAAGTCATCAATAGGAAACGATGTGATTTATATTTGCTGATAAGGGAGTCATCACTCCTTTAAAATCATCAATATTAATTCAAAATTCCAAGAAAAGAGGTGTGTTATTTCATATTTGTTCATTTCTTTAAAATTCCATTTTTTCGTTGAAATTCCTCCTGTGAAGTATCCGTGAAAATTTTTTTTGGATAGCCACGAACTTTCCCAAGAATTTCTTGGAACCTCTTTATTCGAAAATGTAGATCTTAGTCTCAGATTCCATGTCGTGCACAGGGAAACCAAAACGATGCACAGTTGTAACTAGCCCTACTCTCTATCCTCTTTATTTTCTTGACATGATCCTGCCTCTTAGCTGATTGCCCATATTTTTGCTGGACTTGCCGATCGATCTGGTGTGGAGAGATGTGGAGATTCGATCTGGTGTGGAGAAATTAGAAAGAAGAAAAAAAGAAAAAGAAAAAGGAAGAAATAAAAAGTATTTATTTATTTTTAGTTTTTATTTTTAATTAAAAATTTGGTATTTGAATTAAATAATATTAAAAAATGGACTGAGGTGGCAGTTAACAGAATTTGAGTAACTGTGATGGATGGAAAGACTCATTTGAAAACGAATCAAACGTAAGGGGCCTAAATGAAAACTTTTGAAGTTAGGGGGTCAAAATGAAAATGCCCTTTAAGTTAGGGGGTCAAAAGTAGACTTTAGTCAAACAAAAACTCACAGAATAGTAGCTATATTTTAACGTTAATGTTAACCTATAACATTATATTATTTCTTTTTTCTTTCCTTTTTAAAGTGTGTATTTGAAATGTACTAAAAAATAAAAGTGTTTAAAATAATTTGAAATCCTCTAACGTTAATTTAACATATAACATTTTTTTTCTTTTCTTTTTCACATATTTATTTGAAATCTATTAAGAAAATAAACGTGTTTAGATTAATCCAAAAAAAAATCGCCTTCATCTTAGCCACGTTTATGATTTTTGTTTTTTGTTTTTGTTTTTTTAAATATATCTATGTCTCCACACAATTAAATAGATAAGAGATAACTCAGACTTTTAAAATTAAGATTCCTTTTCTATCAAAAAAAAAAAAAGACTTTTAAAATCAAATAAAAAAACCTTAAAAGGAGCCAATAGTCACACACACCTCATTTTCCTAGAAATTAGCATTCTATCTTCGGGAGCATATCAGCTACAATGAGTGAATATGCAATCCTTACAATATATTAAAGGTGATCCAATAAAAATAAGACATGTCAATTAAAAATACCAACTAAACAATGTAAAGCTAAGTCATCAATTACAACTCACGCTATACCGAATGCATCTCAACTTCTCACTGTAGCCAAACATTTACCAAACATCTAACTTCTCAATGTAACCAAACAAGTATCAAAGATCTCCATCGCCGGTTGGATCTGGGAAAAGTAATGACAGCAACAATGCCCACACCCAAATCCCTAGAGCTACCCATCATCGCATAAATCAGTGTGAAATAAAGCTTGAATCTAGATTTTTTATTTCTTTTATATATAAAAATAAATAAATAAATAAAAAACCATGAAAATATAATCTGCTTTCAAGAACCCATTAAAAATCAGAAAATTCATCAAAGGCGGACTAAAGCTAGTAACAATGATCCCATTCCCAGCAATAAGGGTTGCTTTCAAGAACTCAAAATATGGTGAGGAACCAATTTGAGAATGGAAAGTACTGGAGGGTATGAATTTTCTTGACGGTGGCTGATTCTTGAATTACCTTAGTGGGTCATTAGGCAAGAAAGTCTCAGTGACTTGACAAAGGGTGGCAAGTCCTTTGGCTGAATCTTATACCACCATCTTCATCTCCGAGGACAAGATCACACCTCTGCTAGCTAAATCGATCTCAGACACGCCGACAAAGATAGTAATCAAGGTTGCAACGGTGGTCCTTGGGACCGCTTGACCGCGAGTTTGTGGAGGAGATCATGGCATTCGAGGTCAAATCCGGTGGAGGTGGTGAGATATCTAACCGGCGATGGAGATATTTGGATTGTTTGGTTACAATGACAAGTTGAGATTTATTTTGTCCAGCGAAAGTTGTAATTGCTGACTTGTGTTTTGATTGTTTAGCTGGCATTTTTTAATTGACATGTCTTGTTTTTATTAGACCACCTCTTACACATTGTAGGGATTGCATATTCACTCATTGTAGCTAATATGCTCCCTCTATCTTCTATTGTCCAAATTATGACGAAAAAAAAATCCATTATCCAAAACAAATAAAATCACTCCCACGTTTGAATTAATACACTATCTCTTAAAAATAAATCCCACATTTGAATTAATTTTTTAAAAAAATTCAAAATAACCACAACTTCTCATAAAGCTAAGTATTAAATTTTCAGTTGTTTGAATCAATTTGAAAACCAAAAAATAAATCTTAAATAATCGGTTATAAATAGAAGCCTTATCTTGAAGAATTAAATATTCTTATCATCTTTTCCCTTCATCTTCAAATAGTAACGTAGAGAAAGTAGAGAGACATCATAGATGATGCATTACACAAACGTGAGATGCAGTGCAATTTAATGCACTATGAAATTGCAATTTAAGCCATCAATGTTACTGACTCTGTATGTCTCTTTCTCTTTCTGTGTTGGGCTTTTCATGACTTCTTATTGTAATGATATGATATGAGAAAATTTGAAGATTAGAATTAGAATTCTCTTAAATTTTGCTATAATTTTCTCCTCAATTAAACATAAGTTAAAGAGTATATTATCTATAATGATGTGTAGGTGCTTTTCTTGAAGTTGTTTGTGCTGTTTCGATTGTTCCATAAAGTGGATTCCCTCCAACCAAGTTATTCTCTCTGTGTACCGAATTACCAATGCTTATTTATTCTGAGCATTTTTGTTAAATTGATTGTTTTAACACAAAATGATATAAAAATCCTTTTCTTTATTGTTCTTATCAAAATGAATCCATCATTTTCTTTATACGGATTGGAATAAAAATATTCACTTCTTCAGTAAAATTTGTTATTTTTCTTAGTCCAAGTAATTATGGATTTTTTTTATAAAAAATAAATCTGTAATGATGTTTTCATGGACCTTATCTGTAAATATTTATTTTAATGGGTGCTTCTGATTATAGTTATAGCGTTATAGGTTTGAAACGTTGGAATAAATGCTACTAAAATTTATTTTTTGGAACTTAGGTTCCCAAATGGTTGAGAAGTTACATTTCAACCTTTAAAGTATTTCAATGACTATGCGTTTGAGTTTAATATTATGTTTTCAATTGTCATTATTCTTATCACCACTCTTGATTTTCTTAGCACCATACCATTACATGAAATATATAGGCTAGCAAACCATCATCGGGTTTTGCTAATGGGGAATTCATGATTAAATGGCAAAATCCCCCTTTTTCTAATTATTTTAGTCTATTTTTGGCAGGAATTCACAACATTCATGTTTTCATTTGGTCACCAAAGGGATGTGATGTGATAAGCAGCGAGATCTTTTTAAAGTTCATACCTTCTTCGAGTATTAGATACAGAAATTTTTGGCAAAGTTTTAAGAAAAAGACTTGGGGTGATATATGTAAGCCAAAAAAGTGGGAGCCAAGAGGTTTGAGTTCAAAAGGTGCAAAGATATAAATAAAGCCCTACTTACAAAGTTAGGTTGGAAAATTTATGGATGTGAAAAGAGTACATTGTAAACTCTTGACTCGAAAATATTGTATTAGGCAGTAATTTTTTTATGTATAAAATCAACTCCAACTTCTTATGTTCGGAAGTATATACTATATTGTAGAGATATTGATAATGAGTGTGTAACACATTAATGGAATTTAAAACCATTGCATTATGTCATGGAAGCTAAAGATTTTTTTTTTGATGTAAAAATGGCTGAATCGTGGAAGCTAAAGATGTGATAAGAGATTGAATACAAAAGGTTAAAATAGTAAATCTAAAAGATATTAATTCAAAAATCTAGGACGTGTATAATTACTTGAGGTTCAAATTTAAAATGTTGTGTTGTATTTAAAAAAAAAAAATTGAACTCACATTTTTAACATTTTTTAATATGAAAAGATCGTTTAGTGACAATGAAATCCTTACATATACAGATATACTTAGTTAACATATTTGACCCTCTTTCTTTAAAAGTTAAAAATACAAATAGTATTTTTCTTAATAAATTTTTTTCCTACTAACCTCAATTTCTATTATCATATGAACTTTTAATCAATATTTAATGTAGTGAATCATTCTACAATTTGACTTGATGTAATTTTTTGAGATATATTTTAATGTAAATTTATATTATTGGACAAATGCATTAACCTAAAAAAAAGAGGACAATATAATGCAAAGAGCCTCTTAACACGCGCGCGTGTGAAGAGGACAATATACTATTTTTTTATTTGCTAAAATCTATCTAATACTATTTAAATGTTTTTTTTATTGAATACTATTTAAACCTTAGATGTAAGGGATATATATAATTTTATCATTTTTAAAACAAAAACAAAAATTGTCCAAGAAAATTGATGCACTCTTCAATCCATGGACACCTTATCTAAAAAAAAAAAAAAAAAAGGTTGAAAATATGAAATCTCCACTACTCACTCACAGTTACTAATTTGTTCATTTTTTTTCTCTAAAAAAACAAATTTGTTCATTTATTTACAATATATTTGGATAATGGTGAATAAAAAATATTAAAAAATTAAAAGTGATAAATAGGAAAAGCCTCTGAACACGCGCATAGCGCATGTGAAGAGGCTATTATATAATATTTGCGACAATAGCTGTTTTTCATCTATAATCTATAATATATTATATAGTCTAATAGCTGAGTCCTCAAATATTTTTTCAGCCTTCTCCAAAGCCTGTCACATAAGAATTTCTCTTTCCCTACAATTTCACTTCATCCTTCCCCTTTCCCCTCTTTTCTCTCTCTCATGACTCCTCTTAATTATTCTCATGTGCTCTCTCTTTCTTTCTCTCTCTTCATCTCCCTCAATTAATAATTTAGCAAGCAATTAACATTTATGCATTTATGGGATGCTATTAAAAAAGATAATGGAGGATTTTATTAGTCTCAATTTGGAAGGAAATTGAGGTGTTAAAGAATTGGAAAAGTCAAACAGAGAAAGAGTGGGAATTTTAATATTGTTCATCTCCTAAATCATGCTAAATGATTATAATGATATAACAGCCCACTAACCAACATTTAATCATCCCCTAAATTATCATGCTAAATGATTATGCTTGAAATTCCAAACGAAAATTAGTCATTAATGCCATGCCCTTAATCATGATAACATTACAAAGGAAATAAATTTTTGTTGATCCATGTTGTCAAAGTTTCCTCTGCAAATTCCAAATGGTCATTAATGTCATGTCATTAATCATGATAACATTAGGAAGGAAAGAATGTTATGCTCATCCATGTTGCCAACGTTTCCTCTTCAAATTCCAAACGAAAAACGGTCATTACCTAGAGTTTTTTTTCCTATATATAGGAATGTCTTTTCAACCCAAAAATAGCAGCAACGTATTGCACTTCTACAAGTAATAAAATTTCAATACCTAAAAAAAAATCTACATCTTTTCCCATCTTTGTTGATGGAATTGTGCTTCGTCTTCAAGTTTATTTGTGGTGGCTCCCTTATCAACGCATGCAACACCAATATTGTCAACCTTGGTATTTTTTTCACTATAGTAAGCATAATAAATTTATTGTTTTGTCTAATTATATTGTATATTAATTTTTCAATTTTATTTGTGGCTTTGCTATTTTTCACTTATAACTTATAAGGTAAATATATTTTCATTGCAAATTTGCTATCGAAGGAAACTTACAAGTGACTTTTCCAACCAATGATTATTGTACATCCTAATTCCATTTGAATGTGTGACAATGTCATTCAGGAAAATATATATATATATATATATCTATATCTTATATTTCTTTTATAAATGGTATTATAATGGAAATGTAGAAATTGAATCATGATGTGTGTCCAACAAATTGGGGTTATCCTTATGTTTGGCCAGTAACGAAAGTTAAGGTAAAAAAAAACTTTTTTAATATGAATAAATTCTTTTTCTTGAATTTACTACAAAGTTTAATACATACTTCTCCACCTACACATGTAGTAGAATTTGGTGAGGTACAGTTCTTCTTAATTAAATTTATGATAAGCGATGTTTTGTCAACTAAAGCTTAAGTAAGCATATGAGCCATTTGTTTTTTCTTTTCAAAATTTCATTTTCTCCTATATTTGATAAAATTAAGGTTTTTGTTCGACCTTTATGTTCCTATAATAGCTTGTGGGCCTTTCCAAGTGTCTAGATTCCTTTCATACAAATGTATATCTAGGATAGTCAACCATTTGTATTCACTTCATTACTTTACATTAATTTCATGATGATTAATTATCTTTTTCTTTTTCTATTTCTTACATAATTATATGAAAGTTTTGCATCTTTATGATAATCAAATTTTATTCTCAAATAGTATTATAAGGTGAACATTGTATTTTTTTACCGACCTTATTAAATATATTTGAATCTTTATATTAAACAAATTACTTATTTTCAATTCATTTGCAAGCATCTATCCTCAAGCAAAATGAATATATGCTAATTTCTATTAAACTTTTGTACATCGCACAGATTAACGACTAGTATTTATAATGCGCGTATGATTTCAGCCAAGGAGAAACTTTTTTTGTTTTTTGTTTCACATCTCTTTCTAACCTTTTGACTTTCTCAAGTAGTTAACAAATCCCTACATAGCAAACGTGGCGCTGAATAACAGGCTGCCAAGGATTATGCAGATATTTTAACAAATTCATAGTTGAATTACATTATCCTTTTATACTTTTTTTTTTTTTAATTAGGATGATTGTATAGTGGGAAATTGAGGATTTAAACCTTAGTTCTTCTTGTGAAGGAGACTAAACAATATCACTTAGTTTCAACAACCCTATTGGCAACTATCTTATTTATTAAATGTTTAAATGTTTAAATTATATTATTTTAATAAAAAGTAAAAAGTGTAGTCCAAGAGTGGGATTTTTAAAATATTAATGTAATAAAAAGTTATTAAGTGGTGTAATATTAATATTGTATTGGGTGTAACTTGAACATGAATGTATAATAAAAACAATCATAATAAATTAATGGATGCAAATTTTACGAGGTGAGTTTCAGTAAGTTTAATTCAAAGAGAAAATTGTAATTCCATGATAATTAATTAGTTATTATTATTATTTTTTGCATAAAGATCTTTAGTAGGAAAAAAAAAAAGAAAAAAAAAAGGAGGAGTTAGAGGGATCTCAAAGGTGAAAACAGATCCTACAAAAATACATAAAAGAAGTCAATGGAGTTATATCATCAGCCAACATGTAATTGTAATGCTAAGACACAACGAAATTTATAACTAGGGCTATCTTTAAGGGATTTAACTCTATAATTACTTGATGTGTGTAGGACGGAGATTACATACATTTGGAGAATAGTTGGATGCTTGGAGAGCTATAAACACCCATATTATAAAAAATGACAGAAGGAATTACATTAATAAAAAAATAAAAAAATAAAATTGGAAGGTTTGTCTGACCCCGCATGCCTGCTTAGCTTTTTCTCTTTGGGTAAGTTGGTTCTTTAGAAATTAAAAGCAAATCCTGTATAATAAGATTATTGTCTATACAACTGCATCACACAGACTATCTATTTCGTTTCGTGTGAACCCTTGCAATCAATCTCACCTACCAATAGTACCAAACCAAGTCCAACCTCAGCTAAATTGGTCAATAGCGCTGCGTTTCAAGCAAGGCAATGCTCTTTCACACATTGGGTGGTCTGGTCATGCGGAGTTGGCAAAGAGCACTCAATTAGTGGAAAGAAAAACATTTCTTGATGGAGATAATAACGATAACTGTATATAAAATTGAAAAAATTGATTCCTACCCATTAGGTGCTACCTAATACCAGAGTGAGAGATTCATAAGTCCTGAAATGCTTGACTTCAGAGTCTTAAGTGTAGTACTAGGCACTCAGTCTTAATTTGACTTGCATTTTTTCTTTATGTAAGAGTAAGACCAACCGACAAATTGACCAACACTTGCAAGTTGCAATCTTTTGCCGGTATGATTTGTTAAGACCATGGTTCAGATATTGGTATCCCAAAGCAATAATACTTTTAAGATTTTGGTCACTGACTTACGGGTAATTACATTTGGAAAGGGGAAAAATGGTTTTAAGGTCTTACGTGATATTTGATAACCTCTTATAATGATAAACAGAAAAAGTAGTCATTCGCATAATTCACTTTTAAAGGAAAAGTAAAGTGTTTATTCTAACAAAAGGCATAAGCTATTTTTATGGCATTTGGATGCGACATAGATGATTACTTATATCGCAAGAGTTTAGTGTGTGACAAAATATTCAAAACAATCTATAAACATACGGTACCCAAATACTAGGACAACAAAATCAACATGAATTAATAGCGTAACAGCTTTCATTGAGAGGGAGAGGTTCACGAATTAAAAAATAATCAGGATGTCGAGGAAGTTATACACAATAATATAACACATTTAGGTGAAGAAAATATCTTATGAGACTGTCTTATGAAACACCTCTCTAACATTTTGTGAACTCACACATCTGTGGAGTCTACATGTTGTGAGAAGAGCGTTCCATAAGACAATATAAGAATATATCATAAGATAATTTTTTCTATGTCACACCGCCACCACTTGAGACATTGAGGTGTGCTTGGCTCTATAGCATCATTGGGATGATTGGAAATATGTTTAGATGCAGAGAAATGAGAGGCAAAGAAAGGGGTAAGAGTGGGGACTTAATTCCTGTTGTTTGGACTTTGGATATCTTTTAGGATGCGATTGTTACATAAGAATTTGGGTTAAGAATTGTTAATTTTAAAACATTCATGAAAATGTGGTTATTCATTTGGCAAAAAATTCAAGAATTATAATTACCATATACATCTTAATTCTCATGAAATGCAAAAACTCTAATTCCTATATAGGAAATGTCAATTCTTGCATATCTTGTATATGTGAGAATTACTAATTTCATACTTACATTCAAATTTTCACTTTGTATTTCTTAAAACTAATGTCTGACATATAGTTAATTTTTGAATTAAAAATATTTATTTTAATCCAAATAAGATTTAAATCAATGTTTTACGGTATTTTTTTAATTTTTAAAAATGATCATAATGGTCAAATTATTAATTTATTAGATAATAAAAGAGTATGAATATGATTATTTTCCCTCCTCCAAGGCTCCAACCATCAGATTGACAAAATGGGCGGGCCATTTTGGGCTGGAAGGCCGCAGACCCAATAACATCAGTTCGGGTCAGGCCCGTGTAACTCTTCCCATTTGCAATTCAGCTTGGTCCCTTGCTTCAAGGCCTTTCAAAAACGCAACACCAGCTCCCAATTTGTTCGCAAGCGCGCGGGAATTCAATTCCTTCTGAGAGTTTCTCTGATGGAGTTTGCTTCAGTTCCTGCAATCTGTCTACATGTGAGTGAGTTTCTTCGATACGTAAAATAAAGCTCAAATTTCTTCATCAATCGCTTATCGTAAACCATTTCTGATATTTTTGTTCGTTTAAAATATATATATATATATCGCTTACAGTTAATTTCTTCTGCGATTCAAAGATGCCGATTATCCGGAGAGCTATGCAGACTCTCAGTTATTCTCAAATGCTCTCCACCTTCCGATCCTCTCGTTCTTCGAATTTCAAGTACCTCTCTCTCTCTCATTATTAATTTGATTTTACTTCGATTTTTTTTTTTTTTTTAATAAATTTGAAAGTTGCTCATAGTTTCATATTTTCGTAGAGAATGTAACAGAGACTAAGCTACGTCGTTTTGTCTTTGTTTTTTAAATTGTTTGGGGTTGTTGCTTGCTTAACATTTATCTGGCAAACAGCTTCGAGTCACTAACAAGAGATAATCAGTCATTACTCCTTCAGGTACCATTATTTTAGTTGCTAACGATTATTAAGAACAATTTTTGCTTACAATAAGTGGGGGTGGGGAATTTGAATCCAGGTGTAATACCATTGAATTACAAGGCTTTTGGCATATTAAAAACAGTTTACTACAAGCGGTTTTGATAAGTATTTTGTGGTATACAAACAGTTGCAGAAACTGAAAATTATGCTGGGTAAGCCACATGAAAAAAAATGGAAACAACAGTGAGAGCAAAGCAGTGAAAGGCGATCCTACTTCTGAACCAAAAGAGAAGCCCTGCAATCTATCAGAAAGTGTCAACTACAACATCAACATGTTTATAAGTGATGCTAATTGTGGAGATGCTGAGTGCACTGAGGAAGAAACTGGCATTCTGAACATGGCAGAACCAATAGAGGGTTCCTTATCATCATCAGAAGATTGGTGCAGTAATTTTCTTGACCAGTCAAGTGGTAATTCACAATGGTTGGAGTTCTAGTTTTGAGCAATTGCACTACCACTACAATTATATGGCCATCAAAAGAATAACTAAATCCAGGACCTTTGATCACCACAAAGTTCTCTATTGATTACCTTGTATATTTTCAGCCTCGTTCAATTTTCTTGGCAGCCTCTTATGTTTAAGGCAACAACAGAGCATATGCACAATAAAGAAAGTTAACTAGAATAAAAATAGATACTCTGTCCAATAATTTTAGTTTTGTAAGTGAAAATTAATCCCATAACATGCTTTACAAACTTCCACTCTACTGATCCTACTAATATTGAAAACCAAATTCCCAAATTAGTATATGTCCCATAACAACATACTCTGTCCATAGTTCCTTAGCCTAATGTATTTGAAACATTTATCAAACCATTAAATTAAAATAAAGTCAAGCAGACACAAATGAATAACATACTTATAAATGTGTGTATATGTGTAAAATACATCGAAGTGAAAGGAAAAGTTTCGAGGCATTCAAGCTAATACACATACAAAGAAGGGCCTATTGCCGCTGCCACCAGTCCCTGTTAATACTGCACTCTCTAATGTATCCATTCTTGTATTTTACTTCAAAAGAAACAACTATCAATCTCGTTGGAATTCCAACCTCTACAATCTACCGCATTGTCCGATGAACATCCCTAATTCTCACATGCTATTCAACCCAAAGGTTAGGATTCCACATTCCAAATTATAGGGTGGTTTAGTGTAAGTTTCGGAATATTAGGTAAGGTAAAACAACCCAAATCACATTGAGTTATTATTATGTAATGTAATTTAATAAATTTAGAAAGTCATATTAACTATTAAATTGGATTTGAGGATATTGATTTGGAGTAAAACTTTGTTCTATTTTTTTTTTCTTTCCATTTTTTCCCTTTGATCTTGTTCAAATGCCTTATTAACTAAAGCTTTAGGATCTATATTGAGAGATTTGAAAAAATAAAAATAAAATGTCATGTATTTAATACACACTTCAAATGAAAGCATATTTGTTGATATTCCCAATACAAAACAGCTTTATGCAACTGGATCAATTATCAATAGAACACAAACAAACAAACATATTTAAAGTAAATATTGTTGCAAATCATGGTGTTGTGTTTATAACCTTACACCATCTAAATGTAAACATCAATGTCTACAAATTGTGGTTATCAACCTTCATAAATATCTACAATTTATTTACGGACAGTGTCCATTGATAATGTGCATATATCACGACTAAATACTTTACTGTCAAAAGTTGGTGAGTAGGAGTGTAGGACTGCCATATCCCAAAGAAGAAAATATAAGAAAATCATTCACTGAACTTTTTGACGAAGCCACGAAGGAGATTGTACTAGCATGCCTATGCTCAACGGAACATTAAAGAGATTTCATTGATCTCTTTTGGTAGTTTCATGCTCTGCAGTCCAAGTAAAAAGTTAGTTAGATTCTTTTTTTTCGGACCATAAGGAATTACCATGAAAGTAGAAACAAGAACAACTATTGCATGAGACCATTTAAAAAATATATATATAAAAGAACCTTCCGTAAAGTTGTGGCTCTAAAAAGGTGAAAGATTCAGTCTAACATTTGATCCTTCGTAAGAATCGAAAAATCTAATTGTACAATTAAGAGTTTAAGATCACTTATAAAATAAAATAAAAGACGTTGTCCATGCTTGTGTTCATGAAAAAATAATTGGAAACAAAAGAAATAAACCTTAATGGCCAATTCGTAACACTTAGTATGGTCTTCAATCATTTTATGAGATAATTGTCATTGGTAAATTTATTATTTAATCAAATCAAAATTTAAAATATCTAGAAGTACGTACCTTAAACTTGGATTCTACTAACTCCACCTCTGCGGATACCAGAATCAAGAAAAGCAATTTTGATCAGATGTAATTCCTTGGTAACTTCCTCCATCTTCATTCTTTCTTTTGGCGAACTCCATTGAACAGGCAAGTCCAGTTTCAAGGATTGAGACTAAGCACTTGTGCATATTGGCATCCATTTGGCACAGGTTAGCAATACCTTGAGCTTCTTCGTCTACTTGAATTTCGTGTTCATTATTGTCTTCTCTAGCTGCCACTATTGCTATTGGTGCTTCCTCAACTTCTCTTGGTAGAAGGATTGGGTCCACAATTTGAACAACTCTTTCTGGCAGTGCCATCTTAGCAAAATTGTGGAGATTGAGACCATCTTTAAACATTTCATCAGTGGGTCTCTTTCCTAGGAACATCTCTAGTAGTAATATTCCATAACTATACACGTCCCCCTCTATTGATGCCTCACTACCCATGCCATACTCTACAATTTATGATATGTAAGGAAATTTTGCAGTTTTTGTTTAAAAGGATGTTCATCAAAAAATCAAAAAGAAATTGATCACCTAAGAACAGGAAGATAGAAGCCATCATTTCAGTTTTTCAAGTTAGTAGCATTGGTCATTTGTACATTAGAATAATACATTAGGGCTGTTGGAAGGAGGCAATAGATCCTCGCCATTTGAAGTATTGTGCATCATATTAGAATGAAAAAAATGATGTGATTTTAGATTTAATTAACAAAATTAAATCCATAGCTGAAACTACCAAATATATTTTTCAAACCAAAAATATTTCCAATGACTAAGGTAATTACTTATTACTCATTTGCATCCTTTCTTCAGCACTCAATGAAATCGACCATATGAAATTAAGATTAAATACATACAAACAATCAAGAATTTCATATCTAAAACATTTTTTTTTTATACTTCATACCTAAAAATTTACCACTAACTTTGATAGCACAACAACAATTAGAAAATGCCAACATCAAAATAAATTCCTTAGGAGCTAAACTCAAAAGATATTTTATCCCAATTTTTTTCAATAAAATTCACTTGAAAGAATCAATCTAAATTAGTAATTTGGTTGAATTCCAATCTAGATAGCTCAAAATATAATCGAAGAACTTGATCATAAACTTAATTAGTATATAATTGAAGAACTTGACCCAATCTAATTTAAGAAATCCATCTAGAATATATATATAACATAATTTGGGTTGAGAGATAAATAAATGATACCGAAAAAAAAAAAAACTCACCTCATTGTTTTTTCCCCTTTTCAGTGCTAGAAACTAACAAATAACATGCCAAGTGCCAAAAATTCTCCTACGTTCTTATTTTGTTAATTTTTCTTAGCAGCCAAACAGATTAATTACGGAAAAAGAAAAAGAAAATATTGAAAAACGGTGTTACCTTTGAGGAGCAGGATGTAGTAGTGAGTATTCATCACTAAACAAAGACCCAAAGTGAGAAAAATCAAATTAAACCCATTAAAATCGTATTATTGAGTGCAAAAAATGCTTCTACCTTCTCATCATTTTGTTAAATTTTCTTAGGGGTCAAATATAGAATTAGGAAAAGAAGAAGAAAATAAAATAAGTAGATAATGAAAAACGAGGAACATGACGGAGCTGTGAGTCTTCAACGCTAAATAGAGCAAACTGAAACAAAGAACCAAATTGAGAAAATCAAAACCTATCAAGTAACATGGAGAAAAATAAAGACAAAACAAAAACAAAAATATAAAGAGTAGAGGGAATTTGCTTAAAAAAATATATTAGTTGAGGGAAATAAAACAACAAAGGGAATAATGTGACACAATTAAGAATAAGAAGAGTAACGGATAGAAATGAAGTTGAGGAGACTTGTCAAAAATAAAGTACTTAATAATCTTATTTTATTTTTTTTAATAATCTAAATAGTTAATAACTAAATATAAGATGTGTTTAGCAAAAAAAAAAAAAAAAAAACTTAATATTAGATGTAAGTACATCGTTTTGATTATAACAGTAAGGAAAACCCATGATTAAGGGGTAGAGTTAGTCAATAATTGAAATTAATTGGTGCAAATTTTATTAGAGCAAAGGAAAAAAAAAAAAAAAAACCATTTTTAATGTAATGCACATTTAATGTAAAAGGGATTTGAGGAGACATTTTTCCATTGAATTAATTTGGACACATATTCGGAACAAATGGTAATCCAAAAAAATTGATAATTACAAAAAAATTATTGGAGGAATGGAGGTAAGGAATCGGTTTAGTTTTGTACATGAAAAAAAAAAAAAACTCATTTAATGTAGAAAAGATTTTTAATGTAATATAAATTTAATGTAGAGGGATTTAAGGAAACATTTTCCTTTAAATAAATATAAAGGAATAATTATTTAGGAAGAATAAAGTTAAAACCGACTTTCCACTTTCCATGTGGAAGAAATATTTTTGGATTTTTTTTCTTTGACTCTCCAATTAATATGATGCGAATGGAAATTTTTTGAAATTTGTTTTCATCAATCTTTTAAATCGTGTACTGTAATGCCAAATAATGAGAAGGTTTTTTTG
This sequence comes from Fagus sylvatica, assembly GCA_907173295.1. Lineage (NCBI taxonomy): Eukaryota > Viridiplantae > Streptophyta > Magnoliopsida > Fagales > Fagaceae > Fagus > Fagus sylvatica. The sequence continues at coordinate 36,937,969 of OU015769.1, forward strand.
TCTTTATTTTTTTAAATTAGTCGTTTACTGAGCAATTTAGGGTTGTGCCAATCAAATATATAATTTGAAGGGAATATATTTGAAAGATTTTTTTTTGATAATATCAAAAGGAATATTTTTTGGTCGGTTACAAATGAATTGAATGTCTTAACATTAAATTTCATGATATGTTCCCTCAATAAAGTTACATTCTTTTGAAACGTGATTAGTTTAACAAAATTTAATAAGATTGGCGGTTTTTTAGGAATAAATTAATAAGATTAATCAACTAAGTATAACGTGAAAATGAGAGGTTTTTTAGGAATAATTTAATAAAATTGATCAGCTAAGTATAACCTAAAATTTAGAGGCTTTTTAGGAATACTTTAATAGGATAGATCAATACTACTTATTTCCTTCTATACCAATCATCTATAATAAAATGTCCACTACTATTAGCTCATTTAAATTGAAGATTTTTTTTTTTTTTTTTCACACCCAAAACGACGTCGTTTTGGAGTGACTAAAGACACAAACATATTTAACCCATGTAATGCTATGCCAAGGAAATTGTTTTGGGATTTAAAAAAATAATAATCGTTTAATAAATATTTTTAATCCGTGGAATATTTTTGGTAGGTTACAAAGTAATTGAATGACTTAACAAATTTAATAGATTAGATAACTACTATTTAATGTTTGGCCAAATTACATAATCACCCTCTGGGGTTTGGCTCAGTTGCAAACAGACCCCCTGGGGTTTTTAAATTGATGAAATTGACCCCTTTAAGTATATTTTTTGTTAATTTTGCTAACAAAATTTGTCATATGCATTGCATATGACCACTTTATAATAAAAAAATTCATTATTATAAACCCAAGTGCAATGCATATGACAAATTTTGTTAGCAAAATTGACAAAAAATATACTTAGAGGGGTCAATTTCACCAATTTAAAAACCCTAGGTGGTTATATTGCAAAATCAAAACCCCAGGGGGTCTGTTTGCAACTGAGCCAAACCCCAGGGGGTGATTATGCATTTTAGCCTTAATGTTTAATAAACATAGTTGACATCTTGCCTTACAAGACAATGCGGTTTGGTACTAATAACAGGAAGAATCTTATTATTTCCACATTGGTATTCCATATTTTTCGATGGGAATGGTCTTTCCTTAGTGATGTTTGATAGTTTCACATGGGTGATGGGATGGGATGTTTGGACTATATATCTTCAACATTGGCAATGTGCCTTGAAGAAATTGTTAGTGGATTCTGACGGGGCTCCACACTTGATGTTTGGACCATTATGATTTTAATTCCACCGTGTTTAACCCTTCGCAAGATATTAACAAATTTGGGTTTAATCCTAGGCTTGATTTTCTCACCAAAATATAGGTTTATATTGGTGCTGATCATATCCCTGTCGTGGGAACAATGAAGAAAATAGCACGAAAGACATTTATGAAGTGATCACTTTTGCAAGATATTCATGTCTGGGATAATGATAAGGAAAGAACAGAAATAAGCGTCGGTAAATCCGTTGTCTTTACCCCACTACAAAACAAAACTTGGGTATTTGTATATGGCAAATTTGAAAATACTTTTAAAAAAATGTGTGTTTGCAATTATACAGATAATCCACTATTTGCAAAGTTTGTGAGGTTTCAAGTGAAAGGAACCATGAAATAACACTAGTAATTAGAACACAATCAATTATAAGAATAATATCATTTTATTTTGCATAGCTCTTGATGCCATGAGTAGATGCACACGATGCAAGCAATTCTTACTCTCTTAGCTCCTCCTTTTAAGATGGGTGAGCTAGGGTTTCATCTAACGTTAGGAGTAGAGAGAGTATCTATCCTTACATTTATAGCAAGTATCAAATTATAGATCAAGCTTAAGACCATATACCCTGCCTCAACATCATATTGGAGCACTAGCCCAATAAAATGAATGTGTACTAATAACCAATACTGAATATCACCACAACATACTAATGAACTCTGATCCCAAAGATATTAAGTGAATCACATGTAACCCGTTTTAAGAAAACAAAAATCTAATAAATGAAAGTCCAATTCTAACATACAGATGACATTGTTTGTATATATCTTGTTGAAATTTTTCATTATTTGCTTTTTTGTATAATAAGTAAATAACTGAAATGTGGATAAGCTAATTGATCATTCTCGTGTCCTAATGCATTGGCAACAATGGTAGGTTGCAACAATAGTAAGTTAATTAGAAAAGAGAAGAATTACATGAAGGTATCAAGACAAAAATGCATATACATTGGGACTATGAATCTTATCCAATTGTCTTTTCCACCTTGCAAGAAAGACACAATAATTAAATTCCTTAGAATAACTGATTGTATTCACAATTGAAAATAATTATACAATGAAGTCTATGAATATGGCTTTTGTTAATGAATTGATGATCATCCAAATTCTGAGCAAACCATACAAGTCGACTCAGAGTTGAAAAGTACTGTAGTTGGGCCTAGCCCAAACTCTGAACCAGGCCTAATAATCGTTGAATTAGGCCCACCAAGACCCAAATAAATACTCTGTCCAATAATTTTATTTTTGCAAGTGATAATTAATCCCATAACATGCTTTACAACTTCCACTCTACTGATCCTACTAATATTGAAAACCAAATTCCCAAATTAGTTTGTCCAATAACAAAATACTCTGTCCATTGTTCCTTAGTCTAATGTATCAGAAACATATAAACAAACCATTAAATTAAAATAAAGGCCAAGCAGACAAAAATGAATAGCATACTTATAAATGTGTGTATAAGTTTAAAATACATTGAAGTGAAAGGAAAAGTTTCAAGGCATACACATACAAAGAAGGGTCTAGTCCAAATATGTCCCCACTAAGATCTATTCATAATAACACTTTGATTTATTTCCAACAAAGAACATACACACGAAAACACTTCCTGCAATCTGATCTCTTCACAAAGTTCCATAATCCTGCAAAAGTAGTAGTTACTAGTTAGTTATTTAAGCCATGTTGGGACTGTAAGAAAATTCCATGATACAAGTAACAAAAACAACATTAGGGAAAATAATATCCAAATAGACTTAATTTAATCTTTCTATCCTAACAAAAGCACTGAAAAATCTACTTGTACTAGCAGATCATGTACCTAAGAACGTTTTGTGCTTGTGGTTAGAAAGAATCATTTGGAAACTGAAATGTATGAAATTTAAGGCCAGTTTGCACTACTAGGTAAGTCCTAAGTCACTCTATGGATTATCTATTATTGGCTAAACTTCTGTATGACTGTATGGAAACATGTTGTAGCACCTTACTTGGTCATCGTCCATGAATCCCGATACCAAGAAAAGCATTTTTGATCTTATAAAGCTCTCTGGTCACATCCTCCATATTAATTCTTTCTCTTGGCGATTCCATTGAACAAGCAAGGCCGACCTTGAAAACTGAAAGTAAGCAATTGTGCATATTGGCATTCATCCGGCTTAGGTTCTCAATGTGGTTGTTTTCTTCTTCTGCCTCAATATTGTTGTGATCATCATTGTCATCATTATCTATTTCTGTTGCTGGTGCTGTTTCCTCTACTTCTCTTGTGGAAAGGTTTGGATCCACAATCTGCACAAGTCTTTCTGGCAATGCCATCCTAACAAAGTTATGAAGGTTGAAACCATCTTTAAACATTTTGTCAGTGGGTCTCCGCTCCGTGAACATCTCCAACACAAGTATTCCATAGCTATAGACATCGCCTTGCTTTGACACCTCACCACCCATTCCGTATTCTGCAATTTAAATGTTTCACATGCTTTGTTAATATGAGGGAAATTTTTTTAATAGCAGGTTACTACTTACTTTTAGTGATCTGGGATACAATATAATTTAGAGGTTAAATGTTGTGTTTAATATTTGGAAATATGTGACATAGAATCTGCATTCTAAAATCAAAACTAGTAAAAACTTTGGAAAATTGCATGATATAGAAGGGAGCAACATTCATACTTACATCTTACATTTTGCAATGAAAAATATAGTTAAAGATTAATTATGATCATCTAATCATCATATTTCATATTCCCCTACTACAGAGAGACGGATTCTCTCTAAGCTGTCCCCACCATTTTTATGCAAGGTCTACATGGTTCTATTTCTTGATAAATCTGATTGGCATGCTATGAGCATAATCATAGAGAGGCATGAAGAAGTAAATTGACAAGGCTAAAATGAATATGTAAATCTTAGTCAGAAGACTGTTAGTGATGCTGGTCAATTTGATCAAAATCATGATTTAGAATATTTGAGAGCTAAGTAGTTATTTACCTGGAGCAACATAACCAATTGAACCCTTAATTCCAACTGTGCTTGTTTGATTTTGTGAAACATCATTGGTTGCAGAGAGGAGCCTTGCCAAACCAAAGTCACTAACATGAGCAATCATGTCATTGTCAAGAAGAACATTGCTTGGCTTTAAATCGCAATGAATGATTGGTCTTTTACAATTTTCATGAAGATAATGTAATGCAGAAGCGACATCAATTGCAATAATTAGTCTTTGAAGAAGGTTCAAATTTCTTGATTGATTTTCATTGTCTATATTTGGATGCAGCCAATTCTCCAAGCTTCCATTCGCCATAAACTCAAACACTATAGCTTTGAATTCATTACCTTTGTAGTCAATGCTGGCGCAACATGTTAAGGTTTTAACAAGATTCCGATGTCGTATATTTCTTAACACATTGCATTCAGCAATGAAACTCTTGGAAGCTCCTTTCTGTTGAAGGTTCAAGACCTTTACAGCAATTATCATTTCTTCTTGATCAATAATTCCGTTTCCTTTATATACTGAACCAAAACCACCAGATCCAATTAGATTGTTGGGAGAGAATCCGCCAGTCACCTGATAGAGCTTCTTGTATGAAACCTTTGAAATGAGTTCAGTATTTGAGAGTGTAGAAGATGATTTCTTTTTTGATTTTCTCCTCCAATAGAGAACAAGAAAGAGTGAAGACAGAAGGAAGCAAAGAATCCCACAAACAATTATGACTGTTAATTTTAAAGCATGGGATTTTCCTCGTTTCTTAACTTTAATGTCGCATGCTTGCAGCTGCAGTTCTGGGATACCCCCACAAAGCTTTTTATTTCCGGTCACTGATATTATGCTTGCATTTCTGAAGACACCTTCCGTTGGTACCTCACCCTCCAGATTATTAAAAGAAAGATTCAAATATAGAAGGGAGAGATTCTGTAGATCTTTAGGAATTGACCCTAACAAGTTGTTTCGTGAAAGATCTAAGTCCTGAAGGCCTCTCAAAGAAGCCCAAGAAGGAGGTAAGGTACCTTGAAATGAATTGCCATGCAGGTAAAGGTTCTCCAAGGTCAAGCAATCTGAAATGGTTCTAGGAATCTCACCAGACAAATTGTTTTTAGAGACATCCAAGTAAAAGATATTTTTTAAATTGCCTACTTCCACAGATAGGGTGCCGTTTAATGAGTTTTGTGCTGAGATAAGTGCTAGTATTTGGGGGAAACGACTGATGGGTATGACGCCACTAAGGTTATTTGTTGAAATGTCTAAGTGCCGCAAATATTTGCAGTTTCCCAAACTGGATGGAATGCTTCCTTCCAAATTGTTCCGTGATAAGTAAAGTTCAACCAATTGAGTGAGGTTACCTATAGAGGATGGTATGTGTCCTGACAATCTGTTTCCACCCAAATTCAATCCTTCCAGCTTTTGGAACTTCATTAAATAAGCGGGAATGCTGCCGGTGAACAAGTTATTTGCCATGTTTAAGGCAGTTAAGTTGATGAAATTCTCTAATGCTGTAGGAATAATTCCAGATATTTGATTGCCGTGAAGATATAGTCCACTGAGTTGCGTGGACAAATTTCTTATAGAGTTGGGTAAACTACCTCCAAAATTGTTTTCAGGAAAATCAAGATATTCCAGTTTGGTGCAGTTTTTCAAAGATGTTAAGAAATCCAAGTCCATAGAATTATTACTTCCAAGATTATTTGGTCCAACACTGAGAGACTGGAGATCTAGCAGGTTTCCTAGATCAGTTGGAACTTGTCCCACAAATTTGTTAAAGGAGAGATCAATAACTTCTAGTCGAGAAGCATTGGATAGTGAAACTGGGATTGAGCCAAAGAAATTATTAGTTGAGACTGACAAATGTCTGAGATTAGGAAGAGTGAGGCCTATGTTGTCTGGAAGAGTGCCATTCAGTTGGTTAATAAGAATTGCGAAGATGCTCATAGTTGATATATTGTAAAGGGAATAAGGGATCATACCAGATAGATTATTGGCTGCAACTTGGAAGAAAGATAATCTTTGCAAATGGCCTATTTCATCTGGAATATTTCCCACAATGTTATTGAGTGCTAAGTTGAGTGCTTGGAGTGAAGAAATATTTCCCAAAGAAGGTGGGATGCCTCCTGTCAAATTATTTTCACCAATATAAAGCTTCTCAAGCTTCCTTAAAGAGCCTAGCTCAACAGGAATATTCCCAATAAGTTTATTCTCGATGAAATCCATGACTTTGAGTTCAGGACAGTTGGTCAAGTTGCTTGGAATTCTGCCTGTCAACGAGTTTTCATAAAGAATAAGATCTTGCAGTCGAAACAAATGAGTAACTTCTTGTGGAATTTCGCCATATAAGAAGTTGTCGCTGAGGTTGAGAAACCTGAGAAAGCTGAGGTTGCCAACATATGGTGATATGGATCCACGCAAAGTATAGCCTTTTAGGTCCAAGGCCGTGACTCTTTGATGCTGACGGCTGCATGTAACTCCTTGCCAGTTGCAGAAGTGGATAGAATCATTCCAGGAGCTCAAGATTTTATGTGGGTCATTGCCTATCAAATCTTTGAATTTGAGCAAAGCCAACCGATCAGTCTCATTTGTTGGAGCAGCAGCAATATTGGCAGTCTGCAAGTGTAGTAGGCTTATAGAAAAGAGAAGAATCAAATGAAGGCATGTAGGCCATATCACACATAACTTGGTGTAATGAAGCTTCATTGGCTAATAGCAGAGGTGAAATATTGGTGCAAGGCAAAGCAAGATATAGTGCATTATATTCATCAAAAAAGAGATATAGATGATTATGGAAGAAACAAAGAGGGAAGAACAAAGGGGTTTGGGACAAAGACGGGTATGGGACAAGAGTTAAAGTGGAAAAAGAATGACCAGGGAACAGAGGAGTATGGGTTTGGTAAAGTACAAATAAGACTTTAGCAAAAAGAAGTCAAGGAGGGGGTATGGTATTTGGCCAAATTTGGAAAAGGAATGACCAGGGAACAGAGGAGTATGGGTTTGGTAAAGTACAAATAAGACTTTAGCAAAAAGAAGTCAAGGAGGGGGTATGGTATTTGGCCAAATTTGCCAAAAAATTCTTTTTTTCTATGTTTTTGGGCCAAACATGCCATTTTTTATATTAATTTGAAAAATAGATTGATTGCAAATCGTCTGTGTGAAAGACGATATTTCGCATGAAAGTCATCTTTCACAAAGGCTCCGTTTGTTTGGAAGTAAAATGTTTTACGGAAAACGTTTGCATCATTTTCAGTCGTTTGTTTCGCTGTAAAATCGGGTCAACGGAAATCATTTGTTTTTTTTACCGGAAAAACCTTAACAAATTTTAGGAAAACGGTATACGGAAATATTTTCCGTAAACCATTTTCCAAAACCCATTCGCACAAACCCCCGACCCCCTCTCTCTTCTCTCTCGCACAAACCCACCCCCTTCTCTCGACTTTCTCGCACTGGACCTTCGCCGATCTGATCACTGGGCTTCACGGTGGGCTTCGCGACGAGGCGGTTGAGCGGCGCGGTTCGCGGTGGGCTTCGCGAAGAGGAGGTGGGGCGCGGTGGGACGAGCTTCGCCGATCTGGTCACTGGGCTTTGCAACGAGGCGGTTGAGCGGCGCGGTTCGCGGTGGGCTTCGCGAAGAGGAGGTTGAGCGGCGCGGTGGGACGAGCTTCGCCGATCTGGTCACTGGGCTTCGCAACGAGGCGGTTGAGCGGCACGGTGGGACGAGCTTCGCTGATCTGGTCACTGGGCTTCGCGACGAGGCGGTTGAGCGGCGCAGTGGGACTCTCGGCTTTCTCGCACTGGGCTTCGCTGGGTTTGCGGGGTTTGTGGTTTTTTTGCTGTGATGGTGTTTGTGGGTTTGCTGGGTTTGCGGTGGATTAACGGTGTTTGCTGGGTTTGCTGTGATGGTGTTTGTGGGTTTGCTGGATTTTTTTTTATGGTGGTTTGCGGTGGATTAACAGTGCATTGCGGTTGTTGATTTGCACTTAACAGTGGGTTTCTGTGTTTTTTTTTTCTTCATTTTACGTCGCACCAAACACCGTAAAATATTTTCAAAAGCATTTTCCAAAATGCAAACAAACACTAGAAAAACAAATATTTTCATGTAAATCATTTGCATTTACAAACATTTTACGGTGGAGAATATTTTACGTCGAAACAAACGGAGCCAAAGACGATTTTTTTTATTTCGTTTATAATTTTTCACGTGTTTTTTTTCAAAATTTCAAAAAAAAATTATATGAAACAAGTGTTTTTTCAAATTTTAAAAGAAAAAAAAAATATATATATATATATATATATATATATATATATATATATATATATATGTAAAGACGACTTTCGCCTAAAAAAAAACCTTATTGCTTCATGTTCTAATGCTGATATTGCAAAATGTGTTTTGATTGAAGGTTGTAAATTTATCAAAAACTCCTGACTTTATGCTCAGTAGCATGTATTTTGTACGATACTATATCCTTAATACATGTATACATTGAAACAATTTTATCATCAAAATCACTCACAATAGTTGGTTTGATTTTTTTTCCAAACAAAGAACATACACAAGAAAACACTAATGCTCAACACAGCGATTTGAAGGGGACTTCCTGCAATCTGATTTCTTCACAAAGTTCCATGATCCTGCAAAAGTAGTAGTTAGCTATGTTTGCCATGCTGGGACTGTACGAAAATTCCATGATACAATAGACAAAAAGAACTTTTTTTCTTTGGAAACTTTAGGGGAAAAATAATAATTCCAAAGTGACTTAGTCTTTGTTTAGTTTTTCTATCCTAAAAAAAGCACTGAAAAATCTACTTGTACTAGCAGATCATGTACCTAAGATAGTTTTGTGCTTGTAGTTTGAAAGAATCTTTTGGAAACTGAAATGTATGAAATTTAAGGCCAGTATGCGCTACAAGGTAAGTCCTTAGTCACTCTATGGGTTATCTATTATTGGCTAAACTTCTGTATGACTGTATAAAAACATGTTGTAGTACCTTACTTGGTCATTGTCCATGAATCCCGATACCAAGAAAAGCTTTTTTGATCTTATGTAGCTCTCTGGTGACATCCTCCATATTAATTCTTTCTTTTGGCGATTCCATTGAACAAGCAAGGCCGACCTTGAAAACTGAAAGTAAGCAATTGTGCATATTGGCATTCATCTGGCTTAGGTTCTCAATGTGGTTATTTTCTTCTTCTGCCTCAATATCGTTGTGATCATCATTGTCATCATTATCTATTTTTGTTGCTGGTGCTGTTTCCTCTACTTCTCTTGTGGAAAGGTTTGGATCCATAGTCTGCATAAGTCTTCTGGCAATGCCATCCTAACAAAGTTATGAAGGTTGGAAACATCTTTAAACATTTCATCAGTGGGTCTCCGTCCAGTGAACATCTCCAACACAAGTATTCCATAACTATAGACATCGCCTTGCTTTGACGCCTCACCACCCATTCCGTATTCTGCAATTTAAATGTTTCACATGCTTAGTTAATTGAGGGAAATTTTTTAATTTCCTGCTTAATACTTACTTTTAGTGATCTAGGATACAATATAATTTAGAGGTTAAATGTTGCGTTTAATATTTGGAAAATATGTGACACAGAATCTGCATTCTAAAATCAAAATTAGTAAAAACTTTTGCAAATTGCATGATAAAAGGGAGCAACATTCATACTTTCGTCTTACATGTAGCAATGGAAAATTAGTTAATGACTGAGATCATCTAATCATCATATTTCCTTTACTTATTTGTAATTAAGTAGTAGATAAAGGCCTTCAAACAAGCCATGGCTGCATGCATGGCTACAAAGAGTAATAGGCCCTGATATTATTGATGACCTGAATATTTATTGGATGACAACCCATTGATTTAGCTAATTAGGAATCTTTTAAACACCAGATATACCATATCTATTTGTATGTTCTTTTTCTTCTTTTTTTCAAGTCACATAATACAGCAACAACGCTGCTTTGAAATAGCCAAATAAAAAAAGGCACAAAAGGCTACTAGAGAAGCATACAGGATTTCAATGGTTAGTCCATCCTGCATGTAGTAAAAAAAGTTTACAACTTCAATAGCTTTGCCTCCATTCTAAGTATTCTTTTATCTTGGGGTTTTTTATGTGAATTCTTCTTCGTCTTTACTTTTTGACTCATCTTGACCAATGTTCATTTTCGCGAGTAACTAATAGGTCTTTTTTTTTATCTTAAAAACTTTTTTTGGTTTGAATTTTCAGCTTTAGATTCTAATATCAATGTACTATTCCATAGCGAAAGGGACATGCCATTGTTTTCTCAAGACTTTTTTTTATTGGTCATAATATATGACTGATTTGTGACTTCTTTAATAGTGGTCAAATTGCCAATAGCCTTTTGGGCTAGCCATGCTTCTGAATCATTCAAGTTCTTTCTTTTGAAAAAGTGCGTTATTGTAGTTGACTTATCCATAATCTACAAATCAAATATAAATTATGTTTATTTTGTGCACTACATCACTAGTACATATTTGACACCCATGACCCACAACACAGCAAGTCAATTAATAATCAAACACTTACACAGAGCACTCAAGTGATCTAGCAATTAATAATCAAGCAGTACACAACACTCAGCCAAAAAAAAAAATGCATTGAGATGTGAGAAATTGACTGAAGACTATTGAGAGAAACAAAAAAGAAAGTGTGCAATGTGCTAATATTTTAAATCAAAGCAATTGACTTTGACGGTGACTATTCAGTATTCACTATTCACTAAAAATTAAAAAGTCTAAAATCAAAGAATTAAGCAAATATAATATAAATTGAGTACAGACTACAGAGACTTAGAGAGTGAGAGAGAAAAGAGAGTGAGAGTGAGAATCTGAGAGACAAAGAGACTGAGAGAGAGTAGTCTCATACCTGATGCAGGCTGCGACTCCGGCAAGAGTGAGATCGGCGAGATGCCAAGTCACCGAGATGCCAAGATGGTGGCAGGCTGGCAGTGATGCGGACATGCGATGCACCGGTGCCTTTTCAAGCCTCCAACCAGGTGTGAGCCTCCAGGCGAAGCCAAGCCGAGCCTTCGGCAATCCCGATCCAGTCCAACAAGGTCTTGCGCAGCCTTCAACAGTTCAATGTCTCTGGTCCGTAACTAACCCTAGATCTTACTTCATTTTTTTTTTTTTGCTTAAACGTCCGTTAACCCTAATTATTTATTTTTTTTTTGAATTTAATAGATTAATACATTTTTTGATTTGTTGTAATTTTGACTTAGGCTGATTTTGACTGAGTTGTATATATATTTTTTTATTTGGGCTGATTTGTTTGGATAATGTTGACTATTTTTTTTTTGGGCTAATTTTTGTTGGAAAGGGCCAAAAATAGAGTTAATAGGGGCCCAAAAATTATGTAAATGGGAGCCAATTAACTTTTTATACCTACTCTAGCCTTTTTTTTGTAGGGCCAGCAAGGGCCAGGGCCCCATTTGGTCCCCAAGTGGCTCCGTCTCTAACTAGTTGTGGCTTCTGAATCATTCAAGTTCTTTCTTTTGAAAAAGTGCATTATCGTAGTTGACTTACTCATAATCTACAAATCAAATAGAAATTATGTTTATTTTGTGCACTATATCACTAGTACATATTTGACACCCATGACCCACAACACAGCAAGTCAATTAATAATCAAACACTTACATAGAGCACTCAAGTGATCTAGCAATTAATAATCAAACAACACATATTTGGCTGAATTTGAGATTTCTTGATTTTAATTAATTTATTAATAATTAATAGGATAATTATTGGTCAAAATAATTATCTCATTAGTTAAAAATAAACCAATTTAAGAATTATCCTTTGATGAATATCTTGTGCATGAATACTTACCACTTTATGGTGTTTTAAACCAATAGGAATTAATTTATTAATTAATTTTAATTTAATCCTTTAGAGGACCAATCAAATTAATTAACAAGTAATCCTATGCATGTGAGCATATGGTAAATATCATTTCAACCAATCAAATGTATTTCCTAAATAAATTCTTGGTTTTTTATCCGATTTCCAATTCAAAAAATGCACTCTCATTCTTAATTCAATTTTGATCACTTAAAATATGATTTTAAATTTATGGACCAACTTTGAATTGTCAAGCTTGTGAAATTACCATTTTACCCTTTATGTACTAAAGTGTAAAAAAGTAAAATTAATGGTTTCAAAATGGGGTGTCAACACCTCCGGTGGTCCTGGTCCAGTCCAGCAAGGTCTTGCGCAACCTTCAACAGTTCAATGCCTCCGGTCCGTAACTAACCGTAGATCTTACTTTTTTCTTTTTCTTTTTTTCTTTTTTGCTTCTACTGGGTCTGGCCACCGTCCTTTAACCCTAACCCTAACTTTAATTTTTTTTTTTGAATTTAATAGATTAATACATTTTCTATTTGTTGTAATTTTGACTTAGGCTGATTTTGACTGAGTTGTATATATATATATATATTTTTTATTTGGGCTAATTTGTTTGGATAATTTTGACTATTTTTTTTTTGGCTAATTTTTGTTGGAAAAGGCCAAAAATAGTGTTAGTAGGGCCCCAAAAATTATGTAAGTGGGGGCCAATTAACTTTTTATACCTACTCTAGCCTTTTTTTTGTAGAGCTAGCAAGGGCCAGGCCCCTCTTTGGTCCCCAAGTGGCTCCATCTCTGCTTTTGGCCTAGTGGCTCCTCCACCCTTATGGTGGTTAAACTACTGGTTCGATCCCAATGTATTCACCTAGAGAGAAAAAAATTCCTATCTGGAACCCATATTCCCCTGCTACGAAGAGATTGATTCTCTCTAAGCTATCCCCACCATTTTTATGCAAGGTCTACATAGTTCTATTTCTTGGTAGTCCACATATTTGATAAATCTAATTGGCATGCTATCAACATAATCATAGAGAGGCATGAGGAAATAAATTGACAAGGCTAAAATGAATAGGAAATCTCAATCAGAAGACTGTTAGTGATGCTGATCAACTTGATCAAAATCATGATTTAGAATAATTGAGAGCTATGTAGTTATTTACCTGGAGCAGCATAACCAATTGAACCCTTAATTCCAACTGTGCTTGTTTGAATTTGTGAAACATCATGGACCAAATGTTAGAGATCAATTACGTGCATTTCAAACATTATAAACCAAATGTGCTACTTATATAAGCATTACGGACCATTAGTATATTTAACCCAACAACAACAAAAAAATAATAATAATAATAATTGTAAAAGATAGGATAGGACATAAGAAAAATACAGGCGATGGAGAAGAGGAAGCTGAGAGGCAGCACTGAAGGAAGACACAGTAAGTTAGAGGTGGTGAAGAAGGACCAAAGCTTTCTGAATAGAGTGGATGACCTGCTTCAGGTTCTGCTTTGGATCGTCCATATCATTGGTTTGAGAAATTACCATCCCATTGCCGCTGCCACTAGTATCCATTCTTGTATTTTTCTTGAAAAGAGACAACTATCAATCTCGTTGGAATTCCAACCTCTACAATCTACCGCATTGTCCAATGAACATCCCTAATTCTCACATGCTATTCAAGCGAAAGGTTAGGATTCCACATTCCAAATTATAGGGTGGTTTAGTGTAAGTTTCGGAATATTAGGTAAGGTAAAACAACCCAAATCACATTGAGTTATTATTACGTAATGTACTTTAATAAATTTAGAAAGTCATATTAACTATTAAATTGGATTTGAGGAGATTGATTTGGAGTAAAACTTTGTTCTATTTTTTTTTTCTTTCCATTTTTTCCCTTTGATCTTGTTCAAATGCCTTAATAACTCACATAACGGAGAATAAAAATTAAAAATACAGTGAGCAGCTTTGACTTGCAGGTTTGCAATTTGCAAACATTGGTTGGATCCAGGAAAAACAACTACACCAACTACTAGCGCTGTAGCGCGTCACCCGTGAATTACACGGAATTTTTTCCACACACTTATGATTAACGTTGATTGATTGTCTCTTCATATTAAAAATAAAAAAAAATGAGTGGAGCACTAATTATTTTAGAATTGAGTTTAAAATATTTTGAGAATTTTATTATTTTTTTAAAATAGAATATAACAAGTCTAATTTCACGGGTGTGTTAGAGCACACGATTTGTAGCCAAACCTTGTCATTTTAAATATCATATATAATATATATTATTGGAAGGTTCATAGTGGCTGCTTTGTTTAGGCGTGTGATTCTAATTTTCTATGGGAGGGCTGCTAATGGGGTATGGCCTCCAGGGCATAATATTGCTAAGCTACCTAACTACTCTTATTAATTATTATAATAAAATCATCATAACTTTTGGAGTATACTACCTTTATTTTCCGCAAAAATTGGTTGTCATTTTGGTTTGGAGAAGCAGGAATTAAGCTGGTGAAATATTTTGGTTGGAATTGATTAACTCCTCGGAGTTACATCATATGTACATTTTATTTTATAGTGGTAGATGACTACACAATACACATCAACCATGATACATTTGCCATGTAAAGACCAGATGGTAGTGAAAGTATGAAAAGGAAAATATGAGGAGACCTTAAGTCGGTCTAAGTCTTCCAAAGACCCAATAAATGAGGGCTCTAGACAAATTCATCCTTATCAAAAGATATATTTGGACCAGAATAAACTCAACCATAATTTGACATCTTGCCTTACAAGACTATGCGGTTTGGTACTAATAACAAGAAGAATCTTATTATTTCCACATTGGTATTCCATATTTTTCGATGGGAATGGTCTTTCCTTAGTGATGTTTGATAGTTTCACATGGGTGATGGGATGGGATGTTTGGACGATATATCTTCAACATTGGCATTGTGCCTTGAAGAAATTGTTAGTGAATTCTGACAGGGCTCCACACTTGATGTCTGGACTATTATGATTTTAATTCCACCGTGTTTGACCCTTCGCAAGATATTAACAAATTTGGGTTTAATCCTAGGCTCGATTTTCTCACCAAAATATAGGTTTATATTGGTGCTGATCATATCCCTGTCATGGGAACGGTGAAGAAAATAGCACGAAAGACAATTATGAAGTGATCACTTTTGCAAGATATTCATGTCTCATGTCTGGGATAATGATAAGGAAAGAATAGAATTATGATGCTTTAGAGCTAACACATCTTCCTTAATACACAGATAACAGACTGGTAGAGTAGATCAATTCGTCAACAATCTTATCCATGATGCTTCAGCTTAACCACTCTTACTTTGACACTGTGTCTGTATGTGATGTCCATACCAGATACAGAAGTGGAAAGTGGCATAGAATGGTTGGGAAAATTTTTAACAACTTGTTTCTATTATAGTAAAGTATGACTTCAGATAGAATAGAATAGCGGAAAAGAATATGTGTGGTTCACCCTGACTAGTTTGTTGAGGATCAATAACTGATCCCAAAATTTTTAAGACTAAAGCTTGGTTATTGATGTTATTTCTATTGTAGTCCAAGTAACTCCTATATGAAAATGCTCGAGTTGCCTAAATCAAAGCTACCCTTGATGTGTACTAGATTTTGATGCCAGAAAAATAAAACCAAAACAACTATTTTATATAGAAAGACAGTCCCTAGATAGTAGCCTTTATGTGGACAAATTTTTGTTCAAGGAAACAAATGATACAAGTAAGGGCAAGTTGGAAAGGTATCTAGTCTACCAAAGCAATTCTGAGAACTGTTATTACACCCCACCTAAGATTAAACTGCAAAGCATAGATGTGGATGCCAAAATTTTATTAAGGACTAGAGCAGAACCAGTTTAAGTTTTTGAATTTATTATCTGTAAAGAACAATATTGTATACTGTTCGATCAAAGTATGATTAATATAAAGCCTATATGGTAAGTTGGTAACTATAGATGAAATTTTTAGAACCCCACTTCCTCCAGACTTTGTTGCACCTAGATTGTAAATACAGCAAGAAGATTCTTAAAGTTAGCCTCACGATATGGTAAAACACAAGCAAGAAGATATCTCATAGTTAGCTCCACCACCATAAAGTTGGAGATTGCATGAGATCATATTACGGAAAGATTGTTAATAGTAACAAGCAACAACAGCACAACAACAACATTGAGGTCACCATTGGTGAATTAGAATGATATTCTATTGGACATTTTATTGAGGTCACGATTGGACTTGCCAGGATTGTTGTTGGCCTCTTCCTCCTCATCATCGTCTTTGTTATTGGCTGTGACTGCATTGGTGGCCAGCAGAGAAAGGTATACCTGCACTGGATCCTTAAATTTTTTGCATAATTTTTTTCTCTGCTTCTCAATGACATGCTAATCAATCAAAGATGCTTACACTAATCATGTACAAGATCATCCTAGAAAGTGGACATGTAGACCCCTAATTAAGATATGAATCTGTCATCTCATCTCTAGTAATAGGTTTTATATCTTGTTGATGTGAGAAAGGAAGCTTAATAAATGGAGCTGAGTGACATCAAATGGGCTTTATAAAAAGTAGTGTGTATGGGATAGCTTCCACAGATGCTGAAGCTTCATAATCCATTAGCTATTCAAATAAGCACACCCCAATCTTCGATGTAACATTTTCAGTGTATCATCACATTTGACATTTGCACTTTAAAGGTAGCACATTGGTTTGCAAATTAAAGTAAAAGAAATATCAAAGCCACTTTAATAAAGATATGAATGATTCAAGGAAAATCTGGTGATGCAATACTATAGATAGACATCTTTTTGAGAGGAAATTTTGTTTGTTCCTCTTCCATGAATTACAAGTGGAGGACCCAACTTCTCCTAGAATTTTTATTTTTAAAAGCATTATTAAGAAAATATAAGTTATGCTCCTTCACTGTGTTGAAATTGACATGTCAAAACATAACTAAAAGTTTCTTAATAATTATCTTAATAAGTCAACAGAACTTGTCTGTATTTCCTACTCTCCTTATGTATAATTAACTCTATCTGACTCCTAATTCCATCCATGACAAGAATCTAGAATATTATATTGTATCTTCGTGCTTGAAAAAACGTTCTGTCTTGATCTATGAGTCTATAAGATATTTTATGTTATCCAAGTAAATGGACTTCTGAAATATATGTGAATGACTCTTCATGACTATGACTAGAATTTCTTATATTGCCTCTGTTCTTACCAGCTTAAAGTTAAGATTTTATTTTATTTATTTTACTTTTTACTTTTGTTATTCTGTATTCATCTTTTGGGATATATCAGTATGCATTTATCTTATCATGTCATATTTCTTGTGCATTGCACTCAACACAGCAGGTCAAATACTCAAATAAATCGAAGTAGAACCCTTTTACCAAAGAAAATTTTCCTTTGGAAAATATTGCTTTTTTGCTTGTTTCTTTCATATTGCACCTCAGGTTGATGCCTTTAATCCTTTCCTTCACTTTCTTGCATGAGTACCCTACCATCACGATTACCGACACTTATATTCCTGGCCCTGCAGTTTGCACAATTGGCACTATTCTTAAGTTTGATCCGGCAATTGTAAAATGAATCATGCTTCAAAAAGCAATAAGAGTAGTGCACCATTTTATTTGATCAAAGCACTTCCCTGACCATGTGATATCAGCCAAACATTGTCTTTTTTATTTTTGGTACCAAGTCAAGTAAATGTAACTTTTTACCAGTGGAGAATTGGTCATGATTCAATAAGATGATCCAGATGATATGGCTAAAAGTGACCAGGGAAGATTCCATCTGTGATGACATTGATGATGATGGACCATCCTCCCCATAAGACAGCATTATCAAATGTTTAGAAGCATGGAAACAGTCAGCCCTACATAGGCTCAAAAAAGTACTATTTATAGAAGATGAATGAGTGGTTTTGTTTTAAAATCTAATAAGTACTCATCCCAAGCGTTTTGGATATCATTTCAGGCTGTTTCAATGCTCAAAGGCTCCATGGCAGGATGGTCCATAATTATGCTCCCTAGAGAGATGAAAGCACTCTTCTGAAAGAATTTCAATTAGAGTCAGAAAGCTTTGAAGCATCAACCAATAATAACCTATACTCCTTGTTTTCAGCCACAAATTAAATGGTACAAGTAGAGTTCCCCAAAAAATAAAGCTAATGTGCTTAGCATCAACCAAAGTTTGTTGGTACCATTTTATTCAAGCACAAAATAAGCCTTGTTATTATAAGTTACAACAACTGAGGGTGGTGTTATTTTCACTGCCTTTTTTTTAGATTTGTTCAAAACTTATTATCATGATGAAACAAATGTGACAAAATTAACACTTACCACATTAAAAAGTAAATGCTATAACTATATTGACTTTATAATTAAAATAGTCATTTAAGGTTTACAATTTACAAATAGATTAATGTTATAGGGACATAATTTTTTTTAATAACTTGTTAAAATGGTAAATCCATTATTGGAATGATATCGTTTTTATATGGATCAAACACTAACACAACTTTTTATTATGCACTTAATCATAATATGTCACTTCAACAACTATAATTTATTTATTTTGTAGCATTAGACTTATTTCGAATAATATCTAATTAAATATATCCTTACTTTACAGTTAAAAGTTAAAACCAACTTCAAACAAATTATCCAATAACAACGTTATAAATAAAAAAGATGAGTAAATTTTAAATACGTAAATATTAATGCATTTTTTTAAGAAAAATGTAATTGCTTAATTTTGATTTTATTTTTTGAGAAGAAGGGAAATAAGACTGCTTTATAATCAAGTGTGAATTAATTCCCATTATTTATCAATTAATTCTCCAACTACAAGCTCACTGTATTAATTCCCTATATAATCATTATTTGAACAAACATTGTATCAGCTTTAGGATCTATATTGAGAGATTTGAAAAAATAAAAATAAAATGTCATGTATTTAATACACAGTATGATTAATATAAAGCCTGTATGGTAAGTTGGTAACTATAGATGAAATTTTTAGAACCCCACTTCCTCCAGACTTTGTTGCACCTAGACTGTAAATACAGCAAGAAGATTCTTAAAGTTAGCCTCACGATTTTGTAAAACACAAGCAAGAAGATATCTCATAGTTAGCTCCACCACCATAAAGTTGGAGATTGCATGAGATCATATTACGGAAAGATTGTTAAAAGTAACAAGCAACAACAGCACAACAACAGCATTGAGGTCACAATTGGTGAATTAGAATGATATTCTATTGGACATTTTATTGAGGTCACGATTGGACTTGCCGGGATTGTTGTTGGCCTCTTCCTCCTCATCATCGTCTTTGTTATTGGCTGTGACTGCATTGGTGCCCAGCAGAAAAAGGTATACCTGCATTGGATCCTTAAATTTTTTGCATAATTTTTTTCTCTGCTTCTCAATGACATGCTAATCAATCAAAGATGCTTACACTAATCATGTACAAGATCATCCTAGAAAGTGGACATGTAGACCCCTAATTAAGATATGAATCTGTCATCTCATCTCTAGTAATAGGTTTTATATCTTGTTGATGTGAGAAAGGAAGCTTAATAAATGGAGCTGAGTGACATCAAATGGGCTTTATAAAAAGTAGTGTGTATGGGATAGCTTCCACAGATGCTGAAGCTTCATAATCCATTAGCTATTCAAATAAGCACACCCCAATCTTCGATGTAACATTTTCAGTGTATCATCACATTTGACATTTGCACTTTAAAGGTAGCACATTGGTTTGCAAATTAAAGTAAAAGAAATATCAAAGCCACTTTAATAAAGATTTGAATGATTCAAGGAAAATCTGGTGATGCAATACTATAGATAGACATCTTTTTGAGAGGAAATTTTGTTTGTTCCTCTTCCATGAATTACAAGTGGAGGACCCAACTTCTCCTAGAATTTTTATTTTTAAAAGCATTATTAAGAAAATATAAGTTATGCTCCTTCACTGTGTTGAAATTGACATGTCAAAACATAACTAAAAGTTTCTTAATAATTATCTTAATAAGTCAACAGAACTTGTCTGTATTTCCTACTCTCCTTATGTATAATTAACTCTATCTGACTCCTAATTCCATCCATGACAAGAATCTAGAATATTATATTGTATCTTCGTGCTTGAAAAAACGTTCTGTCTTGATCTATGAGTCTATAAGATATTTTATGTTATCCAAGTAAATGGACTTCTGAAATATATGTGAATGACTCTTCATGACTATGACTAGAATTTCTTATATTGCCTCTGTTCTTACCAGCTTAAAGTTAAGATTTTATTTTATTTATTTTACTTTTTACTTTTGTTATTCTGTATTCATCTTTTGGGATATATCAGTATGCATTTATCTTATCATGTCATATTTCTTGTGCATTGCACTCAACACAGCAGGTCAAATACTCAAATAAATCAAAGTAGAACCCTTTTACCAAAGAAAATTTTCCTTTGGAAAATATTGCTTTTTTGCTTGTTTCTTTCATATTGCACCTCAGGTTGATGCCTTTAATCCTTTCCTTCACTTTCTTGCATGAGTACCCTACCATCACGATTACCGACACTTATATTCCTGGCCCTGCAGTTTGCACAATTGGCACTATTCTTAAGTTTGATCCGGCAACTGTAAAATGAATCATGCTTCAAAAAGCAATAAGAGTAGTGCACCATTTTATTTGATCAAAGCACTTCCCTGACCATGTGATATCAGCCAAACATTGTCTTTTTTATTTTTGGTACCAAGTCAAGTAAATGTAACTTTTTACCAGTGGAGAATTGGTCATGATTCAATAAGATGATCCAGATGATATGGCTAAAAGTGACCAGGGAAGATTCCATCTGTGATGACATTGATGATGATGGACCATCCTCCCCATAAGACAGCATTATCAAATGTTTAGAAGCATGGAAACAGTCAGCCCTACATAGGCTCAAAAAAGTACTATTTATAGAAGATGAATGAGTGGTTTTGTTTTAAAATCTAACTAGACTATAATCCGCGCAATTAATGTGCGGCTCTTTTTCATTATTTTTCTAAAAATATGTTTCTAACAAAGCAAACATAACTAAGAAGAAGGAAAAAATAATAACAATAAAATAAAATAAAAAAAAAGTGTAAAATAGAAAATGTAAATAATTTTTCTTTGCGCTTAAAAATATAAATGATCATTTTTATTATATCTCATCAAATGTATTATACTGATTTTTATTATATTTCATCAAATGTATTATACTAAGTTTATAAAAATAACTACCAATAACTTTCTAGCCTAGTTGCATCGATTCCTTTCAATTGGGGTTTATATCCTGGGATTGTATTCACTTAGCAAAAAAAAAAACTCACTTCACATCGATTATTAATTTCAATCACTTTGGTAAACCTCAATTGTTCCATATAGGAATTCTAAATATTTAGAGGTTTCTCATTTTTGTTTAACTTACAACACTTTGATAGTACAAATAAACTAATGCAAACCCGTGCGATCACAGGAAAATTATTTAATTATTAATTTTGATTCATTTACTTCTTATGTTGAATATGTATTTTTTTTCTTTTTTGTAGTTCAAAATGTTGTAAAAAGTATTTACCAAGAGGATAATTAAAATTTAATATAATGTAATTTTTCTTTTGACATAAGTTGAATATAGTCCAATTTTTATAAAACACGATTCATGTTTATATTTACCATATGGATTATGTTTCCATCCAAAAATAAAATAAAGGATACTTAAAATAAGAAGAATGACAAATAAATACATAGGCACACATGATTATATGATCAAACCTAAATAATTTTCATAACTCATTTCAAGCTCACATGGTTTCATTATAACAAATTCATCCATCTTTCTCCATTGCCAGCAACAAAATTAAATGAAATACATAAGAAAAAAAAAAAAAAAACTCTAAAAATCTTGATGAAAATTGATAATTATGATTATTATTTAAAGATATTTATATTGTGTTTATATATGGAATATATTTTAGTATTAGACATTAATTATGATTGTGTTTTATATATAGAATAATATATTCTTATATTAAAGAAAATATGATGTGTCAAGATTCTAATGGAAAGTTTAATAATAGAATAAAATTTAAATTCAATTAGAAAATATATATTAAAATAATGAGGTGTAAAATTGTGAGATTTCAAAAACTTATGTAGCGCAACATGATGAGATCAACCAAAAGTCAAAAAGCTTCGGTTTTACATTATAGTATAGATAATACAATTTGTCACATATTTAATTATCTTATCTTTACCTTTTTTTACTTTCTTTTGTTTCTCTTTTCATCTTTTTTTGGGCAATTTATCACTTATAATCACATAAACAATATTTGTGACCTTAGAAGTTCATCATATAACAAATTGGTCCACGGAAATAAAAATGACAATGTCATCTTAAGTCTAACACGTATCTCTTAGGAAAATTTAACACATAAAAAAAAAATGTTAAGATGTTATTCCCTCTGACCCTTAAAAAAAAAAAAAAAAAATCAACACAATTGCCTCTTTTGGTTATCTCTAAATGATAGTCCATTGATATTAAATCTCAGATAATTTGAATGTTGCCTCATCAATTCTAATATGAGTGTTGGAAAATAATTTATACTTAACACTTACCCCAAAAATATATTAAACAGATAGTTGTCAAGTTATTTAGCATATCCAATTATATAAAAATAAAATGATCAAGTCAAACTATATTTTATATGAAGTGAAAGGAAAAGTTTCAAGGCATACACATACAAAGAAGGGTCTAGTCCAAATATGTTCCCCACTAAGATCTATTCATAATAACACTTTGATTTATTTCCAACAAAGAACATACACACGAAAATACTTCCTGCAATCTGATCTCTTCACAAAGTTCCATAATCCTGCAAAAGTAGTAGTTACTAGTTAGTTATTTAAGCCATGTTGGGACTGTAAGAAAATTCCATGATACAAGTAACAAAAACAACATTAGGGAAAATAATATCCAAATAGACTTAATTTAATCTTTCTATCCTAACAAAAGCACTGAAAAATCTACTTGTACTAGCAGATCATGTACCTAAGAACGTTTTGTGCTTGTGGTTAGAAAGAATCATTTGGAAACTGAAATGTATGAAATTTAAGGCCAGTTTGCACTACTAGGTAAGTCCTAAGTCACTCTATGGATTATCTATTATTGGCTAAACTTCTGTATGACTGTATGGAAACATGTTGTAGCACCTTACTTGGTCATCGTCCATGAATCCCGATACCAAGAAAAGCATTTTTGATCTTATAAAGCTCTCTGGTCACATCCTCCATATTAATTCTTTCTTTTGGCGATTCCATTGAACAAGCAAGGCCGACCTTGAAAACTGAAAGTAAGCAATTGTGCATATTGGCATTCATCTGGCTTAGGTTCTCAATGTGGTTGTTTTCTTCTTCTGCCTCAATATTGTTGTGATCATCATTGTCATCATTATCTATTTCTGTTGCTGGTGCTGTTTCCTCTACTTCTCTTGTGGAAAGGTTTGGATCCACAATTTGCACAAGTCTTTCTGGCAATGCCATCCTAACAAAGTTATGAAGGTTGAAACCATCTTTAAACATTTTGTCAGTGGGTCTCCGCCCCGTGAACATCTCCAACACAAGTATTCCATAGCTATAGACATCGCCCTGCTTTGACACCTCACCACCCATTCCATATTCTGCAATTTAAATGTTTCACATGCTTTGTTAATATGAGGGAAATTTTTTTAATAGCAGGTTACTACTTACTTTTAGCGATCTGGGGTACAATATAATTTAGAGGTTACATAATGTGTTTAATATTTGGAAATATGTGACATAGAATTTGCATTTTAAAATCAAAACTACTAAAAACTTTGGAAAATTGCATGATATAGAAGGGAGCAACATTCATACTTACATCTTACATTTTGCAATGAAAAATATAGTTAAAGATTAATTATGATCATCTAATCATCATATTTCATATTCCCCTACTATAGAGAGATGGATTCTCTCTAAGCTGTCCCCACCATTTTTTTGCGAGGTCTACATGGTTCTATTTCTTGATAAATCTGATTGGCATGCTATGAGCATAATCATATAAAGGCATGAAGAAGTAAATTGACAAGGCTAAAATGAATAAGTAAATCTTAGTCAGAAGACTGTTAGTGATGCTGATCAATTTGATCAAAAGCATGATTTAGAATATTTGAGAGCTAAGTAGTTATTTACCTGGAGCAGCATAACCAATTGAACCCTTAATTCCAACTGTGCTTGATTGATTTTGTGAAACATCATTGGTTGCAGAGAGGAGCCTTGCCAAACCAAAGTCACTAACATGAGCAATCATGTCATTGTCAAGAAGAACATTGCTTGGCTTTAAATCACAATGAATGATTGGTCTTTTACAGTGTTCATGAAGATAATGTAATGCAGAAGCGACATCAATTGCAATAACTAGTCTTTGAAGAAGGTTCAAATTTCTTGATTGATTTTCATTATCTATATTTGGATGCAGCCAATTCTCCAAGCTTCCATTCGCCATAACCTCAAACACTATAGCTTTGAATTCATTACCTTTGTAGTCAATGCTGGCGCAACATGTTAAGGTTTTAACAAGATTCCGATGTCGTATATTTCTTAACACATTGCATTCAGCAATGAAACTCTTGGAAGCTCCTTTCTGTTGAAGGTTCAAGACCTTTACAGCAATTATCATTTCTTCTTGATCAATAATTCCGTTTCCTTTATATACTGAACCAAAACCACCAGATCCAATTAGATTGTTGGGAGAGAATCCGCCAGTCACCTGATAGAGCTTCTTGTATGAAACCTTTGAAATGAGTTCAGTATTTGAGAGTGTAGAAGATGATTTCTTTTTTGATTTTCTCCTCCAATAGAGAACTAGAAAGAGTGAAGACAGAAGGAAGCAAAGAATCCCACAAACAATTATGACTGTTAATTTTAAAGCATGGGATTTTCCTCGTTTCTTAACTTTAATGTCGCATGCTTGCAGCTGCAGTTCTGGGATACCCCCACAAAGCTTTTTATTTCCAATCACTGATATTCCACTTGCATTTCTGAAGACGCCTTCTTTTGGTACCTCACCCTCCAGATTATTAAAAGAAAGATTCAAATATAGAAGGGAGAGATTCTGTAGATCTTTAGGAATTGTCCCTAACAAGTTGTTTCGTGAAAGATCCAAGTCCTGAAGGCCTCTCAAAGAAGCCCAAGAAGGAGGTAAGGTACCTTGAAATGAATTGCCTTGCAGGTAAAGGTTCTTCAAGGTCAAGCAATGTGAAATGATTCTAGGAATCTCACCAGACAAATTGTTTTCAGAGACATCCAAGTAAAAGATATTTTTTAAATTGCCTACTTCCACAGGTAGGGTGCCGTTTAACGAGTTTTGTGCTAAGATGAGTCCTAGTATTTGGGGGAAACGACTGATGGGTATGACGCCACTAAGGTTATTTGTTGAAATGTCTAAGTACTGCAAATATTTGCAGTTTCCAAAACTAGATGGAATGCTTCCTTCCAAATTGTTCTGTGATAAGGAAAGTGTGAACAATTGAGTGAGGTTACCTATAGAGGATGGTATGTGTCCTGACAATTTGTTTCCACCCAAACGCAATCCTTGCAGCTTTTGGAACTTCATAAAATAAGCGGGAATGCTACCGGTGAACAGGTTATTTTCCATGTTTAAGGAAGTTAAGTTGATGAAATTCTCTAATGCTGAAGGAATAATTCCAGACAGTTGGTTGCCGTCAAGATATAGTGCACTGAGTTGCATGGACAAATTTCTTATAGAGTTGGGTAAACTACCTCCAAAATTGTTATGAGGAAAATTAAGAACTTTCAGTTTGGTGCAGTTTTTTAAAGATGTTAAGAAATCCAAGTCCATAGAAGAATTACTTCCAAGATTATTTTTTCCAACACTTAGATACCAGAGATCTTGCAGGTTTCCCAGATCAGTTGGAACTTGTCCCACTAATTTGTTAGAGGAGAGATCAATAAGTTCAAGTCGAGAAGCATTGGATAGTGAAATTGGGATTGGACCAAAGAACTTATTAGCAGAGATGGACAAAAATCTGAGATTAGGGAGAGTGAGGCCTATGTTGTCTGGAAGAGTGCCATTCAGTTGGTTAATATGAATTGAGAAGGTGCTCATAGTTGATATATTGTAAAGGGAATAAGGGATCGTACCAGACAGATTATTGGCTCCAACATCGAAGAAAGATAATCTCTGCAAACGGCCTATTTCATCTGGAATATTTCCCACAAGGTTATTGAATGCTAAGGAGAGTACTTGGAGTGAAGAAATATTTCCCAAAGAAGGTGGGATGCCTCCTGTCAAATTATTTCCATCAATATAAAGCTTCTCAAGCTTCCTTAATGAGCCCAGCTCAACAGGAATATTCCCAATAAGTTTATTGCTGCCGAAATCCATGACTCTGAGTTCAGGACAGTTGGTCAAGTTGCTTGGAATTCTGCCTGTCAACAAGTTATTATAAAGTACAAGATCTTGCAGTCGGAACAAATGAGTAACTTCTTGTGGAATTTCGCCGTATAAGAAGTTGCCGCTGAGGTTGAGAAACCTGAGAAAGCTGAGGTTGCCAACATATGGTGATATGGATCCACGCAAAGTATAGCCTTTTAGGTCCAAGGCCGTGACTCTTTGATGCTGACGGCTGCATGTAACTCCTTGCCAGTTGCAGAAGTGGATAGAATCATTCCAGGAGCTCAAGATTTTGTGTGGGTCATTGCCTATCAAATCTTTGAATTTGAGCAAAGCCAACCGATCAGTCTCATTTGTTGGAGCAGCAGCAATATTGGCAGTCTGCAAATGTAGTAGGCTTATAGAAAAGAGAAGAATCACATGAAGGTATGTAGGCCATATCACACATAACTTGGTGTAATGAAGCTTCATTGGCTTATAGCAGCGGTGAAATATTGGTGCAAGGCAAAGCAAGATATAGAGCATTATGTTCATCAAAAAAGAGATATAGATGATTATGGAAGAAACAAAGAGGGAAGAACAAAGGGGTCTGCGACAAACAAGGGTATGGGACAAGAGTTAAAGTGGAAAAAGAATGACCAGGGAACAGAGGGGTATGGGTTTGGTAAAGTAAAATAAGACTTTAGCAAAAAGAAGTAAAGGAGGGGGTATGGTCATTGGCCAAATTTGCAAAAAAATTCTTTTTTCTATATTTTTTGGCCAAACATGTCTTTTTTTTATATTAATTTATACTATAGATTGATTGCAAATCGTCTTTGTGAAAGACGATATTTTGCATGGAAGTCATCTTTCACAAATACGATTTTTTATTGTCTTTTTCGTTTATAATTTTTTACGTGTTTTTTACAAAATTTCGCACAAAGAATCTTATTATTTCCACATTGGTGTTCCATATTTTCCAATGGGAATGGTAGCAAAATAAGACTTTAGCAAAAAGAAGTCAAGAAGGGGGACTACAACAAAAAAGCTTTTTACAACATGTAAAAAATGTTGTTAAAACGATTCTACAACATTTTAGCGCATGTTGTAGGATGAGGTGTAGTGGAAAGTGTCAGACTTTCAACAACTTTCAATTAATGTTGTCTAGTATGTTATTAAATATCTAATTAACAACGTTCGAAAAATGTTCTTGTAACATGTAAAGACCATACTTAAAAAATGTTGTTAAAAGTCTTTTTACAACGTTTACTGAATGTGGTCTTTATATGTTAGACAACATTTATTATACATTGTCTATACATGTTAGTACAACATTAAATAATGTTGTCTGTTTGTTCCTTTAACAACATTTTCTAAACGTTGTAGAAGAGTGTTTTGAATATGTTTTGACAACATTCATAGAAAGTTGTGTTATACACCCTTTTTTTTTTTTTTTTTTTTTTTTTTAATTATATTCTTTTAATGGCTACCTAGAGTAACATCCCTGGCTCTGATACCCTTGGAGTACTACTCAATATTGTCCTCTTTGGGGCTTGCCCCCTCAAGGCTTTGTCTCTGTGGGACAGCTATTCCTCAAACTTAAATCCCACAGAGCGCGTCCCCCATATGTAGAACCATGGGGGATGTTACACCTACAGACCCGTTTTTTTTTTTTTGGGCATGTTTATATAAATCATAATCCAAACATTATATCAACACAAAAAGCAACACAAGATTACCAACACACATACACTTTATATAATTAAACTTTAAAGTTTAATTTCAATTAGAATAGTAAACTAGTTTCAATTCAAATAGTACGCTGCGAGCTAGTTTCGCTTCAAAAGAAAAAAAGACATAATATTCAACAAATAAATCAAATTGGCTAGATGATCTTTAACTTCAATCAATCAATGTTTAAACTATTTTCAATTCAAGAAGTAAAGGGCTCCAAACTCCTACGCAAGCAACATGTCTCCACGAAATCCTCTTTCTTAATTCCTTTCATACTGACTAACACCTGCAAAATGAAGCATAAATTCATAAATTTAATGATAGTAGGACACAGACAATAACATTAACTTAGAATCACAAATATCTAAGATGAGAGCTTAAACTATACCTCCATTACAGCAAATTAATGAATTTTTTTGGCCAAGCAACTGTACTTCCTACTGCTTCATTGAGCAATGAGAATTCACTTGTAGACCGGTATAATGGTACATTTGAATCTTTCACTTCATCTACCCAGACTTTCCATCCCATGTATGACTAAGTGTTCGTACACTTCCTCAGAATGTAGGTGTTTTAGGTTTCTACATAATACACAAGGGCAAACAATTGTATCTATATTCCCTTCATTCACACGAGCCATATTAACAAAGTTACGTGCTCCAACTCTATACTCCTCTGTAACTCTACAAATCAAAAGTCCTAATTTAATTAATCTAATCACGTTGGTGCAACTAATTAGTTATGCAATATAGTGCTTAAGGTTCAAAAAAAAAAAAAAAAAAAACTTGAAAGATGCACCCATTCTTTATCCATCGTGAGCAGCCCAATTAATAGAATCTCCTCTACACCAAAGAAAGTTTCTTACCTAATCATACACACAAATGACTTTTATCCATTCGAAAGCACCATAGCCAAAGCCTTATGGCAGAGACTAATACAAACAAAACAAGTTACAAAGTAATTCTAAACATAATTCTGGCACATTCAATAATGATATCAAAATTGAAAACTTTCTGTGAATTAAAAAAAAAAAAACTCACCTGCCTTACAATACGCACGAGCAAATCTAAATCTATTACCCGAGTTAATTGCAAAGAGACCAAAGCTGCATTCAATAAAACATAGGACATATTAAGAATATAATTCATTTTTTTTTTTATAAAATTTCACTCTTGCAATATTTCTTTTGCAAAAAGGCTTAGGATTGGAGTTTGGCATCAAAAGTACTAGACTCACCAGCAGTGTATAAGAATCTATTACGAAGTTTCACTGCAGAAATTGGAAGTGTTATATTATGCTTCACTGATGAGCAAAAAATCTGCAATAAAAGTGTAAATGTACGTGAGTCTATGGCTTTCTGCAATAAAAAATAAAAAATCTGCAATAGTAGTTTATTGTATTTCACTCTTGCAATAAAAGTCTATGGCTTCCACCTATTTTCCTCCAGCCTTACCGTTGAAAACCACTGCCCAGATTCCTTCAAGTTTATTATAGTTTTCTTTTTTCTTTTCCATTAGGTTGCGGCAAGAAAAAGGACTAAGATATTATCAAAATCATCAAGTTATTGATAAGTAAATAACAAATTAATGTTTGACTCAAAAAAATAAAAAAATAACAAATTAATGTAACTTCAGCTTACCGTGAGCAAGTACAATATGGCTTTCCAGCTTGCAGTATATATAGGATATATATATAAAGATAAGGAGGATTTTGTATTTATAAGGTGTTTTGTATTTATAAGGTTTTGTCCTTTGTATACTTTCTAGGGTTCATGATGATATTAGATGGCAAACCTAAGAACTAACAAAGTCGGCATGCTGGCAAACCTAAGAACTAACAATTAAAGTCGGCAAAGGTTATTGAAATACAATAAACTAGGGTTCATGAAATACAATTAAAAAATAAAAAATCTGCAATAGTAGTTTATTGTTAAATAGTTAAAAAATATATATATATGTTCAAAGAAATAGAGAGACTTATACCCACCTGCAAGTGACTCTTTACAGGAAAACAAAAATAAAAAATTCTAATGAAACCCCAAAACAACATATAATAAAAAGGAAGGATTGAAAGTAAAGAGTTTAAAATATCACTTACCACTTACACCTAAAGAATGGATCTTTGAGCAATAGTAAGAGGGAGAGCGGCAGGTGAGAGGAAGAGATTGGCAATGAGAGAGAGCGATGGTGAGGTTGGAGGGAAGAAGATCGTGAGAGGGAGAGGAAGAGAGAAACAGACTTGAGCGTACGTGTGTTGAGGGAGAGAATTAGGGCCGGCCAAATAATTAGATTTGTTTAGGTGTTTTAAATTTTTTGGGCTCTTTTTTACTTTGGCTTCCCACGCAAGCGGGAATTGTTTCCCGGCAAAAATTTTTATAGCACTTTGTCTTTTTTTCTTTTGAGAAAATATAGTACTTATACTTGTCACAACATGCATTAAATGTTATAAAAACCTTTAAATTAACAACTTTTTTTAAAAGTTGTAAAAACATTTTAAATTAACAACTTTTTTTAGAGGTTGTAAACACCTTTAAATTAACAACTTTTTTTAAAAAACATTGTTATTATTTGTTCTAACAACATTCTCGAAATAGCACGTGGTAAAAGGGAGTTACTGTATTTTACATTAACAACATGCCTAACATGAATATTGTTAAATCATTCTTCCACAACATTTTAATATACATGTTGTTAATCTAAGACTTTAGCAAAAAGAAGTAAAGGAGGGGGTATGGTCATTGGCCAAATTTGCAAAAAAAATCTTTTTTCTATATTTTTCGGCCAAACATGTCTTTTTTTTTATATTAATTTGAACTATAGATTGATTGCAAATCGTCTTTGTGAAAGACGATATTTCGCATGGAAGTCATCTTTCACAAATACGATTTTTTATTGTCTTTTTCGTTTATAATTTTTTACGTGTTTTTACAAAATTTCGCACAAAGAATCTTATTATTTCCACATTGGTGTTCCATATTTTCCAATGGGAATGGTAGCAAAATAAGACTTTAGCAAAAAGAAGTCAAGAAGGGGGTATGGTCATTGGCCAAAGAAGTCAGGGAACAGAGGGGTATGGGTTTGGTAAAATAAAATAAGACTTTAGCAAAAAGAAGTCAAGGAGGGGGTATGGTCATTGGCCAAATTTGCAAAAAAAAATCTTTTTTCTATATTTTTCGGCCAAACATGTCTTTTTTTATATTAATTTGAACTATAGATTGATTACAAATCGTCTTTGTGAAAATCAATATTTTGTGTGGAAGTCATCTTTCACAAATACGATTTTTTATTGTCTTTTTCGTTTATAATTTTTTACGTGTTTTTTACAAAATTTCGCAGGAAGAATCTTATTATTTCCACATTGGTATTCCATATTTTCCAATGGGAATGGTAGTCTTTCCTTAGATCCTGGCCCTTGTGGCCTAGTGGTATCTACTAGCGTCTCCCATGGGAGATGTCCTAGTGGTAACTACTGGCGTCTCCCATGGGAGACGTCCAAGATTCTATCCCCACAAGTGGGGTTTGCTTGCTATTGTAAAAAAAAAAAATGGTAGTCTTTCCTTAGTGATGTTTGATAGTTTCACATGGGTGATGGGATGGGATGGGATGTTTGGACAATATAATCTTCAACATTGCCATTGTGCCTCGAAGGAATTGTTAGTGGGTTCTGAAGAGGCACCACAGTTGATGTTTGGACCATTATGATTTTAATTCCACCGTGTTTGACACTTCACAAGATATTAACATATTTGGGTTTAATCCTAGGCTCGATTTTCTCACCAAAATACAGGTTTATGTTGGTGCTGATCATATCCCTGTTGTGGGAACGGTGAAGAAAATAGCACGAAAGACAATTATGAAATGGTCACTTTTGCAAGATATTCATGTCTG
Organism: Fagus sylvatica; assembly: GCA_907173295.1. Classification (NCBI taxonomy): domain Eukaryota; kingdom Viridiplantae; phylum Streptophyta; class Magnoliopsida; order Fagales; family Fagaceae; genus Fagus; species Fagus sylvatica. The sequence continues at coordinate 36,970,248 of OU015769.1, forward strand.
GGATAATGATAAGTAAAGATAGAAATAAGCGCTGGTAAATCCGATGTCTTTACCCCACTACAAAACAAAACCTGTGAGCATTTGTATAATTGTATATGGCAAATTTGAAAATACTTTAAAAAAAATGTGTGTTTGCAATTATACAGATAATCCACTATTTGCAGAGGCTGTGAGGTTTCAAGTGAAAGGGACCATGAAATAACACTAGTAAGATTTTAGACCTAGCATAACCCACTCTTATATCACAAGTATGATTCTTTTTTTGCTAGTGATTAGAACACAATCAATTATAAGAATAATATCATTTTATTTTACGTAGCTCTTGATGCCATGAGTAGGTGTACACAACGCAAGCAATTCTTCCTCTCTTAGCTCCTCCTTTTAAGACTTGGTGAACTACAATTTTATCTAACATTAGGAGTGGAAAGAGTATCTAACCTTATATTTATAGCGAGCATCAAATTATAGATCAGGCTTAAAATCATATACTCTAACTCAACATCAGATTGGAGCACAAGCCCAATAAAATGAATATCACAACAACATACTAATGAACTCTGATCCCAAAATATTAATTGAATCACATGCAACCTCTTTTAAGAAAACAAAAATCTAATTAATGAAAGTCCAAATCTAACATACAGATGACATTGTTTGTGTATGTCTTGTTGAAATTTTTCATTATTTGCTTTTTTGTATAATAAGTAAATAACTGAAATGTGGATAAGCTAATTGATCACTCTCGTGTCCTAATGCATTGGCAGCAGTGGTAGGTTGCAAAAAAATAGTAAGTTAATTAGAAAAGAGAAGAATTACGTGAAGGTATCAAGACAAAAATGCATATACATTGGGAATCAAGATCCTCCAAAGATTCTAAGGAACTCTACCGTATAAAATTCTTTAAATCCTCATCTTTCATTTTAAAATAAAAGGCTAAAATTGTGACAAGTCATTAATCCACTAACATAATCATAAAATAATGTATTTTCAAAAGGGAGTTAAACACTTTCACGTTAATTCCACAGTTAATTTACCAAAGAAATAATTTATTCCGTTAAACCAAAATAAATGAGAAGGAATGAGCCAAATAATTCCCCCTCTCCCACCACTAATCTCCGGGATATCAGTTCCAAAGAGCAATTTCTACTAGGAGAAAAAAAATCCTAACAATGGTTAACAGTTTGGTCACCGAAAATAAAAATGTAATACTAACAGTGCTGCCCCTTTTGGCTCTCTTTGCCCTGCACATCGGTTTAGATAGTTGAGATTAGATCAAGAAAAGTAATAATGGAGGGAAAAAAGTTAGGATTTGCTTTTAGGATTTTGAAAACCCACGTCACCGAACTCTTATTAGACCAATATTAGGACTTTTTTTTCCGGTCGAAATTGCTTTTTGATATTGTATATCACCGAAGATTTGCTGTGGGAGAGGAGGAGTTTTTGGCTTCTTTCCCTTATTCATTTATTTTGGTTTAATGGAAGAACTTTTTTTTTTTTTTTTTAAATTAACGGAGGAATTAACGTGAGAATTTGAAATTGTCAGTGGAATGATGAGTTGTCACAATCTTAACCAAATGGAAGGTGCAGATTTAAAGAACTCTATTTGGTAGAGTTTTTTAAGAACTCTAGAGGATCTTAATCAAAGAACTCTATTTGGTAGAGTTCTTTAAGAACTCTAGAAGATCTTGATCCATACATTGGGACTATAAATCTTATCCATGTGTCTTTTCTACCTTGCAAGAAAGACACAATAATTGAATTCCTTAGAATAACTGATAGATTTAATTTGTATTCACAATTGAAAATAATTATACAATCAAGTCTGTGAATATGGTTTTTGTTAATGAATATCATCATCCAAATTCTTAGCAAACCATACAAGTCGACTAAGAGTTGAAAAGTACTGTAGTTTGGCCTAGCCCAAACTCTGAACCAGGCCTAATAATCCTTGAATTAGGCCCACCGAGACACCGAAACATAAATTTCTCTCTCTCTATCCAAATCGTAAAGAGCAGTAGCGAATCGCGAGCATTTTCGCTTAGCCATAAAGACACAATACATTTTTTCGTGTCCGTACACAACCAGCCATGTCATCATCGTTCCCCGACTCGTTCACTCAACCCGGCGACGACTCGGTCCCCTCAACCGGGTCGACTCGTCCGTTCGACGACGACGGTCACCTAGGCTACGACCCTCGTCTCCCATCCCAGAGATTCGACTCGTTCGCTGCAACTCACTTCGCCGATTCGGACTCACTCAAGGACTCGGCCACCGACTCTCCAATGTTCCACAGTAACAACAACAACGACAACTCTTTCTCCGGCGGCGATGACGTGTTCGCATCGCAGCCAGACGAGGAGATCTACGCCGAAGAAGCGAACGGTGAGGGCTTCGATGGAGGGTTTCCTGGATCGGACGGTCCGATTTTGCCCCCTCCGATGGAGATGGAGCCTGAGGAAGGCTTCGCTCTCAGGGAATGGAGGAGGTACGGTTTCGAATTTCACTTTGTTTCTCCTTGTTAACGTGAACCGATCATTTTTGTTTAGACTTGCGATCTGTTTGGTTGCTGAGAAAATTAGGGTAAATTTTTCTAATTTGTGTTTCCATCCATAATGACTGACTCACTTTACTCACACAATTGACTTTGTTAGGTTAAATTTGAATTACGATTGACTTTTTGAAACTTAATTTCCAAAAAAAAAAATTGGCAGCCACACGGAGAAATCAGAAAAATCAAATTTTTGAGTGAAATTTGTGGAAATTGAATCAACTATGGATTAAGAGCTTCTTCTTTTTTTGAACTTGATAGAATGTTGTGAAGTAATTGAGTGGGATTCATGTTTTGCATTGGATTTGTGGTGTGCAGAGAGAATGCGATCCTGCTAGAAGGGAAGGAAAAGAGGGAAAAGGAGTTGTTGAGCCAGATAATCGACGAAGCCGATGAATACAAAGTTGACTTCTACAGGAGAAGGAAGATCACCTGTGAAAACAACATAACTGCTAACAGGGAGAAGGAGAAGGTAAGAGTGTGACTATTTTTTTGCTAGAGCTTTCTTGGTTAGTAATTAGATTATAAGCTGTTCTGTGTTTACTATGTTACTTTGCTCTAGAATTACAAATTGTATTGTAACTTTTATCTTGAAGGTTAAGTAATTGTTGAAATTGGGTATCGGAAGAGTGTAGAATTTGTTATTCAATGAGCTCTGGCTCAACTGGCACCTCATCCCTTTATAAGTATTAGGTAGAGGGCGAGGCCGCGGTTCAAGACCATTGGGTGTGCATGTAATTTACAAAGCCCTAAAAAAAATTAATATTACATTTTTTTACATATTTTGAGTAATTCAGAATCACGATGTAATTAGTGGGATTAGGTAATGATGGTTTCGGGGATTGGTTGGATGAAATTTATTCAGGTTTGAAAGATATAATGAGGAGGTTTTTTTGGAGAAGAAACTAGAATATTTAGATATGAGGAATATATTTTCTGGGTACTTCCACCACATGGATGCAAACAAGATAAGAGAGCTTATGGAATCTCATTGGAGATAAAATTCTCCAATTTCAATCAAGCATCCATTCTTATGTTTCTCAGTGATTCTCCCAGGCTAAAATATGAGGTGGCAAGGAGTAATTTCCCTTATCTTAAGAGGATCTCGATTAATTTTCTAGGTCCATCACTTTCTTGTTAGCTTCTATCTAAACGAATCAAGTCTGGCTGTAACTTCATCATATCAGTTATTCTGGAAATAGGTCGCCAATAGTGGACTTTCTAGATTTAAGTGTGCACACATGAACTTAGAAGGGAACCAAATTATGTGGTTAATGTGAAAGGAAGCAAACTACTTGACACAGTGAAGTGTCTACATTTGAGATTGCTTTTTCACTGTGAACCTTCAGTATCCCTGTTATATTTGTTAGTAAATTTTCTTTTAAAAATAAAAAACTTCTGTAGAATTTGATCTCACATGTGTGAATCCTGGAAGTTTTGATTAGCTGAATTAGTAGCATGGCTGGGTTTTAGTTTTCTTTTAATTCAAAAAAAAAAAGTTGGTAATTGAGCTACGTCTGTGGCTAATCATGAAGGGGTAATGTTTGAGGGGAATCTAATCTTAATTTTCCTAAATATTAAGCTTAATGTCCTGCTTGTTCCTGATTTGCATCTTTTTGGACTAATTATCTGCTTTTGTGTCAGATATTTCTGGCCAATCAAGAGAAGTTCCATGCTGAGGCTGATAAGAATTACTGGAAGGCCATTGCAGAGCTAGTTCCAAATGAAGTGGCAACTATAGAAAAGAAAAGAGGGAAGAAAGATCAGGAGAAGCAGCCTTCAGTTGTTGTTGTCCACGGTCCCAAGCCTGGAAAGCCAACTGAGCTTTCAAGGATGCGGCAGATAATCTTAAAACTAAAGCACAACACGCCTCCCCACCTGAAGCCTTCTCCACCACCAGCACCAGCCCCCGCAAAAGATGCTAAAACCAGTGGTACGGCTGTTGCAACTGCTCCACCTAAGGCTGCAACTGTTGTGACTCCTCCTGAGGCTGTTGCTGTTGCTTGATAGTTTTCTATTATGTCAGCCTTTGGTAGTGGAAGGATATTTCACTCCAAGGGATACTTTGTTAATTGTTAGATTGTGTTAAGTTTATACCTTCAAACATCATTAGCAGGGTATATTGAGGTTATATATTTTGTATTTTTCAATGTATGCAACTCAAATCAGTTGGACTGGTAACTTTTACTTTTGGTTTCAAGTCCACTACTGTAATTTACAGGTTTGGTGCATGTGCAAAGCTAGAATGACTGAATTTATTGATAACTTACTTGAGATCACTGGCTTTACTTTCCTCACGATTCACCACCATAAATGTTCAACTTCCCAAAGCCTTCATTTTCGTTTGGATCATCGATTGCTCATGCTCCTTTTACTGATTGCAACTTGCTTTGAACTCGATTTGGGTGATGCCAGTTTCATGATTTTAAAATTTGCTTCCGTGGATACGAATATTAGTGGTCCAGCTACTCTATTTTGTTATCCGGAAAACACAAAACATAGCAGACCTATTTCTTTCCTTTCCCTTCAGCACAAGTTCAAAAGGTGAGGTCATGCGGTCCAGCTTGTAAGAAGATAGAAATATTCTTTTGCATGCCAAGCCTGACCATCTTGGCAGCTAATTTCCCTCCATATTCCCTTAGGTGCCATACTGGAATGTTTTCAATAGTTTTATACAGTCTGAATAGACAGCTGAGCCTTGGAATTCCATGCAAACTAGGAATTTTCTTCTTGCTATTATTATTGGCTAACAATGCAAAGCAGGAAACCCTACATACATTCACTTCGGTGCCATACTGGAATGCTGTCTTCAGTTCAATGGCTTACATAGTACCAAAAGACAGCCAAGTCTTGGAATTTCATGCAAACTGGGAACTCTTTCTGTTCTTTTCATTATTATTGTTACTGGCTAACAATACAAACAATGCAAGTTAATTGATCACCAGCAGATATTAGAGTGATCTTGAAATAAGAAGGGGGGAGGGAGGTAATTTGATTTCTAGTTTTATAACGACAAGGGTCCAACTTTCCAAAGGAAGTACACAATACATGACCGTGTAGAAAAATGGGCAAGAGAGGCTGTCCAGTACAAAACTAGTTTCCCTAGTTTAACAACAATCATGAATTACATAGACTTAAATCCCAACATTTCCAATAACTTCACATTAATCATGGAAGCATGGCTCGGTCAGTTCTTTCAGGAAGTCGGTTCTCTTTAGCTGTCAGGATGATTCAAATTCAAAATGGAAATATAGGGAGATTAGAATGCAGTTTAGATCTCAGGATAGTGCTCAGAAACCATCACCTGCCACGCACACTAGCAGGTGATCGACCACATCTCTCACTGCTGATATCATCTTCTGCTTCACTCCCTTCTAAATATAGGCCATTATTGTTCACACTAACTTCAGAACTAGCATTGCTGCTCACGGCAAGAGGAGAGTCTGAAACACTAATAGTTCTGTTTCGTCCAGGCCCTGACCTCACACTGTACATAGAGGATGCTGGAATATTTGTCATCAATGGCCGTAAATTACCTGGAATGCTTCGTCTTATATCCTGCTCAAGGGGAAACTCGAATCAGAAAAATGACTTTGAAAATGAAAAGGAACAAATTCTGAGTCCCCAAAGTAGTGTAAATATAGCACCAATTAGAATAAATATTCAGTAGGAATGAGGGATGAGCATGTCATGCCATACGCTAATAGATTATCTAATAAACAAAGGTATAAGATGGACATTTTAGTAATACAGCACCAGAGAATCCAGTCTGATCTGGTACAAATGCAATTTCCTATAATTTGGAAAGACATACATACCATATGCCTTATAGCCATATCTAGAGACTTCTTTGAGAGCGTTCTTCCAAAGCCTGAGCTGTCTGGGGATGAGGACGACTTCCCGGAGAGATTACCACGAGGAGAATGTTTGTCATCTAGCTTTGGTGGTGCCAGTTTACGCATGTTTATTACCCTTTCAACCATTTTCGTTCCAATTAAGACTGGGCTCACATTGTCATTAACTTTAGAATGCCCACGATTCACTGCCGGAACAGAGCCCCCACTAGCATGAAGAACGCCATTCAAAATCCGTCCTCTTGAAGGAGAGCATGATTGCCGTCTTGGTCTTCCATTAGAACTAGGCTCAACGGAGGATGATCGAGAGCTAGGTGCTCCAGGCCTACCCCTAGTGGCTGACAGTGGCCTTTCAGGTACTGATGTCCTTAAGTTTGGTGGAGCATCAAGTGAGAAACCAGGCATCTCTGATGGTTTCCATGGTCTGGACTTCACTGTTGGGGAAGTGCCACGTGATGGTGCAGGATTTCTTGATGTCATTGGAACTGGCTTTGAAATTGAAGACGACGACCTAATTGGAGGAGCAGATACAATGGGTGCACTCGATGGTGTAGACGGTCTACGAGTTGGTGTAGCTGCTCTTGATGTGGGCTTGGACGAAGGTAGAGTGGGTCTTGCAGTTGGAGTTGAAGATCTTGCTGTAGACCTCGTTGGTGTAGAGGATCTCGCTGGTACTGTGGGCTTAGCTGCAGGAACTGTGGACCTAGTTGCAGAAACTGTGGGCCTAGTTGCTGAAACAGTGGGCTTGGTTGCTGAAATTGTGGGCTTAGTTGCTGAAAGTGTGGGCTTTGTTGCCGAAACTGAGGACCTAGTTGAAGGTAGGGTCGCCCTTGACGTAGGTGTCGAGGATCTTGAAGGTTTAGAGGCCGTGGTCAATGTGGGCCTCCCAGTTGGTGTTGCAGGTCTTGATCCTGGACCCCCTGATGATGAAGGCCTGCGAATCCCAGAACTTGAAGTGTTCGACCCAGGGGAGGAAGTTGCTTGTTTAGATACTAAGTTTCTCCTTGTAGTAGGCTCTAGCTGTGGGTTTGCTAACTATATAGACAATGAAAGAATGACTTAGCAAATTGACTTCATGAATTCAAGCATAATGTGAACTCCAAAATCCTAAACAGTAAATTGCCCCATGGCCATGAAATTCAAAACACTAAGTTATATTCGAGAAGAAGCATCAATATTTCTAAGGGAAACTACAAGAAGTTTTTTAACTCCAATAGCTGCTAAGGTCTTTATGTCACTCAATACTCCAAAACCTTACATATATTAGTACAATGTGAAATTAGACACCTTGTGAGACATGCAAACATTAATGGGTTCCAAGAGTTTGAATGTTTAGTTGAATGCATATGTGAAATTCTGCTCCACAAGCAGCCTTCATTTTCTGAGGAGAGAAGTGTACCAGAAACTTTTTAAAAAAAAAATGAAGACTGCTCACCCTAGATTTCAACGCAGTGGGGCGAGCCTTTGGGGTTCCAAGCTGACTCATTATGGTCTTTTGTGATTCCATCTCCAGAGAAGGAAATAGAGGGGTACCAGGAGGCGTGAGAAGCCTGAAAACAGAAGAAAACTCAATTAATTCCAACTTAAATAACTCTAATATGCACCTTGTTACACATCCGTAAAAAGAAACCTAAATCCACACACACACTGCTCCATTATCTATAACCGCAAAGGTACTTTTCATTTAATTACTAATGAATCTAAGAATTTGAAAGTGTTGCAACAATAACTGAAATCTTTCAGCTCAATAGGAAATCCAATGGTAATAGACTATGGAGGCAAGGTTAAAGATTAGGAAGAAAAATCCCTCTCAAGTTATCATAAACATCATCATACAACATTGCTAAAGTTCTATAACAAGAAAAGGGGAGAAACTGTTTCTTTTAAGGATGAAAAGAATGCCTTTATTGTGATTAATAAAATTTAGAAACACGTGAAATTCTTTTTTAGTCACATCCACTACGTGTCCACTTCCATTGATTGCACATGATATTATTAACTAATTAACAAATTATTTTCTTCTTTGCTTCCATTATTTGGAACTACAGTCCATAATACACGTTTATATCCTTCCAAAACTCAAAATTGAAAGAAGGACAAAGTGAAATTGCTGAAGTAACATGGTGAAATTTTAAGTCTAATTTGCATGCGCAAGATTTATAAAAGCTCTCTAATTGTCTAGAATTCTATCTTAGCTAATGACAACTATAACCCACGAGAGAAAACAGCAACTCTAGTAAAATTAGTAATCCTTACTATACTAATATAAAAGAACACAACCGCATTACCAGTCAAAGTCATTTTTATCGTTTTCGGAATTGAGGAAATCATCAGCACCGGTCTTGCGTGCTGGTGCCGGTGTCGATGATGAAATATTAAATATCGGAGAAGTTCCGGGTTTTGAACCTGCAATTCGAAGAAACCCAAATTCAAAACACAGTACCAAACATCCAGAACAATTTGCATAATCTAAAATCAGAAAAATTCCATACAATTTAAGCAATAATAACACTAATCAATAACTAGTAGAGAACCATAAGCACAATCAACTTTTCTTGCAATTTCTACATTCCTATCAAACATAACAAAAGCAAATAACACTAATAGTCTAATACTATATTGCACTATATCAAAGCGTCAAAATCCAACAAAACTCGAAGAAATCAATACCTAACGGCGCATCGAAATCTTCTGAGCTGTTTAGAAGAAGCTCATTCCGTTCCTTCTCGCGCTTCTTCATCTCAAGGAACAATGCGAGCTCTTCTTCCTTCTCTTTCATCACCGAAACCCTAAGACCTCCCAACTGCTGTTGCCTCTGTCTCATCGTCGCTTGCATTTGCGACTCCTGTGCCCTAAAACTCCGATTCATCGCGACAAAACCCTAGCTCCGCGACCTTTCTATAATCACAGATCAAAATAGTAGTGAACAAAATCCCTAAGCTTGGCTTCTCATTCACGTCTCCAACCACCGCCAACGATTTCTACACCAAACGAACCGTTTTGAGTCATCATGAACTTCCTCCAAACAAAAACCAGCACCAATTAGATCTGAAATCAAGGCGTGAATTAGTGCATTCTGCTTGACTTTCTCCGAATTAGAACCTTGACCTAATCTAACACCACAGACTTGTATAAGCTCGAGAGAGATAGATAAAGAGAGTGAATGATATTGGCTTCAGCTCAAGAAAACCGCCATTGTTGCAGAGCGAAGCTGAAACTGCGAGTAGAGAGAGAAAGAGAGATTGAGCTTGAAGGAACTGCCCATGAAGTTGAAGGAAGCTAAAGAGCTAGAGCTAGAGCTAGTGAGAGAGAGAGAGAGAGATCAGAGATTTCACAGTAGAGAGAGAGAGTGGGGAGAGTGGCATTAAATGGTAAATAGGTGGGGGATTGGGGTCCGAAATGGGGAAACTGGAGCGAGGTGGACCTTACAGCTCTCGTGGTTTCTATCACTTAAAGCCTACGTTTTCAGGTTGGGCTTGTAGGTGGATGTGTTATTACGATAACGTCCTGCCCTAAACTTCTTCTTCTTCCATTTTTATTCTCTTTTTGAATTTTGAAATGGGGAGCTTTGCGGTTTTGCCCCTCATTTCTTCTCTAATTCAGATTGAGGCACTTTCAATTTCATATTTGTATGATGAATAAGCAATCTAAACACAAGAGCTTAAACCTTTGTTTTAAGTGGGAGTCATTCATGATAATCACACCATCGACTATGCCGACTGTGATCACATCGAAACGACTATTTGCTTTCTTTGACAACAAAAGCAGCGGTGGTCGATGGTTCTTTTACAAAATCAACCTTTGCGTGATGGGATCATCGATAGGGATATTAAAAGGTTGACCAAGCTACATTGTTTGTCACTCGTATATTCCTCTCCAACCTTTCTCCTCTATGATCTAATCAGATCATTGAATTTCTTCATTGGCAACCCAAATCGAGAATCCTTGGGTAGAAATCCAATGTCATTTTTGCATCACATCGTTAAAAAATGCACTAACACTCTCTAAATTTTTATGTTGTTGTGGTAAGATCTCTTCCTTTTTTATGATTTGGTGAAGAAAAAAAAATAGATAGAAAATTTCCATAAAGGGTCTATTTGCTAAATTACCAAAATTTATGTAGGGAAAAAAAATTATAATTCAAATAAGTTAATTATATGGATCTTGGTGCAAAAATATACAAGTTTAGTGGATCTTATTGTATTTTACTTTTGTTTTTTAAGTTAAGGGAAAATAAGACTGTAAAAATATGTATATAATTAATAGCTTATTTTACATTCAATGATCTAAACATATCAATGCAACTTATGTATGTA
>OU015769.1:36981065-37068890 GCA_907173295.1 Fagus sylvatica
AACCAACCAACTCGACAAAGTCTTATCAAATATATCAGGGCAGTTTCATTAACTGTTTTTCACCAATACAAATGACTTTCATCATAAGGGTTCTGCTCAAGTTGTCATACATAATATGAGAAAATGGGTGCAAGCATAAAACAATATAAGGAAATCAACAGGCAAGATGCTACTCATGCAAATCAATTCTACATAGTCTTGATAAATTGATTAAGAGAAGATTCATAACTGTTTTTCACTAAAATGATAATATTTTTTATAAGAGTTCTGTTTATGACCTTGAGTTTATTGGTGTTGTTATTCAAAAGAATAATTTTTATTAAGTTATAAGGCATCATCCTGTTTCACAACCTCCAACATGTTCTTTTTGGCCTTCCTATCAACTTTGTGGTGTCTACAACTTGAACCATAGAAATTCATTTAGATGCCTTATAATTGGTTCTTGTCCCAAAAGACAACATCCTCATTAAAATTCTAGTAGTCTTATTGTCTCATTTCTTCTATAATCATTTGATTCTATTAAAATGCACGAAGAAATCCCTCCAAAATATTTCGTACTTGAGTATCTCTATTTTAGCAGCCACAAAATTTCCTTTGAAATCCCTTAAAAGTGCTCCCATCCCAAATCCTCCTAAGTCTGGCATGTATTTTACAGCAACGTTAATCTTGAAAAAAAGGAAAAGGAGGTGGAATCCAAACCAAAGAAGTAGTGGGAGGGGAAGGATCCAAGGTGGAACGGGCCGGTAAAAATTGATGTTGCATAACTAATCCTTGATATACCAGAGTAGAGATTACTATCCAATTCATGTATGGATGCAACATATATTTGATAGGAGATTAATCAGAAAAAGAACACACACACACACAAAAAAAAATAAAACTCCATTATACATCCTAAACCGTTCAATATAATCATGTCCATATTCCATGCTAGAAAACTACATTACTTTCAGGTAGTATACTACCCTAGCAAAAAATAATCCTTCATACCACGGAAAAATTTTTATTTATCATGCTCAAGTCGAAATTCAATTAAATAAAGTAGCAGTTCCTTCAACAAAATTAGGATATCTTAACAGTAAGAACCAAGAGTTGGCCAAAAATCATAAGAAATATACGCCCAGGTGTGTGTGTATGTGCGTGCATGTATGAAGCAAGTCATCTGAATGTAATGTTTTACCAAATGATTAAGAAAATCTTTCTGAAATCTTGCTTTTGTCCCTATCTCTTCAGCAACCTGCACCAAAATACTTGAAACACTAAGAGAACTTGGGTGGGAAATGAAATAAAAGCTAGAAAACTAACCAGTTAGATTTGCAAGATTAAGTAAAGTAAAAATGTATATACAAACAACACGCTGCAAACAAATAAATCAATTAGATTGAGGAAGAACATGCAATCCAACCCACTTAAACACCAGGAAGAAGTTGCGGGATTATAAGATCTAAAACCTCGAAAGAAAATACTAACCATCGTTTAACTATACATAAATTCCAAGGATATCTTAAAGTAAAACATAAGGCAATAACTTCAAATGTCACTAAAGTCAATGTAATTCCACAATTCTAATTTCCAAAAACAGTTTCATAGTATTACTACAATACGTGGATGTACTATAACATAATCTAGCAAATGCAAATATTTGGTCTCGTGGTATGGTATTGATTAATGACCTGTATCTTTGCTTTGATATTCAGAGAAAAATAAAAATTTGGATCCTTAACTTTTTAGTACTGATTTCCAAATAATTTGTACAGCAGTAGATCAATAAGGAAAAATTGAAACTTTCTTAAACACTTTGAATAAGCCAAAACACGCATACAAGTTCAAAACCCAAAAACTCAATTGCACTCTAATGTTTCTCACCAGCTAAACAGGGAAACAAAACCCAAACATATAACCAAATCAAATAGAAGGTAAAAGAAAAAGAAGAGCGCATGTCCTGCAGCTGAATGCCCCAGGTTCTGCCTTCACCTTTAAAGAAGAAGAAGAGCGCATGTGCTGCAAAAAAAATTAAAAATAGAAAATCAAAAAGATCCTCTTAGAGAACTTTGGTAGAACACCTAGGAGATATAGCCATTTGTTCTTACACACATAATCCTTCAGCATAAAAACCCAACATTCAAAACGACAAAATCAACACTTAAAAGTCTCTTTTAAAAAAAAATCCTTATCAAAACCTACAAAGTAATAAACAATTCTCAAATAAAAAATAAAAAATAAAAAATAAAAAATAAAAAGAAGAAAAACTCACAAACGAAGTCCACGGCTGTCCATTCCGGTGTGCCTTAAGCTACCGATAATACATTGTCATTCATTCAAGCATACCACCAGCAAAAACAAAGAAAAAAAAAATTACAGAAAGAGAGAAAGACCTAGCAAACTAACAATTACAGAGAGAGACCTGGTGAGAGAAGAATCATTGTCTCTATCGAAGCGAACAAAATTGTGAAGCCAAGACCAAAAGCAGCTACCTTGCTTCAATGGGTTTGGGGAAAACAAAGGAGGCAACGAACAGAATTGGGGTTGAGTGTTGATATGAGTCGCTAGGATTGCTGAAATCGGGGCAGTGAATCGGTTTGGGAAGGACTTTGTTGGATCTATGCACTTTATATGCTAACTCAAAATAAGAGAAGGTGAAGAGTTTTGGAAGAAGAAGAAGAGAAGTCAGAAACTAAGTGGTGGGCGTTAGGTTTGTCTGTACAGATTCTTGAGTGTAATGGATGCTGGGGAAGAATGGACTATTACACCACAACGTGGAATTGAAGAAAGAACTGTTACATAATTAAAGAAGAGAAGGAGAGGAATAGACGAAAGAGAAATTGTTAGAGAATTAGCTTGGATTTAATGGTCTGGCCATGATTTATTAGGAATTAGTGGAGGAGACTGCATTTAATGGGAAAGGGTGAAAAAAAACGTGAGAAAGAGAGAAAAGAAGAAGATTGAGGCTGGAGTGATGTGGAATTTTATATGAAAGAGGGATTATGACACGGCAGGTTTTGGAAGAGGGAAACAATTTTGTCTCAGTTTTGCCTTTTAGTTTATATAATGAGTAATATTAGGGATACAACTAATTTTATAACCAAATGCTTATAAACTGACATGACATCCTATGTGGAGGTAACACATCAACAATTAATGATTTATTAATATTAAATGTTAATATTGAGTTGGTAATTTGGTGTTTTAATTGCTGTTGTGTTATATCCATATAGGATGTCATGTCAGTTTGTAAGCATTTTATTGTAAAATTAGTTGTATCCCTAGCATTACTCTTATATAATATAATAGATATAATAGATTGGACCACAAAGGATAGATATAACAGACAAAGGCAAAAAGCACACTGCACACACACTTGACACTCGGTCCACCACAAAAAATCAACTAATAAACTAAAACTAACCAAATAAAATAAAAATCAACTAATAAACTAAAACTATTTTTCTTTTTCTTTTTTGAGATAACTATAAAAATGAAACTATAGTTTTCTTTTTTGAATAAAATGAAACTATAGTTAAGTATATACAAATAGACTATATATATAAACTATCAAATTTAGCAAAAAAAATAAAAATAAAAAAACTTTAAAACCAACGCCCATGAGGACCCACCACAACCTTTCATTCTTTTCAAAGGAAACACTGTTTCTTAAATTCAAAACTTATATAGAGTAGATCACGTGGGGCTGTGAGAACCACATGAGCTATAAGCCTGTAAGTCTTCTAGAGTTTTCCTTTTTATTGTTTAGTTTCAGTTCAGACTCTCTCCCAAGCGGCATTTCTTTCTTGCCTTTCTCTTCTTGGCATCGTAAACCCAAAAACATGCACTCATCTTTGTCTTTTCACTCAGTAGAGTATTAAACCTGCCTCTCTTGATGTACATATAGTAGGTAATTTTTTTTCAAAAGAATTTGAGGGTGGGCATAAGCTAGCTCCGCCAGTGGGGATAATGATAAGTAAAGACAGAAATAAGCGCTGGTAAATCCGATGTCTTTACCCCACTACAAAACAAAACCTGTGAGTATTTGTATAATTGTATATGGCAAATTTGAAAATACTTTTAAAAAAAATGTGTGTTTGCAATTATACAGATAATCCACTATTTGCAGAGGTTGTGAGGTTTCAAGTGAAAAGGGACCATGAAATAACACTAGTAAGATATTAGACCTAGCATAACCCACTCTTATATCACAAGTATGATTCTTTTTTTGCTAGTGATTAGAACACAATCAATTATAAGAATAATATCATTTTATTTTACGTAGCTCTTGATGCCATGAGTAGATGTACACGACGCAAGCAATTCTTCCTCTCTTAGCTCCTTTTAAGACTTGGTGAACTACTGTTTTATCTAACGTTAGGAGTGGAAAGAGTATCTAACCTTATATTTATAGCAAGCATCAAATTATAGATCAAGCTTAAAATCATATACTCTAACTCAACATCAGATTGGAGCACAAGCCCAATAAAATGAATATCACCACAACATACTAATGAACTCTGATCCCAAAAATATTAATTGAATCACATGCAACCTGTTTTAAGAAAACAAAAATCTAATTAATGAAAGTCCAATTCTAACATATAGATGACATTGTTTGTATGTATTGTTGAAATTTTTCATTATTTGCTTTTTTGTATTATAAATAAATAACTGAATTGTGGATAAGCTAATTGATCACTCTTGTGTCCTAATGCATTGGCAGCAGTGGTAGGTTGAAAAAAATAGTAAGTTAATTAGAAAAGAGAAGAATTACATGAAGGTATCAAGACAAAAATGCATATACATTGGGGATCAAGATCCTCTAGAGTTTCTAGGGAACTCTACCGTATAGAATTCTTTAAATCCTCACCTTTCATTTTAAAATAAAAGGCTAAAATTGTGATAAGTCATTAATCCACTAACATAATCATAAAATAATGTATTTTCAAAAGGGAGTTAAACTCTTTCACATTAATTCCACTGTTAATTTACCAAAGAAATAATTTATTCCGTTAAACCAAAATAAATGAGAAAAGGAATGAGCCAAACAATTCCCCCTCTCCCACCACTAATCTCCGGGATATCAGTTCCAAAGAGCAATTTCTACTGGGAGAAAAAAATCCTAACAATGGTTAACAGTTTGGTCACCGAAAATAAAAATGAAATACTAACAGTGCTGCCCCTTTTGGCTCTCTTTGCCCTGCACATCGGTTTAGATAGTTGAGATTAGATCAAGAAAAGTAATAATGGAGGGAAAAAAGTTAGGATTTGCTTTTAGGATTTTGAAAACCCACGTCACTGAACTATTATTGGACCGATATTAGGACTTTTTTTTTGGGGTCGAAATTGATTTTTGATATTGTATATCGCCAGAGATTTGTTGTGGGAGAGGAGGAGTTTTTGGCTTCTTTCCCTTATTCATTTATTTTGGTTTAACAGAAGAGCTTTTTTTTTATTTATTTATAAATTAACGGAGGAATTAACGTGAGAATTTGAAATTGTTAGTGGAATGATGAGTTGTCACAATCTTGACCTTTTATTTTCAAATGGAAGGTGCAGATTTAAAAAACTCTATTTGATAGAGTTCTTTAAGAACTCTAGAGGATCTTGATCTTTACATTAGGACTATAAATCTTATCCAAATGTCTTTTCCACCTTGCAAGAAAGACACAATAATTGAATTCCTTAGAATAACTGATAGATTTAATTTGTATTCACAATTGAAAATAATTATACAATCAAGAATGTGAATATGGTTTTTGTTAATGAATATCATCATCCAAATTCTAAGCAAACCATACAAGTCGACTAAGAGTTGAAAAGTACTGTAGTTGGGCCTTAGCCCAAACTCCGAACCAGGCCTAATAATCCTTGAATTAGGCCCACCGAGACACCGAAACATAAATTTCTCTCTCTCCATCCAAATCGTAAAGAGCACTAGCGAATCGCGAGCATTTTCACTCAGCCATAAAGACACAATACATTTTTTCGTGTCCGTACACAACCAGCCATGTCATCATCGTTCCCCGACTCGTTCACTCAACCCGGCGACGACTCGGTCCCCTCAACCGGGTCGACTCGTCCGTTCGACGACGACGGTCACCTAGGCTACGACCCTCGTCTCCCATCCCAGAGATTCGACTCGTTCGCTGCAACTCACTTCGCCGATTCGGACTCACTCAAGGACTCGGCCACCGACTCTCCAATGTTCCACAGTAACAACAACAACGACAACTCTTTCTCCGGCGGCGATGACGTGTTCGCATCGCAGCCAGACGAGGAGATCTACGCCGAAGAAGCGAACGGTGAGGGCTTCGATGGAGGGTTTCCTGGATCGGACGGTCCGATTTTGCCCCCTCCGATGGAGATGGAGCCTGAGGAAGGCTTTGCTCTCAGGGAATGGAGGAGGTACGGTTTCGAATTTCACTTTGTTTCTCCTTGTTAACGTGAACCGATCATTTTTGTTTAGACTTGCGATCTGTTTGGTTGCTGAGAAAATTAGGGTAAATTTTTCCTAATTTGTGTTTCCATCCATAATGACTGACTCATTTTACTCACACAATTGACTTTGTTTGGTTAAATTTGAATTACGATTGACTTTTTGAAACTTAATTTCCAAAAAAAAAAATTGGCAGCCACACGGAGAAATCAGAAAAATCAAATTTTTGAGTGAAATTTGTGGAAATTGAATCAACTATGGATTAAGAGCTTCTTCTTTTTTTGAACTTGATAGAATGTTGTGAAGTAATTGAGTGGGATTCATGTTTTGCATTGGATTTGTGGTGTGCAGAGAGAATGCGATCCTGCTAGAAGGGAAGGAAAAGAGGGAAAAGGAGTTGTTGAGCCAGATAATCGACGAAGCCGATGAATACAAAGTTGACTTCTACAGGAGAAGGAAGATCACCTGTGAAAACAACATAACTGCTAACAGGGAGAAGGAGAAGGTAAGAGTGTGACTATTTTTTTGCTAGAGCTTTCTTGGTTAGTAATTAGATTATAAGCTGTTCTGTGTTTACTATGTTACTTTGCTCTAGAATTACAAATTGTATTGTAACTTTTATCTTGAAGGTTAAGTAATTGTTGAAATTGGGTATCGGAAGAGTGTAGAATTTGTTATTCAATGAGCTCTGGCTCAACTGGCACCTCATCCCTTTATAAGTATTAGGTAGAGGGCGAGGCCGTCGGTTCAAGACCATTGGGTGTGCATGTAATTTACAAAGCCCTAAAAAAAATTAATATTACATTTTTTTACATATTTTGAGTAATTCAGAATCACGATGTAATTAGTGGGATTAGGTAATGATGGTTTCGGGGATTGGTTGGATGAAATTTATTCAGGTTTGAAAGATATAATGAAGAGGTTTTTTTGGAGAAGAAAACTAGAATATTTAGATATGAGGAATACATTTTCTGGTTACTTCCACCACATGGATGCGAACAAGATAAGAGAGCTTATGGAATCTCATTGGAGATAAAATGCTCTAATTTCAATCGAGCAGCCATTCTTATGTCATTCTCAGTGATTCTCCCAAGCTAAAATATGAGGTGGCAAGGAGTAATTTCCCTTATCTTAAGAGGATCTCGATTAATTTTCTAGGTCCATCACTTTCTTGTTAGCTTCTATCTAAACGAATCAAGTCTGGCTGTAACTTCATCATATCAGTTATTCTGGAAATAGGTCGCCAATAGTGGACTTTCTAGATTTAAGTGTGCACACATGAACTTAGAAGGGAACCAAATTATGTGGTTAATGTGAAAGGAAGCAAACTACTTGACACAGTGAAGTGTCTACATTTGAGATTGCTTTTTCACTGTGAACCTTCAGTATCCCTGTTATATTTGTTAGTAAATTTTCTTTTAAAAATAAAAAACTTCTGTAGAATTTGATCTCACATGTGTAAATCCTGGAAGTTTTGATTAGCTGAATTAGTAGCATGGCTGGGTTTTAGTTTTCTTTTAATTCAAAAAAAAAAAGTTGGTAATTGAGCTACGTCTGTGGCTAATCATGAAGGGGTAATTGTTTGAGGGGAATCTAATCTTAATTTTCCTAAATATTAAGCTTAATGTCCTGCTTGTTCCTGATTTGCATCTTTTTGGACTAATTATCTGCTTTTGTGTCAGATATTTCTGGCCAATCAAGAGAAGTTCCATGCTGAGGCTGATAAGAATTACTGGAAGGCCATTGCAGAGCTAGTTCCAAATGAAGTGGCAACTATAGAAAAGAAAAGAGGGAAGAAAGATCAGGAGAAGCAGCCTTCAGTTGTTGTTGTCCACGGTCCCAAGCCTGGAAAGCCAACTGAGCTTTCAAGGATGCGGCAGATAATCTTAAAACTAAAGCACAACACGCCTCCCCACCTGAAGCCTTCTCCACCACCAGCACCAGCCCCCGCAAAAGATGCTAAAACCAGTGGTACGGCTGTTGCAACTGCTCCACCTAAGGCTGCAACTGTTGTGACTCCTCCTGAGGCTGTTGCTGTTGCTTGATAGTTTTCTATTATGTCAGCCTTTGGTAGTGGAAGGATATTTCACTCCAAGGGATACTTTGTTAATTGTTAGATTGTGTTAAGTTTATACCTTCAAACATCATTAGCAGGGTATATTGAGGTTATATATTTTGTATTTTTCAATGTATGCAACTCAAATCAGTTGGACTGGTAACTTTTACTTTTGGTTTCAAGTCCACTACTGTAATTTACAGGTTTGGTGCATGTGCAAAGCTAGAATGACTGAATTTATTGATAACTTACTTGAGATCACTGGCTTTACTTTCCTCACGATTCACCACCATAAATGTTCAACTTCCCAAAGCCTTCATTTTCGTTTGGATCATCGATTGCTCATGCTCCTTTTACTGATTGCAACTTGCTTTGAACTCGATTTGGGTGATGCCAGTTTCATGATTTTAAAATTTGCTTCCGTGGATACGAATATTAGTGGTCCAGCTACTCTATTTTGTTATCCGGAAAACACAAAACATAGCAGACCTATTTCTTTCCTTTCCCTTCAGCACAAGTTCAAAAGGTGAGGTCATGCGGTCCAGCTTGTAAGAAGATAGAAATATTCTTTTGCATGCCAAGCCTGACCATCTTGGCAGCTAATTTCCCTCCATATTCCCTTAGGTGCCATACTGGAATGTTTTCAATAGTTTTATACAGTCTGAATAGACAGCTGAGCCTTGGAATTCCATGCAAACTAGGAATTTTCTTCTTGCTATTATTATTGGCTAACAATGCAAAGCAGGAAACCCTACATACATTCACTTCGGTGCCATACTGGAATGCTGTCTTCAGTTCAATGGCTTACATAGTACCAAAAGACAGCCAAGTCTTGGAATTTCATGCAAACTGGGAACTCTTTCTGTTCTTTTCATTATTATTGTTACTGGCTAACAATACAAACAATGCAAGTTAATTGATCACCAGCAGATATTAGAGTGATCTTGAAATAAGAAGGGGGGAGGGAGGTAATTTGATTTCTAGTTTTATAACGACAAGGGTCCAACTTTCCAAAGGAAGTACACAATACATGACCGTGTAGAAAAATGGGCAAGAGAGGCTGTCCAGTACAAAACTAGTTTCCCTAGTTTAACAACAATCATGAATTACATAGACTTAAATCCCAACATTTCCAATAACTTCACATTAATCATGGAAGCATGGCTCGGTCAGTTCTTTCAGGAAGTCGGTTCTCTTTAGCTGTCAGGATGATTCAAATTCAAAATGGAAATATAGGGAGATTAGAATGCAGTTTAGATCTCAGGATAGTGCTCAGAAACCATCACCTGCCACGCACACTAGCAGGTGATCGACCACATCTCTCACTGCTGATATCATCTTCTGCTTCACTCCCTTCTAAATATAGGCCATTATTGTTCACACTAACTTCGGAACTAGCATTGCTGCTCACAGCAAGAGGAGAGTCTGAAACACTAATAGTTCTGTTTCGTCCAGGCCCTGACCTCACACTGTACATAGAGGATGCTGGAATATTTGTCATCAATGGCCGTAAATTACCTGGAATGCTTCGTCTTATATCCTGCTCAAGGGGAAACTCAAATCAGAAAAATGACTTTGAAAATGAAAAGGAACAAATTCTGAGTCCCCAAAGTAGTGTAAATATAGCACCAATTAGAATAAATATTCAGTAGGAATGAGGGATGAGCATGTCATGCCATACGCTAATAGATTATCTAATAAACAAAGGTATAAGATGGACATTTTAGTAATACAGCACCAGAGAATCCAGTCTGATCTGGTACAAATGCAATTTCCTATAATTTGGAAAGACATACATACCATATGCCTTATAGCCATATCTAGAGACTTCTTTGAGAGCGTTCTTCCAAAGCCTGAGCTGTCTGGGGATGAGGACGACTTCCCGGAGAGATTACCACGAGGAGAATGTTTGTCATCTAGCTTTGGTGGTGCCAGTTTACGCATGTTTATTACCCTTTCAACCATTTTCGTTCCAATTAAGACTGGGCTCACATTGTCATTAACTTTAGAATGCCCACGATTCACTGCCGGAACAGAGCCCCCACTAGCATGAAGAACGCCATTCAAAATCCGTCCTCTTGAAGGAGAGCATGATTGCCGTCTTGGTCTTCCATTAGAACTAGGCTCAACGGAGGATGATCGAGAGCTAGGTGCTCCAGGCCTACCCCTAGTGGCTGACAGTGGCCTTTCAGGTACTGATGTCCTTAAGTTTGGTGGAGCATCAAGTGAGAAACCAGGCATCTCTGATGGTTTCCATGGTCTGGACTTCACTGTTGGGGAAGTGCCACGTGATGGTGCAGGATTTCTTGATGTCATTGGAACTGGCTTTGAAATTGAAGACGACGACCTAATTGGAGGAGCAGATACAATGGGTGCACTCGATGGTGTAGACGGTCTACGAGTTGGTGTAGCTGCTCTTGATGTGGGCTTGGACGAAGGTAGAGTGGGTCTTGCAGTTGGAGTTGAAGATCTTGCTGTAGACCTCGTTGGTGTAGAGGATCTCGCTGGTACTGTGGGCTTAGCTGCAGGAACTGTGGACCTAGTTGCAGAAACTGTGGGCCTAGTTGCAGAAACTGTGGGCCTAGTTGCTGAAACAGTGGGCTTGGTTGCTGAAATTGTGGGCTTAGTTGCTGAAAGTGTGGGCTTTGTTGCCGAAACTGAGGACCTAGTTGAAGGTAGGGTCGCCCTTGACGTAGGTGTCGAGGATCTTGAAGGTTTAGAGGCCGTGGTCAATGTGGGCCTCCCAGTTGGTGTTGCAGGTCTTGATCCTGGACCCCCTGATGATGAAGGCCTGCGAATCCCAGAACTTGAAGTGTTCGACCCAGGGGAGGAAGTTGCTTGTTTAGATACTAAGTTTCTCCTTGTAGTAGGCTCTAGCTGTGGGTTTGCTAACTATATAGACAATGAAAGAATGACTTAGCAAATTGACTTCATGAATTCAAGCATAATGTGAACTCCAAAATCCTAAACAGTAAATTGCCCCATGGCCATGAAATTCAAAACACTAAGTTATATTCGAGAAGAAGCATCAATATTTCTAAGGGAAACTACAAGAAGTTTTTTAACTCCAATAGCTGCTAAGGTCTTTATGTCACTCAATACTCCAAAACCTTACATATATTAGTACAATGTGAAATTAGACACCTTGTGAGACATGCAAACATTAATGGGTTCCAAGAGTTTGAATGTTTAGTTGAATGCATATGTGAAATTCTGCTCCACAAGCAGCCTTCATTTTACTGAGGAGAGAAGTGTACCAGAAACTTTTTAAAAAAAAAATGAAGACTGCTCACCCTAGATTTCAACGCAGTGGGGCGAGCCTTTGGGGTTCCAAGCTGACTCATTATGGTCTTTTGTGATTCCATCTCCAGAGAAGGAAATAGAGGGGTACCAGGAGGCGTGAGAAGCCTGAAAACAGAAGAAAACTCAATTAATTCCAACTTAAATAACTCTAATATGCACCTTGTTACACATCCGTAAAAAGAAACCTAAATCCACACACACACTGCTCCATTATCTATAACCGCAAAGGTACTTTTCATTTAATTACTAATGAATCTAAGAATTTGAAAGTGTTGCAACAATAACTGAAATCTTTCAGCTCAATAGGAAATCCAATGGTAATAGACTATGGAGGCAAGGTTAAAGATTAGGAAGAAAAATCCCTCTCAAGTTATCATAAACATCATCATACAACATTGCTAAAGTTCTATAACAAGAAAAGGGGAGAAACTGTTTCTTTTAAGGATGAAAAGAATGCCTTTATTGTGATTAATAAAATTTAGAAACACGTGAAATTCTTTTTTAGTCACATCCACTACGTGTCCACTTCCATTGATTGCACATGATATTATTAACTAATTAACAAATTATTTTCTTCTTTGCTTCCATTATTTGGAACTACAGTCCATAATACACGTTTATATCCTTCCAAAACTCAAAATTGAAAGAAGGACAAAGTGAAATTGCTGAAGTAACATGGTGAAATTTTAAGTCTAATTTGCATGCGCAAGATTTATAAAAGCTCTCTAATTGTCTAGAATTCTATCTTAGCTAATGACAACTATAACCCACGAGAGAAAACAGCAACTCTAGTAAAATTAGTAATCCTTACTATACTAATATAAAAGAACACAACCGCATTACCAGTCAAAGTCATTTTTATCGTTTTCGGAATTGAGGAAATCATCAGCACCGGTCTTGCGTGCTGGTGCCGGTGTCGATGATGAAATATTAAATATCGGAGAAGTTCCGGGTTTTGAACCTGCAATTCGAAGAAACCCAAATTCAAAACACAGTACCAAACATCCAGAACAATTTGCATAATCTAAAATCAGAAAAATTCCATACAATTTAAGCAATAATAACACTAATCAATAACTAGTAGAGAACCATAAGCACAATCAACTTTTCTTGCAATTTCTACATTCCTATCAAACATAACAAAAGCAAATAACACTAATAGTCTAATACTATATTGCACTATATCAAAGCGTCAAAATCCAACAAAACTCGAAGAAATCAATACCTAACGGCGCATCGAAATCTTCTGAGCTGTTTAGAAGAAGCTCATTCCGTTCCTTCTCGCGCTTCTTCATCTCAAGGAACAATGCGAGCTCTTCTTCCTTCTCTTTCATCACCGAAACCCTAAGACCTCCCAACTGCTGTTGCCTCTGTCTCATCGTCGCTTGCATTTGCGACTCCTGTGCCCTAAAACTCCGATTCATCGCGACAAAACCCTAGCTCCGCGACCTTTCTATAATCACAGATCAAAATAGTAGTGAACAAAATCCCTAAGCTTGGCTTCTCATTCACGTCTCCAACCACCGCCAACGATTTCTACACCAAACGAACCGTTTTGAGTCATCATGAACTTCCTCCAAACAAAAACCAGCACCAATTAGATCTGAAATCAAGGCGTGAATTAGTGCATTCTGCTTGACTTTCTCCGAATTAGAACCTTGACCTAATCTAACACCACAGACTTGTATAAGCTCGAGAGAGATAGATAAAGAGAGTGAATGATATTGGCTTCAGCTCAAGAAAACCGCCATTGTTGCAGAGCGAAGCTGAAACTGCGAGTAGAGAGAGAAAGAGAGATTGAGCTTGAAGGAACTGCCCATGAAGTTGAAGGAAGCTAAAGAGCTAGAGCTAGAGCTAGTGAGAGAGAGAGAGAGAGATCAGAGATTTCACAGTAGAGAGAGAGAGTGGGGAGAGTGGCATTAAATGGTAAATAGGTGGGGGATTGGGGTCCGAAATGGGGAAACTGGAGCGAGGTGGACCTTACAGCTCTCGTGGTTTCTATCACTTAAAGCCTACGTTTTCAGGTTGGGCTTGTAGGTGGATGTGTTATTACGATAACGTCCTGCCCTAAACTTCTTCTTCTTCCATTTTTATTCTCTTTTTGAATTTTGAAATGGGGAGCTTTGCGGTTTTGCCCCTCATTTCTTCTCTAATTCAGATTGAGGCACTTTCAATTTCATATTTGTATGATGAATAAGCAATCTAAACACAAGAGCTTAAACCTTTGTTTTAAGTGGGAGTCATTCATGATAATCACACCATCGACTATGCCGACTGTGATCACATCGAAACGACTATTTGCTTTCTTTGACAACAAAAGCAGCGGTGGTCGATGGTTCTTTTACAAAATCAACCTTTGCGTGATGGGATCATCGATAGGGATATTAAAAGGTTGACCAAGCTACATTGTTTGTCACTCGTATATTCCTCTCCAACCTTTCTCCTCTATGATCTAATCAGATCATTGAATTTCTTCATTGGCAACCCAAATCGAGAATCCTTGGGTAGAAATCCAATGTCATTTTTGCATCACATCGTTAAAAAATGCACTAACACTCTCTAAATTTTTATGTTGTTGTGGTAAGATCTCTTCCTTTTTTATGATTTGGTGAAGAAAAAAAAATAGATAGAAAATTTCCATAAAGGGTCTATTTGCTAAATTACCAAAATTTATGTAGGGAAAAAAAATTATAATTCAAATAAGTTAATTATATGGATCTTGGTGCAAAAATATACAAGTTTAGTGGATCTTATTGTATTTTACTTTTGTTTTTTAAGTTAAGGGAAAATAAGACTGTAAAAATATGTATATAATTAATAGCTTATTTTACATTCAATGATCTAAACATATCAATGCAACTTATGTATGTAATTACAATGAAGTAGTCGAGTGATAGGATGAACCATAATCTACGACTCCGGAAGTATAAATTGCGATTCAAAAACCAAGAACTATAAATCTCTCGAGCCACCTCAAGATCATTATTAATTACTCAATGCGTATGAGATTGAAACTGTAAATAAAAATATATTTTGTTCTTCTTTTTAAATTGATTCTTCGTTTGGACTAGGAAGCTCGTCATTAAAAGTTGGATTTGTGAGGGGAGCACGCCACGATGGAGCTTGTGGGAGTGGGAGACCAAGTGGAGTAGGAGGTCATACATTGCACTATCGGTCTATCACGGTATCACCTATTCACTCTAGAACGAGAAGCACTGGATGGTGGTGAGCCGTGACTCGTGAGCCACAAAAGTTGCCTTCGCAAATTTGATCAGCCGCGGTTGAAGCGCACGAGGAGTAGTATATGGCTATTGATGGCGACCTTTGGAAATGATCGATGTTGATTGGTTGAAGTACATGCCTTTTTATGATACAGTTTTTTTTTAATAAATTTTTTATGATACAGTTGAACCTGGACGATGACATGAAGTACATGCCCTTTAATGCCCCTTCTGAATAATTATACATTAAATGCGTTTTAGAACAGATTAACCGAATACAGCGATGGAGTCACCTACTAATTAAATTTCCTTTCAACAAACTAAGAAATTTGTTATTATACATATGATAAAATAATACCACTTGAGTTGGAGGGGTTTTGTATTAATCCTTAACAAACCAAGGATTAAATATTACACAATTGTCACTTGGGTATTCGGTCTAGTGGTAATCCCCCTTCTCAAAAAGTCTCATTCCTCTATGAGGGTGTGGGTTCAATTTCCGGGGTCTTCAAATATACATGTGTGTGAGTTTATATTAGAATTTCTATCATATATCAAAAAAAATATTATACAATTAACCGTTTTCACATAAATTAATACCATAAGGGATTAAGTACTACATTTAAAATTAAAGGATCCATGTCCTAAATGAAAAAACAAAAAAGAGGTTATGTGGTTTTTTTTTTAATTATTGGTTTATCTTCTCCACCTAATTAACATTTTTCATAAAGATAATTACCTAAATCACTAAGACACAAAATACTGAAATACATGATCAATTGTTGGAAGTTGGAAAGCCTTTGCCCACTTACCATCTTAAGAAAAAGTTTTATTTTAGGAAGGATATTCATTTTCCAAGCTAGCCCTTCTAGGATCACATTAAAATCACAACTGTTATCACAACTTGATAACATGTAAGTGGTTTTAAACCAAACCACTGGGGTCCATCACAAAAACTCCTATGGTTTTCCTTCAATCACCACAGCACACAACAATAAGTTGTACCAAAAGTTGTGGCTTTTATCATGATCCTAAACTTACTCTTTCAAAGCATAGTTCAATACGGAAGACACATGTGATTGACTTACTATATATATATATATTTATTTTATATATGATAGAAATTCTAATTTAAACTCACACACACGTATATTTGAAGACCCTGGGAATTGAACACATACCCTCATAGAAGAGTGAGACTTTTTGGAACAGGAGATTACCACTGGGCCGAATACCCAAGTGGCGACTTACTATATATTAACCATTGGGAATATACCCAAACAAAGAGTGATTATTCAGTAGTTTATGATTACAAATAAATACGTAATCTATGACTCAAATAAATACATAGTCCCCTTCTCAAATGAATGGTGGGTTCCACTAATTAAATTCATGGTAGGACCCACCATTCATATAAGAGGTGGACTACGCATTTATTTGTAATCCTGGACTACTAAATAATTTTCCCCAAACAAGGCATCTTGCATATTCAATATATAGTTCATGGAATTGCCAAAAACTAATTTAAATATATCTTTATTGTCTTCTTTTTCAAGTTTGTCTACATTATATGTATAATTTTATAAAAATGTATTCCCCTACAGCTTTTTATATTTCCAGTCATTTTTATTTGTATTCCCAATTAATCATAATGTACTATGCCATTAAGATCTAGTTTTCTATTTCCGATCTTTGAGATCCATATAACAAATAAATCGACACAAGTTCTAATTATGTTTTGATGTTATTCTAATCATAATCATTAATCATTATCACAACTAGTTGGTACTTCCTAATACTCTTCCAAAAAGACATCTAAAGTTTACATCCCTCATCCCCTATTATCAAATTATCAGAAATAAATTTAAATTAAAATCTTGTCATGAAACAGATGTCATGGGTTACAAATCTTATCACAACTAAAAAAATTAAAAATAAATAAATAGAGTAAGTAAATTATAAGTTTCCATAATCAAGTAATTGATTTAAAAATGATCCCAAAATTAAATGATAATGATATAAATAGTAATTTAGTCTAAAAACTATTTCGATCCATTCTAAGTGGAGTGCACGACCAGATAGTTTACTTCCATTATAATAGGACCGTGTGACCGTTTCACTCGATATAAAGACAGGCCCATGACTATGACAGAAATCTTGCAAGACATGAAAAGAACATGTTCTTCGAGGCATCATTCTCCGAATACGTGAGACCTCCGAGGCCCCAAAGCCCAAAATAAAACCATTCCGAAATTATTTATTTTATTCCATTTCCTCGTTTTACTTTTCAACAGATATAAGCATCAAAACGTCCGGTGATCGAGTCTGCGATTTTAGAGATAATTCAAGAGAGACGGAGGGTTTGGTGGTGTTGAAGCGACGTCGTTTGTGTGCAAAGAGAAGATGAGGAGAGATGGAAGCAGTAGCAGCAGAAACAGCAGAGAAGAAAGCGTCGTGGTTGATTGCAAAAGACACAAAAGCTCTTGTGGCTATTGCAAATCCTCTGGTCGCACTAGCACCTCTCACGGTCCGTCTTTCTCTTCTAATTATTTTCGCTTAATCGATTGTAGTTGACCGATTGTTTGCTTAAATTGTACAATTTGTATTGATTGATTTGTTTATGTGGCTTGTGATGCTTATAAAAAAGCGATTGTTGTGAGGTCAGATTGAACGATGTGTTAATTTTATTGAATTTAGGGTAGGTTGAGGTTTTATTATTATTATGAGCTTAGTTTTGACCCTCAAAATTATAACTTATGGTCTCTAATTCAATTCTGTTGATGAGTAACTATAGTTCTGACATGTATAGATTTGTGATATGTATTGTAAAGAATTGAACTTAGGCAGAGAATCGGGCGCGAGTATTCTTATAAAACAATCAATTGAAAGCAAAAAAAAAGAAAAAAGCTTGTTGCTAAGTTACACGCCGATAGGTTGTGTTGTTTGAGTCAGAGCTTATTGTCTTCCATTTCTGAAAGTACTATCTTGAAAAGTAACCAGACTAGTTGTTGTACTTGTCCCCGCAAGTTTATGTGCGAAGGTTTAACTTCCATTTTAGAACACCATTAAGATTTTGAAAACTAGCTAGAATGGTTTTGCCCACACGTGTAGATACATATATGTGTGTGTATGTTTATATTATATTTCCTTGTGTTTTAAGCAACCATGAATGTAAGATACAATGTTTCTTATTTCCTTTTTTCCCTGTTTATCTTTTTTTGCAGGTTTGTGGGCTCATAGCGTTACGGTTTATGACTACCAAGGTTGGTAGAATTGGCTCCTTGCTCTATTTGACAAAATCAACATTCATTATTTTCGCACAGATGTATAGGACTTGAGATTGCACTTCTTGCTGTCCCAGTCAGTTGATTATTATCAGTATTATGTCAGAAAAGGGTAGTATGTTATCCTTGTTACTCAACAGCAAAACTTGTGGTGGTGTGTTGCTGCTATGTCACTAGGAATTTTATGGTTGTCTCACTGTGCCATTGCAATTTTAATGTTATATCTATCTACAAGGTCTTACCCTTCACCCCTGGTGACACTACCAAAAGTAAAAATATGCTTACTTTTGTAATTTGTTTTTTTATAAGTGAAAATATGATTAATTTTGTTATGCTAAAAGATTTGCTTTATTTAATAATTTTCTTTTGTTCTTGCCCTAAATAGGTAGGGCATTGAGCGAGAGTAATGATATTGTGATAAGTGCCTCTCCAGAGTGTGCAGATGCACATAATGTTCTTCTATTTTTTTCTTTATCAATGTCATTACATCTGCCAGGGGATTCATGATGTTTCTTTTCACTTCTGTTTTCTTGTTTAATATTCCAGCTTTCATAGCAGCATCCATAGTAAGACAGCTATTAATTTATATTTCAGGCTTTCAGCACTTTTGCTGGTTATATAAATTTATCTTGATTGTCATACTTCTAATGGTCCTTTGGCAGATCTGCTTGACCGGGGTTGGAGAAGATCTGGCTCCTTCTTGTACAAACCTGAGATGGAAAGAACATGCTGCCCTGCTTATACTATTCGTCTGAAGGCAGGTGATTTTGTTCATTCTAAGGAGCAACTTCGAGTGTCTAGACGACTGCAAAGGTAAATCTAAGTTTGGGGATGTTAAGTCATTTGCAACGTAATTATTTTTACCATCGACTTCTTTTTTATATATTCTGCTTTAACTGAGGATATTGATGATAGTTCCATTTTACTTTTATCAGAAAATTTGATCTAACTAATCATTGAGCATCATGAATGACCCAAAGAATTTTTGAATGTTTTCTAAATTATATCACATATTAGGCCATGAGGTTTCTTTTCTATATGGGTGTTCCTATAAATTTTAGTAAATTATGGAATAGCTGATAACATCCACCTTCAATATGAGCAGAGTAATTTGCTTGATGTTGCTAGGTTAGTGTTAGTTCCTAACCACAGCTTATCTTTCTTCTTAATGTCATTCCATATTGGGTACTGACAGCCTTAACATGCCTAGGTTTTTAGATGGCACGCTGGATATTAAGAAACCAGTTGAGCTAATAGAGGAACCAAATACTTCAAAGGATGCATGCAACTATGCTGACAATGAAGTTTTAAGCTTGTCCACAAAGGATTCCTTGTCTAATAACAGTGAAAAGAAGAATGAAGCAGAACAGATCACGGATGATTTGTCCAATCAAATTGACAATGTGGTACGCATATGCATGAAAAGTGGGGAATTTCCTTCAGATATTCAATTGCCAAAAGCTTCTGTCAAAAAGGTTTTACAAGCCAAAAGAAAGCTACTAGTTGAAGGATCAGAAAATCTCCTGTATTCCACCAATGTTGCATTCCAAATAGCAGCCACCATAAGGCGTGGACAATCATGTGATAACAACCAGTTAAGACTATCAAGACATTCTGCAGAAGAAAATGAGTTGACTCCAAAAGTTATTGCAGAAAAACTGGAAAGTTCTTTAAGTCAGCTGGCAGAAACTTCCGGTCTGTTAATCAGGGCTTGCAATGGACACATAAATTTTTATTCTGCTAGCAAGCAATCTTCATCAGATGGAAGTGTTCAAGTTCAAACAGTTTCGAAAGAACCTGCAGCAGGTTCTCCAAGTAAAAGGTGTTGTTTCAAGAAGAGCTCTGAACAACCTCTGGCAAAAAAACGGAGGCTTGAGATCCGTTTGAAAAGGTCCAGTTTCGATCCAGAAGAATTTGCTTTATATAAAAAATACCAAATTAAAGTGCACGATGATGCACCAGATCATGTCTCAGAAAGCTCATACCGGAGGTTTTTGGTCGACACTCCCTTAGTATTTGTTCCTCCAACTGATGATGGTAGTGTTCCTCCTTGTGGCTTTGGTTCTTTCCATCAGCAATATGTGATTGATGGCAGGCTAGTTGCAGTTGGTGTAATAGATATCCTCCCTAGATGTTTGTCAAGTAAATATTTGTTCTGGGACCCAGACTTTGCCTTCCTATCACTAGGGAAGTACTCAGCTCTGCAAGAGATAGGTTGGGTGACAGAGAATCAAAATTATTGCCCTAGTCTTCAGTATTACTATCTTGGCTATTATATTCATTCCTGCAGCAAGATGAGATATAAAGCGGCATATCACCCATCTGAGCTTCTCTGCCCTCTTCGTTATCAGTAAGTTCTGTATCTAGCAGCCGTTTTGATCCCCTGTTCTATTTTATCTTGTTACGTTATATAGGATCACAATTCATTCCCTGACGACTTTAATTCTTCAACCTGGTTTTCCAACCTCATGTTGTCAGAGTAACAAGTTTGTTTATAATTGTTGGTAAGTCCATGATCTATATATCTATAGGAGAAACAAGTTTGTTTATAATTACCGATAAAAAATAAACTAAAAAATTTATAAGCCATGGAAATTTGTTATAAAAATTATATATCTAGCTAACATTTTTGGGTAAGTACTTATCTAGAACATGGTTAAACTAAAACATTTAAAACAACCAAACCAATGCAAGGATGAGAAATTTTTAACTTTTTAATAATCTAGATGTTGTCCATGGATCGTTTTTCGCTGCATTAGGTGGGTCTCTTATCACTTTTGCTTGTCTATTTGGCAATCAAAGATTTAAAATTGGGCTGACAAGCTGAAATCTTATCTCCAGGTGGATTCCTTTTGATATTGCCAGGCCTTTGCTTGATAAAAAGCGTTATGCAGTCTTATCAGATTTTGCCATTTTACAAAATGGAGAGTCGTCACCACCTGATGTGTCTGACAATGTCAAGGAAGTACAACATGATGATGACATTCACCAAGACTCAAATGATTCTTTTATGGGTGAAGATGAAGAAATGATCGATCATGAATCTGAAAGCTCCGATGATGAATCAGACCTAGAAAGCAGTGGTCTGACATCTGTTGATATAGAAGATGGTGACATCAGTAATATTTTAATTGGGCTGAAGGGATCTCATTTTAGATACAAGGTATAGTCAATGCAGGTGCATCAATGACTTTTCAGCATCTTATTATTTTTTTACTATAAAGTTTTTTAGGTAGTCAGTATCATATTAATTTATTTTGAAGTTATAGTGGCTGTTCTGGTGTGGGCATGGCAAAGGATGAAAATAAATAGTAACGGCCAAAGAAGAACTTTAAGTAAAAAAGAACGAGGAAAGTAATGGTTGGCAGTGTTACTGGTTTCCAGTGTTCCTCCTAGATAGGTGCCATCCCAAAATACTACTTACAGGAACTTATCAAAAATAAAAAATAAATAACTAATTACAGGAGGTGCTCCTAAAGTTATATGATATTTGATTTAGTCTAATAGAACTAAACCTGCATCCAGTTAAACCTTTTTTTTTTCTTCCCTTCTTTATGCTTTCACTCAATCTGGCATTGTTGTTTCTTTTCTGAAGGATCTACAACCAGCTCTTGGTCCCAGTGAAAGGATTTACTTGGAATCCCAATTGCATAGATACATGAGGGTTGTGGGTGCTGCGCTGTCTGAGCGAATGGTTTATTCACTGGGATGATTTTTTCTATGGGCACCTTCAATCTCAGCTAAAATTAGGGATGTATGTTCCTGAATGGGAGCTCAATTTGTTGCCCGAGTTGGCTATTGATCATATTGTGAGCTAGAAAGTGAGTTATTGTGGAATATCATTATTACTTGGGTTGGGCATTGTTTTTATTTGAATCCATTATCCATTCCTAATAATGAAGTACAGATTCCCAATCCAGGTTAATGCAGCTTGTATGTGTCTTCTGTTTGCCCCTATAAAATGATCTGGATTTTGGCTGAGTTATCCGCGCAAACCATATTTGAAGGTTTTATAGTTTATGTATGTCTTAACGACATCATGGAATTAATTCAGCATATTATAAAATCTGTTCACAAATTTATAGTACTCTATTCCTAGACAAAATTGTATATTAATCAAAAAGTACAAATGTCATTACTAGAACAACCATCGAAAATATATATGCTAAAATAACTATCTTTCTTTTTAAGATATACTAGAATCTTCAACATTGAGTAAGCTTTTTTCTATATTTCTTTATGTATAGTTTTTTGGGAGTGGCTTGGGTACAATGCTCAAGCCTTTCTCTAGTTTTTTAAAATCTTATTTATTTTTTGGTATAATTGTACCTTTTTATACTTTTAACAAATGAGCAAATAAGAAAATCAGCTAATTCAAAGGCATTGTTTTTTTTTTAATAAAATAGTAGAAATTTATTGATGGATAAGAAAATTTCTTTTCGACAAATAAGAGACCTGAGTTCGAATCTTGCTTACACCAAAAATCAATCTGTGTCTTGGCATGATAATAAAAGTAATCATCATAAAACGGATGTCATAGGTTCAAATGATATTGTGACAAAAAAAAAGAAAAAAAAAGTTTTAACAAGTGTTTGACAATCCATGTTTCAAAAAATTAGTGTTAACACCCCCAAACCCCCCCCCCCCCCCCAAAAAAAAAAAAAAAAAAACTAAAGTAGGACCCCTCTGAAGTTTCAACCCATTATAGAATTCACATGGATGTGCCAAACAAACAAAGAGAGATCTCAGATAAAATCAGTATATCAGTAGGACCCCTCTGAAGTTTCAACCCATTATAGAATTCACATGGATGTGCCAAACAAACAAAGAGAGATCTCAGATAAAATCAGTATATCAACATCAATGTTATCTGTTATTGAATTGCTCACTAATGGGCTTTTACATATCTAGAATTTTATGCATAACCAGTATCCCTAAGAACAACAATCCAACACACACTACCTATCCAAAAGCCAGTCAGCAGCTCCATGGCCATACCAAACTAGTAGGAATTTTCTTGATAGAACTTTTCTTTAAATATGGCATTTCATTTAGGTCCTTAAATGACACAAGAATTTTAAATTTAGCATATTAAAGATACTTTACGATGAAATTGCAGTCCAGAGGTGATCCGCAGACCATGTCTCTAAAAGTGAACTGGTCATAACATAAGGTGGAAATAAACTTCGACCACAAGCTTAAGAAGAAATTAAGAGAGGCTGCACCTTTATATCTCAGATGCGAATTACATGAAGAATAGGGCACACGGTAGGCATTCTACGCCATTACCGACGGACAATCAATAGGCAGTAGCTAAACCCTATTTAAGATTGAGAATGTACTAGCAACTAACACTTCAAGAAGTAACAGAAGATTCAATGAGAGTTTATATAACAACTAATTCTGTATCAACAATCAGATGTTTTCATTCATGATACTGGCAGCGAGTTGGGAAAGCTGCCAAAATGAGAAATTACAACTTCGAAATTCACATAAGTTAAATAACAACATCTGGGGTTCAAGAATGTACAATTGAAAATGAAAGGCAATCAAGCATCATCTGCATCACTGCCACCAATATGTGCTCCATGACTGTGCCAGTAATTGCTTCCATCAGGACCTGACACCTTGTACCTGCATGAAAATACAAATTCTACAACTATTATATACCCAAAATAAATAACATAAAACTAGAATTGGAATTGGAATTTTTCTTTCTCCAAATATCTACTGACCGCTCAAGTACAGATTTTCCTTCCTTGTACTTCTGGTTCTTTTCATTGGCAGTCTCCTGGGGAGAGAGAGAGAGAGAGAGAAAAAGAACCATCAAAATGACAACTATAATAGAAACATATATAAACCACAAATTTTTATATTTCTGGCTCTAAATCTTACATATGTCCACCCTACTATTGATCCACAACCAACACAAAAGATGTCAGCAACAGTGTGCAGCCCAGTCATCATCATTCTCTCCTCTTTTTCACCAAGAGTGATGTTCACTCTGTCAAAGAATGAAGATGAGAATTAGACATGATGTATCAAATGTTAATGATAATTTCTTTCAGACAAGCACGTGAGTTGGGATGCTCATAAAATTCATCCTTGACTATCCTAGTTCACATTTTAGCTCCTTAAAATAGTACACCTGAAAATGCATCATGTAATATCTCCTCCTGTAATCACATATGCTCAAATGGACTAAAAATGGAAAATTATACAAAAATACTAATGCACATAAAGTAAATAAGAAACATTTTTATAAACAATCAACAGTGGAAAAGAATACATGTGGCCGACCTTGACTAGTATGTTCCATAGCCAACCCCAAAAAATTTGGGATTAAGGCTTGGTGGTTGTTGTTTTATAAACAATCAACAAAATTCACCATTGCACATTTATTAAGTAAAAGCATACCGGCAACTGATAAATTTATCTCCAGACACAATCCCAGATTATGCAAGATATATACAAGCTGCATCTTTTTAATGCATGACTAGCACAGCTTTTTCTTGGTCGGTGTTAGTTCAAAATTTGTAATTTGTACCTTATGGCATTGGCAAGTTATAGTATTGTTGATCCAATACAAAGTTAGTTATATCGATCAAGGAAACTTACACCTTACTGAAGAGATAAGCTTTCCCATGCCTGCAGTGGAAAGACTGAATAAAACAACATGGACAAAAACATGTAGTCAGAAAATTTGCTTATTATAAAACTCCCAATCAACATTTGTTGGAGGCTGGAAATTAAAAATTTAGAAAGTACTTGAGAAAAGAGGAAAAATAAAAGAGCCTTTTATATACTGAATTATTATCATACAGCTTGAGTGGCATCATCATCCTAAGCCTCATCTAAGTATTATAGGTAGCCTAGACTACTATCATCTGCAAATTCACTTTGCTAGTGCCATCTCCTGTTATATTGTCTAACTTGTGGCAGTACAAACACATGCATATTTACCTTGGACTCATGCATCCATGCATAAACTCATGTATGGGTAAAGGCTAGCTAGTCACAAAGTTTCAAAAGGTTAAAGATGATTTTCCCCCATTAAAATTGTTCCTGAGGAAAGTGATAGACCAGTCTTTTTACACTCCTCTGCATGCAGCTCATACAACTAGAAACTGATTTGAATCACGTTTGGTAAGCTGAGAAGCACAACTTGACCATGTCTGGAAGTTTTCATACTACTGGAGGACAAAAATATCACCGCCATCATTTTATCATTAAGATCCTAAAGTCAAAGATGTAACATCCACTTACTAAGTATCAAAATCTATTATAAACCAAATACAGAATTAAATTAAATACATAAACTTCCTTAATAATTTTCTAAAAAAAGATCCTCCCAACTTCCAGATTACAAATTATGGTAAATTACACTTTACCTCCTTGTGGTTAGCCTAATTTTCACTTAACATCCTTGAATAAAGTTCCACTAAAACTTCTTAGAGTTTAGATTAAATGATATAATTTGTGAACTGATCAAGTGGTGCCACATCCATCATCTAATTGAAACCCCAATTGCACGCGGAGGCCTTTATCAAGCACGGTTTTATGCGTACATAACAATGCAGAATTACAAGGAAATTTGCTATTCAAAGGACATAATGCCTAAATCAACTCCTCATTTCTGAGGAAAAATCACCTCACTAGACTCTGATCAGTGATCAAGTATCAACCCAGAAGATCACAGGCGACTCATAATAAATGAAATATACTGTGCAATTGCAATGATTATCACACACGTAAACAATCCTTGTATAGATCTTACCATTTTTATCCATATCTGACCAAAAACAAATTACTAATAAAATCCATGATCACATAAATACACCTTTAAATAGATAATTACCATTCAAAAAAGGGAAAGAAAAAAAAAAAAAAAAAGTATACAAAAACAACATAAATCAAACAATTAACAAACACCCAGATGGAAAGTTCAGATGATATAAAAAACTTAGACAAATCTAACTGATCAAAAGTAGGTAAGAGATCAAAACAACCTTGGAAACGATGTCTTCACAAAGTGCAAGATGAGTGCGGCAATGTCTGCAGCTATAGATCTTCCCTTCAAGACTCACCACAAACAACCTCCCCATGCCTTCAATCAAATATTTTTGCCAAAATCTATGGAAAAATTGAAGAGCATGTGAAAATTCAGGTGGTGGGTCGGTGATAAAATCAACAAAAGACACTAGATTGATTGGTCGATTGATTAAAAGCTCAATATTAAACAATTAAGAAGATGAAGGTGTTGTGCGTGAAGAAAGAAAAAGAGATGGTAGAGCAAGAAAGAGAGAGAAAGAATCAGAGATTCGTTGAATTTTATTACCTTCTCTGTTTTTTTTGCTAGAGTCTGTAGTTGCAAGAAATGTGGACCGAGACGCTATCACATTTCATCAATTATATATTACTGTTTATATATATATATATATATATATATATATATATATATCTTTTTCTCTCTGTAAAAGTAGAACGTGATGGACGTGTATACTACGGTTATATTTGATAGGTTAAAATACAAAAATCATCGGCTAATGTTAAGCACAATAAATTTTATAATATTTTTCACAAATGTTAAAATGACATATCATGGTGTATAATTTTAATGAAAAGTGATATTGTATTAATCACAATTTATCACTTCTAAAAATTATAAAATTTGATTTGTTTGTCGCATTATTGTTTAAAGTATCATCCATAAAAATAACATCAAGTCTAAATCTCACAAATGTTTAGGTAGGAGATTGTGATCGGTGTACAATAAAAATGATGTAAGTGATAGTCGCGTGAGAAAGTGATATTACACTAAACATAATATGTCATCTTAGTAGTTGTGGAATTTGTTCTGTTGTTTTTGTAAAAAAATTGAAATTTACTATTTGTGCTTAATGAGTAAATTTAATATTTTTTGAAAGTCTGGGTAATGTTTGTCATTAACCTAAATTTCATGGGTGGTTTTTGTATTTTACCCTTTACAATACTAACGCATTTTACCCTTTACAATACTAACGCCAACATTTTTAGGGGGTTTTCCATGTCTTGTTGTAGGTAAAAGACTAATTCAAAATTGTTTTTAAATTAAGGTTTCATTTATAATTAGCTTATTTGGTTTTTTGTTGATTTTTTTTTTTTTTCTTAAAAGTACGATAGAGAAAAGTTAATTGATAAATAAGATAAGCCAGTTTTTTTTTTTTTTTTTTTTTAGCAAAAAGTTGAGCGTGTAATTTTCAACTAATAAGAGTTTTTCTATGAACATAACAACTTCAGAGTGTTAACAACATTTTCATAACAAGTTGAGGTGTCAGTCCATTACAACTTTAAATAAAAAATATATATTACAGTAGGTCCATAGAAACTCACAACAAGCATGTTGGTAAAGTGTTGTATGAATTTATTGTACCCATGAAAGTAAAATTATAATTTGAGGATTAAAATCAAATTTCAAAAGAGAAAAGTATAATTTACTCTTATTTTTATATGAATTCATCAATAAGGGTGATGTCTTTAAATTTTAGCCTTTAGCTATTTAGAAAATGGGCAATTGACTTATTTGTCCTAATTTTTTCTTTTGGATAATAAATACATGTTAAGGGCATTTTACAGGTACATAAAAAATGATACCAAAGAGTACTATTCCATTTATATATATAATATTAGGTTGATTGATTTATTCTGAATGGTCAAAATAATTAATTTAGTG
Source organism: Fagus sylvatica (assembly GCA_907173295.1). Classification (NCBI taxonomy): domain Eukaryota; kingdom Viridiplantae; phylum Streptophyta; class Magnoliopsida; order Fagales; family Fagaceae; genus Fagus; species Fagus sylvatica. Next base: position 37,009,066 of record OU015769.1, read on the forward strand.
TTTGTTATATGCGATTATCTTAATTATTAGACAAATGCATAGTTCCAAATTGTAAAACTCTTGATTTGGGAGTAAAACATCATTAGTTGAGTACCCAACTTAAGACTAATTGACCTAGGCATTCCCCAGTTGTGGTTTTCACACATCTAGACTAGAAGCAATCCACTTTTTTATTTTTAGCTTCAATGGAAACTTACATAATAGAATCCATTTTTCATCCGTACTCATGATAACATGTTTTGGGTAAGGCTTTAAGACACCCCCTACGTTTTTAGTTTAGGCTTTAAAGATTCTTTTTGATACATGAGGACCTTGGCCTGGGCTTTAAAGATTCATGATCAATATTGATATGGAACAGGATTTTTTTTTTTTTTTTTTTTTTTTTAAGACTAAATTACACTTTGGAGTTTGGAATTTTGGATCCTTTAAGTTGGAGTTGTTTTCATTTTGGTCCCTTAAGTATGATATTTTCATTTTGGTCAATCAAGTTTGATTCTGTTTTCTGAATGGTCTTCTTGTCCATGACCATGACTAATCTAGTCGTTAAAAGAGACAAAATAATATTGATAGTATATAGTCGAATCAATCAAGAAGATTAAAAGAAAATCCATTTAACAAAATACATAAACATAAGCATATATTAATTTGTGCTTGTATATACATAATATATAGCTACACACATCCATGCATACAAATATAAATATGTGTAAATGGTATAAAAATAAGTAAATAGTGGAAGTGGCATACTTGTATGTTTTAAAGCAAATGAGTGGCTTACTGGCTTAGTTCGAAACAACATTTTTTTTTTTTTTTTTTTTTTAATTTGTGTCTTATACTAAACCTTTGGACGCTATATTCCCTTCGTTGTTGACATATTTTACATCCAACAAAGCATTTTTTTTTGGTTCACGTATCTAATACCTTTCTTGCAAATATAGTGGGACTAAATATCCTCAAATTCGAACTTGATTAGAGAGTACTCTTTCATACGTTATTAGAGAGTACTCTTTCATACCCAACTTGGATAGAGAGTACTTTTTCCTACCTAATGAGTAAATATTCTTTCATACCTGATGACAGAGTATTCTCTCATTGCTGCAATTTTTTCGTTTATGTCTCCCTTATATTTCGTGAATAGTACAGTAGATCCAAGTAACCAATTTCTCTATAATGTTTCAAACCGATTTCTTAAGTCGGTTACATGTGTCATAGTCATCTATTACAACATTAAAAGAGATAATAACAACTACATTGCATACTAATTCATAATAATACAAAATATAACTACTATAGGTATGGTACAATACACAATTTTTAATTTATTTTATTTTTTTAAATAAGAATGATTCAAAATTTTGTTCACAATATATTGAGTTATAATTGTTTAAACAAATGCAAATACAAATATATGCATACGTCTATCCATACATATATAATCTTTATCACATGTGATTATGTACTACATTCCTTAGATCATGGCTAGGTGTTACGTGCTTGGTTTTGGGAGCAATACTTGCGATTCTATTGTTCTTCTAATAAAGGAAATTTATTTGAAGATGTTAATGAAGTCAAGTAGCAAAACAATAATTATATTTTATACATTAATTTATGTTCATTTATATGTTTATGTATATATATATATAATCTAATTATGATCACTTTTGGCTTGGTCTTCTTGTTTTGACGGATATCACTTTTGTATATATTGACGTATGTATATACTTTATACATATGAATCAATAATTTTTCCTTAGAGGCAAAACTCGCTTATAAAAAAAATTAATTTCAAATTATGAATAAAGATGAATTTGGAGATTCTTTTTAGTAAAGATAGAGATTTACTCAAATGTTTATTGTAAGTTATTTATATTTATTCTCATAATATTGAGAAAATAATTTTATGAAAATGGATGCTTAGTTAAGGAGAAATCTTATAGACAAAATTAATGTCTAGTATTTGGTATTAAATCCCATTTTACTGCAACTATAAAACTGTACAATTCATATGTCAAATTAAACTAAATTAAAATTAGGAATAATAAGAAATAATAAGCTTAATCATTTGATTTATTCTAAAATTAATCCTTAATTTTATTTTTTTTTCATATTAGAAATGAAACAAATAAATACCTTTTAAAATTAATATTATCAAGAGAACAATGTTAATGTTAGGGACACAAGTACTTTTACATTTTATTAATGTATTAAATTGTGATTGAATCAATATTATTTTTACACTTACACCACATTTTTTATACACAAACTATAATAGATTAATGTGAAGAAAAAATGCCTATCCTTACTGTTATCAAAATGCAAAAAAATAATAATAAAAATTGAAATAAGAAGGTAAGGCTTGAGAGGGGCCATCATTGACATCATCAAACTTTTGAGGCACGTTGTGCTCTGCTACTACTCTAGGCTATTGAGCTCATAGCTTACCACACTTTACCTCGCAATATAATTTATTGGTTTTTGTCCATAGATATCCTAAGGTAATTCGTTAATGAAGTATTAACTGTTTTTATTTTATGAAAAATAGTGAATTTTTAATATTAAAAAAAAAAAAAACTTAAAAAAACTTTTTTATTATTTTAATGTTAAAATTTCACTGCTCCCCACAAACTGGAAAATCCTTCATTAACAAATGCTCTAAAGACATATTACCATGGTTTTAGCCTTTTACGTAACTAGGCGGCTACCTATACACTTTGTAACTCACACCCACATAATTGTCACACTCTGCTGAATTTCTCTCACAATTGGGTGAGTGGCATGGGCGGGTGAGTGGGGTTAATTTAATCATTGAAAATGAATTGAATGATCTTTTTGGCTACGCAGTTGGTGAGTGGGGTTTTGTTTAGAGACAAGTATAGAAGTTTATTATTTCTGCACTTTTTTATGTCTTCTTTACATTTTGTTTAATGGAGTGAAAACAACTAGGTTTTGAATTGTTTATAATAAACTATATGGATAATATTAATAAATCTCCCATATAAGACATTTTCTCTATTATTTCTTCTCATTTGTTGGAAGATTGTTATAAATGGTGAGTCAATGTAGAAAAATTATGATCTTATTTCCTCATATATATATATATATATATATATATATATATATATATATATATATATATGATATATATATATATTTTTTTAAGTAAAAAATCTTTTATTAGAGTATTATCAATGCCATATAAATTATAAGGAGTAGCAATAGCAAAAGAGGGTGATAGATTCCGTATCTTCAAGTTACGATAACATACAAATACTATGTAGCAGTTCCAAACTGGGTATCAAAAAAATTAAAGAAAAGTTTGGTTTTGTGAAGTGGGTCACTTGTTAAAGGTAGCCACAAAACTGATTGGGCCTTTCCCAGTTACAGCAGCTTGGATTGCAAAGATGAGGAAAGCCACCATAGCTAGCCGAGCATGCTTGATCTCTGCCAATTGAAGCCTGGCCTTTTCTTCTGGGTCACTGGCCAAGCCAAGGGGATCGAAGAATTTGCCACCAGGGTATAACCTTTTCTCCACGTCAAGTTCAGCATTCCTTTGGAATTCAATGTAGCCAATTACCAGCACCTCAATCCATATCAATGTGGTCAATGAGAATGGAAGTGGGAGGCCCAGGTAGGATGCTCCTTCCACTAGCTCTACCTGAAATAATAAGTCCTAGAATTTGTGAGCCACCATGACTGGGCCGAGAGACAAATAATAATAATGTTAGGAACATGGCATTTTAACCTTCTTCTTTTTTTCTTTTTTTCTTTTTTCATAATTATTGATCTAAGTTGCACGGATACTGATACGGGTATGGGTATGCGGATATGATATTTAAAAAAAAAAAATCTATGTTATGATACTTCGGAGATACAATAGTTAATTAATTAATTAATATTTATTTTTAGGTATATTTTAAATATTTTTTGACATAATTTATGTTTATTTTAGGTTTGCAAAATTAAGTAACAACAATAAAAAGCTTGAAAACACATCTAAATATATATATATATATATATATATATATATGGTATATATTATCCTATATCAGATTATATACGAGTATGTGGGCCAAAATAAAGCAGATGTGCATTTTAGTTGTTGATATGACTTGTACTGATTGAAGAAATCATTTTCATTTTGGATTAATCACTTACACTATTTTTATTATGCACCAATCACAACAAGCATGTTAACAATTGTGAATTTTAGTTATGAAATAAATTGTAAAAAATATTATGACACTAGACTTATCATTGTCCATATTGTCATTGTCCTCATTATCATCATCACGATCATCAACAGAGACATCATCATCATCAACAAAGACCATAAGTTCTGGGTGGATATAGAATGAGACACGATGATCAAAAGCTGTGCAGATATTTTAGGGCCCAATTCACCAGACCAATTAGGTGGCATATGCAAGTTTTCAAGGTTCAACCAAGTGCAATAAAAAAATCAGCTTCCATGTGAGTTAATTAAGGATTTATCTTCTCCCTGTAAGATACATTTTAGTTATTTGTTTTTATTTCTTTCTATATATATATATATTAAAAAAAAAAAGAAAAAAAGGGCTTATCCTGATTACTAAATCGGCAAATCCTAATTCCATTATAGATCTCAAATTACTAGCGAAAAAGTAATTACGAGTCATTAGACATTTTTTTACCTATATTATAGCTAAAAAAAATTTCCCACATTTTATAAACACTACCTACATTATAGCTAAAATGTTGGAACTAATAAGTAAAGATGCATTCAAAGACAAAGAGATATAAACCACAAACCATAGTTCTCTAATCACCATGCCAAGCTAATTACTGCTTAACTAGTAACTACTACTCAATTCCAAAATCTATACCATTTTGTCAAGTTCCTCAGTAGTAGTTGTATTAGTAGGCACATTGCAGCATGCCTTATTAAAAGTTTTCTTTTAAAAAGAAAATGTATAAATATTAAACCAATCTTTTCCATAACAAAAAAAAAAAAAAAAACCAATCTTTCTCAATAATATATAATATACAATAGAAAAAAAATATAAAAATTCATTTAGAAAACAAAAGGGCTATTCATACTATCCATCGTCTTCTTATAAGAATATTTCCTATGCATACCATCAACTAAAAAAAATTTACAATCCACACCTTTGATTTGTAATGCGCATTGCACCATCCAAATTAAGGCGTTGATAGTAAAAATCTTATAATTTATAATATACACTGCAAATATCTTTATAGTTGGATAACTAAAAATCATTTAAAAAAAAAATAAATTAGACAGTAATAGAAACTCAGAAATAATATTGTAAAAATTAATTTAGAGTGATCTTTGTTTAAAAAAATGAAAATACTAAACTTACTATTAATTTTAATATAAATTATTACAATCTAATATAGTATTGGCAATAATTACTAGTAGTCAATTAGTATCACATCAATCACACCTTAACTAAATTTCTAATTTTTTTTTTTTCATCTTATATAATAGATAATACTAACATAGTAAAATTTGTAAAAGAAAAAAAAAAAAGTTTAATATTTTAAAGAAGCACTAAATCAAGTCAAATTACCTTAATACAAAATGGGCATAATTTACCTTGAAATCAGTTTGCTTGAAAAATTATTAAGTATTCCCAGAATATACAATAAGTCAATAACCTAATACACCATATTCTCATGTGATTGGTGGATTTCAATTTAACTTTAATTAACGACATTTAATCCGATTTATGAATTTAATTAATGAGACGCTAATCACACTCTACTAGTGCTAAAATAATTATGATGTACTTGAGAGTTACCTTTCCAGCGTCCTGCCATGTAACCCCAGTGAGAGCCTCAACAGAAAGTGCACCAAGTGTTCCCAGCATTGCCCACCTTCCATGAATAAGCTCGCACTCTCTAAACCTCTGCAACCCAAACACCTCCGAGTAAGGCTGAAACGGCGTTGGATTCACCTCCGCGTTCTCCACCCTGGAGATACCGATCACGTCACCAGCCACATTCTTCGCCAGGTTCTGGTCCAACGAGTCGTATTCGAATTGCAAGTACTCAGCTGGCTTCCCGAACCCGAACGGGTCGAACCCACGGTCACCGATCATGGTCCCGTCTAGCCACTCGGGTGCTTCAGCCCCAGGGAACCACACGAGCCGGTCCGAGTCAAGTTTTGGTTTGGGTCTTTTGGGAGCCGGTGGGGCCTTTTTGGTGAGCAACTTTTTGGGGTTGAATCCACCGAATCCAAACCGGGCTTGGACTCTTCCGGAGCTTCGGGTTGGGTTAGAGATACGGGTTCCGAAGAAGTGTGACGTGGCGGCAGATGTTGTTGTAGTGGCCATGGTTTTCTGGGATTGAGCGTGGTGGAGCAGTGTTTGTGAGTGTACGTACAAAGTTGAGGAATATTGTTATGGATTTATCGGTGTCGATGTTTGGGCCTTATATCTATCTATCTTTTTGCCTTATCTCATCTGCTAGTGGTGCAAGGCTGAATGGTCGATGGTTGCTTTACCTTTGTTTGTGGGGTCATCTCAAAATGTATTTTGGGAAAAGACCAAACAGTACCAAATGTGGCCCAAACTCTCTTTTAAGGATTTTTTCTGTGAGTTTTCTTTACATCCCACTATGTATCTATCATAGGGGACCTATCCCATCTATGGTGCAATAATTTTACATGGCGGAATCTTGATTGTCTAATAAAAAAATAATTTTTTTAATCTTTTACACTTTTTTTATATATTTGTATGAACCACTGAAAAGTTAAAAAATTAATTTTTGATCTCAATCGTATAAAATTGTACAAAATCTCGATTCAACCAAAGACAAGTGATAAAATGATTGTTTTAGATGTATATAGTTGTGAGAATTTACAGATATATGATTTTTTTTTTTTTTTTTTGAGCTAAAACAAGAGAAGAATAAGATTAACTAAGCAACAAAGTTCAACTATATAGATGATAAAAGTATTATTATTATATCACCAAATCTTAGTTGGAATGAGGATTATCTTAATTTTAAATGAAATGAAAAGAACCTATTTTATGGTTAAGTTTTTATTTCTTGTATGAGTGTATCTAACGGTGTACTATGTATATTAAATCTTTTTGAAATGGCGTAACAATGGAATCAAATGAATTGATTTCAAAAGACAGGTCCTAGTATACAACTATAAAAGTTAACTCCTCCTAAGGCCCATTTACCTAGCTCATGGGCCGCAGTGTTTATAGATCGGCAATTTTATGGGCCTTTCGTTTCAGTAACAACAAACAGAACACAATCAAAAAACAACAAACAGAACATCTACAAACGACGTGTCGTACTTTAATGACGCCTAACTCCACAACTACGAGTACAACGAAAAAGGTGACCTCACAGAGACATGGCAAAATGGGCAAATCCTCAGCGGATTGACATCGGGTGCAATTGCTAGGTTAATTGCACCCATACAATTGTTTTCAATGGTTGAGATTAAAAGGTAAAAGATTCACATTTAATCTCAACCTTTAATAAAAAAATCTAAACTTAATTTTTCTACTTTTTAGTCTTTTATCTTTTTACCCTTATATTTTTTAAATTTTAAAACTAACAATTCCACGGTGCAATTGATCTCGATGTCAATCCATCCTCAGCATTGCAGCAGGTAAACACAACACAATCATGACCATAAGAAAAGGTGAGCACAATAGTCAACCTCAGATTCCCCACAGAGTTGCCACGTGTCGCGTGATGGCAACTCTAACAAATATCTTCTTGGCATCTTTTCCTCTCTCTCTGCCTTACTTTGTCTTCGCTTGCCAGTTTACTTTCGTTACCTTTACCTTCTCTTCCATCAAAGAGGTATGTTCAATTTCTCTTCAATTTTTATTCATTTTTAATTTTTAATTTTTTTTTGCATATGATGCTGAAGATTACTTTTCTTTTATGTTATATGATTCATATATATTTAATTTCGATTTTTCTTTTTGGGAATTTTTGTTTCAAGATGTTTTTAATTTTGGTATATGTTATTTTGAGCTCAGTTGTATGTATATATAAATTTATGAACTCTAGACTCAGTCTGGAAGCTATGTCATAATAATAAAAGTTTCAATCTTATGTTTTTCTTTTTTGGATGAATTTTAATCTATTACAACAACAACAAAGTCTTAGTTTCAAAATTTTGAGGTCAGCTATGAGGTCCGTTCTATGATGATTATTCTTTAACATCAGGTCAAGACACCTATAAGTTTCTTTTGGAATAGGTGGAATTCGAACAAAAGTCCTTTATTCGAGTGCAGTAGACTTTACCAGTTGAGCTAACTAGAATCCACTTGTTGCACTCAAAGTTTTTTGTTTTGGATAATCAAGCAGTAACAACTCAAGAACAAGAATATCACAAAGTAGACAAGGACCAAAAGAATCCTTCAATGCAGGAAGCCAAACATACACAAGAAACCTCACAAACATCCAGTATTTTAGAGTATCCTACTGCAGAATTGATGCAGAGATGCCCCATCTGCCGTGCTCAAGTTATTGTGCTTATGATAAGCTATCATGTGCAAACAGAGTCATGTTTATAAAACAAATATTGCAATTTTGTGGCTATGGATGAAGTGATTCAACATTTATAATTTTATACCTTATGTGATAATAACTGCTGAAAATCCACATGCCACCAAATAGAGCTTAAGATGTGTAGTAGAATGCGACATCATAGCATTACTGTTAATATACTGGTAATCCTTTTTGGTGAAATAATTGTTTATTTGGTATTTATGAATATTGTCACTTGTGCATAAGTCTTACTGACAATCCTCGCTAGTGTGTACTGTAATGTCAAAATCTAATTTTAGCAAATTTAAACCATTTCCATTCTTTAATCTGCAAGATGGTGTACTGCATATATTGTTATTGGATTTAATAAAATCATGTTGTGTTAGGAATCTTTACATTAACAATGAAGATTACTAAGAGCAAAGTGTCGACGAGGAAGGACAAAAAGGAAGTATCACTGCCAGTCGAGGAGAGGTACTTCTGTTTGCATAAGATTTTGTATGCGGTCAACGAAACATAAAATTTTTGTCTAATTTTGTAGTATTAGCTTTAACTTTGATTGTTGTTTAGGACATCTTAAATACATCCTTGTTTCATTCATGAACTGTGGTTGTGGATTTTGTAGTGAGTACTAGTGTCATGTATATGTATCCCTTTTCCAGGAAGGTTGGAAAGCGAAAGGCAGCACTTAAGGCAGATAAGAGTCGCTTGAAATGGACCAAGAAAGCAAAATTGGGCAAGAAGGACCCTGACAAACCAAAGAGGCCTCCTAGTGCCTTCTTTGTTTTTCTGTAAGTCTCCTAAATCCTAATATATCCAATGGTTTTTCTATCTTTTTCTAAAGACTCACTAAAGTATACAATGGAATCTCTGCAGAGAAGAGTTCAGAAAGACTTACAAGGAAGAGCATCCCAATGTGAAGGCTGTTTCAGCTGTAAGCAGTTTACCTATTTTTATGTGTACATTCTATTATAAAGTAATGTTACTGAGTTTGATATGCCATTTTATCTGGAATAGAAACTAATCTAGTTGCCGGTACTGTAATTGAAGGTGGGAAAAGCTGGAGGAGAGAAGTGGAAATCCTTGACTAATGCGGTAAGTAGTAGAGTGTTTTCCTTGCAAAGTACTTGAACTGGTCAAAATGAATTGAGGACCATAAGTTGTGCGACCACCTCCTAAGCTGGTTACTTTAACTTTGAAAACCTATGGATTCTGTTTGTAAAGGTGCTGCATAAACCTTGCACTGTCGCTTCCACTGGATCTGGCTATGCACCAAGCACATGTTCGATGACTTTGGAACTTTGATGGCGTGGCCAAGCCAATGCCAGTCTGGTGTAGACTGCAGGTGCCCCAAGTATTTGGTATTGCTTGGGGCCTGAAGAAAAGACTAGATGGTGGAATTTGACATATGCATCTCTTGATTGATGTGGCAAGTTGGAAATTTATCACATATATGAATTAGTTGATATAACTAGTTATGCAAAGGTTATATTAAATGTTTTAGTGCTGTAAGTTCTATTCTCCATCTACAGATTGATTCCTGGCTACAGAAATGTAGATACTCTTTGCATTTCTCAACTGATTTTTAACTGGACTGGTTGGCAGGAGAAAGCTCCATATGAAGCCAAAGCGGCACAAAGGAAGTTAGATTATGAGAAGGTTATGAAAGCATACAACAAAAAACAGGTGAATTTGTTGGTCATTCTTTTGGTAGAATCTAACGTTTCATACTTTGTGGCTTTCTTTAGTCTGTTGACTCAATCCTTAACTCAGGAAAGCGTGGTTGATGACGAAGATGAAGAGTCTGACAAGTCAAATTCTGTAGTAAATGATGAAGATGATGAGGAAACTGGAGAGGTAATCTCTATAAGCTATGGCTCCATGCATTGTCAGCTGCATAGCACGTCGTTCAAGTCTTGCACTTGCAGTTGATTTCATCTAATAGTAAAGGAATTCTTCTCATCTTCATAAAGTAAAACCATCCCCCTACTCTTTGGTTGTGAAATTAGAAATAGAAGCTGAACCTTAAAGCCATCCACAAAATGGAAGAACATATTTAACTTGTTAAAAAAATCATTCAAAATTACTGTAAAATGCTTCAATGTCATCAATTATTCTTAATGAGACCTTGCTCTGAACCTCATTGGTTTTTGGCATTTGGCAAATAGGTACATTATTACATTGGTGTGTAGTAGCGCATAATTATTTTTTTGATTATGTCATACCTACTGCCTGTCTAGTCACCTTCCATTTCTTATCAGATTGTTTATGTTTTCATTTGATTTTGTATTGGTTGGTCCTAACATAAAATGACTTTTACTTATGTAAAGGGTGAAGAAGATGATGATGAGGACGATGACTAATCTGGCATGCTGTGGAGTTCCAATGCACAAGTCCTGGACTTTGTTCGATTGTACATTTGGGCTATGTTATATTTGGTTGGTTTCCTGAAATTCAGAATGCAGCTCTTGCAAAGCTGCTAAATAGTAAAGGTTGCTCCTGTATCTATAATGAAAATGCCTCGTTATTGGGACTTACTTGGAAGTATGTTTCCATTACTAACGATCAGTGGTTCTTGTATTGTATCTATGCTCGTCATCTGTTTCTTGTATCTGGCATCTAAAGTTTGTATAGCTTATATATATCTAATACATCAATTAAATGTTTAAAAGAACTCAATCCTTTTTAAGGTTTTTTTTTTTTTTACAAGGGAGGAGGAGATGGGATCAAACCAGAGAGAAGGGAGAGTGTTTTTGCACATTACCATGTTAAAACTTGAATAGAGGTTTATACACATTGTTCATTATTTTCAACCATAGTTTGTAGTAAAAATTGTTTCAAATGCTAGAGAATTTGCGTGAACAGTGCTATGTTAACATCTCTTGATATGTAGTTTATTTTATTATCAAACTTCAGATTTACGTTGGATAGAGTTCCAACTTTATTCAACCCAATCATGCATATAATAACAAGTGCATTATCATTTTATTAGAGTGCTTTTTCTTGAATGATTTTTACACTACTTTCTTGCATGAGCACAAAAACTCAAAGCACAAATGGATGGATTCTTCTGTTCTAGAATTGCTAACTATTGCATATTCCATGTACTTCCAATGAAGATATGCAGGGTCTGAATTCTGATGTCATGGCAAATATTTAAGGGAAATCGATAGTAGTCATGCCTTGACCGTTTGAGATTTATTGAGAAATGACAATAGTACCGTGAAAATCATCATTCAAATATATATACACAACAAAAAAGAGTATAGTTAAAGGTAGGGGGCATGAGTATTGAGTCGGTCTGTATGTTGTTCCTGTTGATTAAATAGTACGACTGGGTCCATGAGAAGCCCATAAAACCTATTAAACATGCTCAAGGTACAAAACCCATCTGAGATCCAAAGTCCAAACGGGCCTTCTCTTATCATACAAATGAAAACTTCAAATTCTATTCCTTCAAAACAAAACAAAAACAAAAATGAGAATGTATCTATCTCTTCATTCATTTAAGAATAAGTTCCATTTACAAGGTCTCATAAGTCATAACCAATCATTCATGATTCACGAATACGGTCCAAGTAATAAATGCCCAAGTTTCCTTCTCTCAGGCTTTCGCCCATTACGGAAATTTTCTCGTACAAACAAAATTATCTCATGTATCTAATATATAAATCATTCTTTTTACAAGACATGAATTCCACATGAATGGTAGAATAATGCATATATCAAATGTATAAAATAATTATTATCTAAAAGCAAACAAATAAGGCCCTCACACAAGTTCAGACCAAAAACAAAAACAAATAAGAACCTTAAATATAAGATTAGCATTTATCAAAGCTCCGTACTCATCATGCCAGTTATTTTTTAGTTCCCCAAAAAAAACAATTTGCAATTGATCATTTGAGCTTTTGTTATGCTTTAATTTTTCCATGATTACGCCATGTAGAAGTTAAAAAGGAAAGAGAAAAATTATAATGGGTTGGCATTCATTTTGGCTACGAATTTCTTGTGGTCCATTCAGGAGAAAACTATTCATAATGAACTCTTATCAATGTCCATGTTGGATCATGGGCTATTCCCTTATAAAAGTTGATCTTGATATAGGGTTATTAAAAGGGCAACCACTTTTTAAGCCATTATTATATTTAGTTATAACTTATAAGGCACAATCCAGCTTTATGAAAGTCTGATCAACAAATAGGCTGTAAAGAAAAAAAATGATGAGGTTTAGAGATTAGACTAAAAGAAAAAAGGGTTTTAGCAACTGGGTCATGTGGAAGATGAAAAACCATGATTCACACGTGTCAATGTCGAAACATGTTGCCGGAAAGTGAGAATGTGATGGCCACATGGTCGAGTGGGACATGATAAAGTGGACAACAAGAGTGCCATCGTCATCAATCAAAAGCTAAAGTTAATAAAGAAAAGCCTCCCACAATCCCAACATAAAACCAATCTTATTTTCTTTTGTGTTCTAATGCTAATCATGATTAATATTATTCAATCTTTTTCATTGTATCGCATAATCTCCAACATTAATTATTCCCAATGTCAGTTCCAACAACATTGATGGCCTCTGTTATTAGTATGAATCTTTTGGTGCACTCCTTCAGTCCTTGGTGTCGGATTACTGTCGCAGTAATTCAAGCATGCACGTGCGGCAGGGTGAAACTGAAAACCTCTTTTCATCTTTAGTCAAAAAGATGTTCCTGAATAAATAAGCCTTCAACTTATTATTGTTAGTAATGATTAAATTTATTTACATTTTCATAGGTATTGTATTTTACGTTAATTTAATTTAATTATATAATTATATTAATCAATAAATCATATTATTCAATTTTATAATTCGATAATTAGAAAAAAGAGATTGGTTAATAGAGTTATATGATTAAATTTAATTAGGAAATCTATATTACAACAATTAAGGAATTATACATATTTTTCTACTTCTATTTTAGTTTGAGGGTGGAATAAGAAAAAGAAAAGGCAATGCTCATAAATTTGTCTCAAAGAAAATTTGCATGTATCATATATACTAGGCACAGTGAATCAAATATTCCAATTTATTTTGGATGATGTTGTTTTAGCACCCATTTTTATTATTTGCATCATTGGTGCAGAAATAACAAAAAGTGAAGTGAAATATAACACTACTTTTTGTTATTTTGACACCAATGATGTGAAAATTAAAGAAAACTAGAATGCAAATGTAAATATAAAGAAGACAAGAAAGTTGAGAGCGAAAGTAATTATGTAGTTCGGTTATGTGAGCTTACATCCACGGTAAAATACTTAAAAACTTACATTATGACTATATTGATTGAGCAATATAAGAATAATATTGTGATGATTTCTATTTTTTACAATAGAATATATACTTTTATATATTATAGTACATGGTGAATATCATTGAAAATATTAATTAAATCATATATGAATAAAGGAAACATGATTCATGTACTTGATTTATGTTCATTAAATCATATACATAATTTCCTATATTCATTATATTATCTTCAATAAAAATAACAAAAATGAGTGGGAAATATCACTCTCCTTTATTTTTCACTCTTTCCCTTAAAATCAATAGTACCTTGCCGGCCGGCCAAGCATTTGGACTTTGGAGTTTGGACATGATAGCAGTGGGAAAGTGGCTGTAAACTGAGGTACTAAAGTAGTACTGTACCACTGTTGAAGAGATGTGATAAGCATAATATTTCTTGAAACATTAGCCAAAAGAAAAAGGACATGTCGACCAGCGATGATTCCTAAAACCTACCCGTCTACACCATTTATATAATTGTATAGCTTTGGCCCCCATTTTTCAAGCAATATAACAAAAAAGTACTAAAAGAAAAAATAGTAGTAGAAACCGCGTTTTACTTTTTTCTGTTTTAAACTTTTCTTGTCAAGGCAAAAATAGTGTTGGGTTGATTAATTTTACGAAATTAAGCTAGACCAATTAAGTCGATTAGTGAATGATGGGTTGAGGTGAAGAAACTATTAAAATGCCGCAATATTTATGTCAAAGGATTTGTCTAATGATTTTCAAGTTTTAAATGATCCAAGAAATTTTAGGTTCAAGTTCTCTAATCAACGATTTGATGTCACCTTTCAAAAATTTCTTACACACATTCACGGATTAATCAAGTGTCTGAAAGTCTTGAATACCAAAGTAGAAAAGAAGAAAAAAACGAAGAAATGGTACCCACATTAAAGAAAAAACAAAGAAATGCTGCAGTATTCAAACAAAGTATGAGGCATTAAAAGACAAGAAAGAAGAATTTTAAGTGGGGGTTTTTTGTCTAATTCTACTTGATTGGAGACAAAGCAACCAAACCACAAAAGATTCTAAAGAAATTGGCCAGCATTTCCCATCAAACTTGTCACTAACCACCACTTTTAAGAGAGAGTTTGTACACAATTGATATCAAATTCAGCTCTAGGTAAGATTTCGCTATGATGCCTTTCCAGCAAGAACGCCTCCAACAATTTTGGTACTATGCGTGAAGAATCTCATATAAACGTTGCCTAAGATCTTTCTTTTCATTTTAGTATATTACCAATCTATTCCATAGATCATAGTACCAATAATTCCTTTTCAGCATACCCGAGAAACTTGTTTCACAAGGGAGGGCAACCTCAGGAAAAATAGTTTTGTAATCCCCTATCTCAATAACTTATATAAAACTCTATTTTCTAACATTTACAACATATATATATATATATATATATATATATATATATATATATATATATATATATATATAATTGTAAGGAAATTAGTTAAACAATAAGTTTAGGGGCACAAAATATTTCACAAAAAAATTTTACAGTTGTGAATGGTAGATAATAAAAGTAATGTTAGCAACGGGTCCTAATGAGAACTAGTTATAAGCTACCAACAATTGTTATAAAAAAATGTTGTGAAATACCGTAAAATATATTGTACTTGTAACATTAGTCTAAAAAAAAAAACTACACAATAGACTTTCACTAGCTTTTCTTTTTATAGGCACACATATCATGTTAGAAGAAAACAAAACTTTCAACCATCCATACATCTCTTACAACTTTTTGATAAAAGTTTAATCTTACACTTATCATACCAACAATATATACCATGGATTATAAACATTTCTTACATTTTCAAATTCTTCTTTCCTTGTAGCCTCCTTTTATCTTGCTTAGTCAGCAACTAATAAATTAAATACAAAGGCCCTGCACGAGGCCTGGTTTTAAATTCAAACATAATCCAGCCCATCCTTGATCCCTGCCTTACCCTACTTGGCATATTGCTAGGGCTTAAAACCATGTATGATCCGGCCCCCAAAACAGTTTTTTTATACTTCAAGAGTAATGTTTCAGTCTCTCACGTAATAGTAGATCTTTTTAATCAAATTCATAGTGGAAGCCACCATTAACGTGAAAGAATAAATTAAACATTGCTATGAGAGTCTGTATGCACATTATATAATTATTAATTATGCACCCAGTTCATTCCTAATTCAATTAAACATGGCTAGTAGGGCAAATAGATCATCAAATTAAACTTAATATTATCGTGGATCTTATGGTGAAGTTTTATTAAGGCATGTACCAAAGCAGTATCAAGATGGAGGGCCGGAGTTTCCCTGTTATAGCTAATGCAAATGCAAAATAATCTTCTCTCTAGGTAATTTGACATGACAAACGAGATTCAAGTGGATTGGATTCAAGATTGATGTCTTACAGAGCTATAAAGAAAGAAAAAAGAAAAATTTCAAAGAAAAAAAAAAATCCTGTTTCTAACTTCTAAGTTGAGAAAAATGAGAACCTAAATCCACTCTTTGAGTGGTTTTACGTTTAAAGAAATTTTTATTAGTTTTCCACTTCGATACAAATTTTTCCTTGTTATGTTAATCAGTTTTTTTACTATCTTTTTGTGTGAATAAATAACTTGTTTTATTAATCAATTAATCCATGCTAGAGAGATTTTAGGTATAATTCAGATTTTTCAAACTATATTGCGAAATTCGGTTCAACCCTACAATCAACTTCTACATAAAAATATCTTGTACATTCGACATAAACATTATAACTTTCACAATATTTTGGTTCCTCAATTATCTTGTTCAAATAGTTGTGGAACCCACGTGAACTAGATGGCATATATGT
The DNA here is from genome assembly GCA_907173295.1 of Fagus sylvatica. NCBI lineage: Eukaryota > Viridiplantae > Streptophyta > Magnoliopsida > Fagales > Fagaceae > Fagus > Fagus sylvatica. The sequence goes on from OU015769.1 coordinate 37,025,755, forward strand.
AAAGAGATAATTATTGCCATATCCGTCAATTGTCACGCTACCTTGACCCTCAAATGTTTTTTATGAAACAATAGTTTAGCGTAGCTCCCCTATAGAAAATGACCGTGTGACCTTACACACCTATGGATTCTACTTTTTCTAAGAAAATAGTTGCATAGATATATCTATGAGATGTCATGGATTGAGATTTCATGTAATAATTAAGAAAGTATAGTACAACAATTTTTTTTTAATAGACGAGATAAAAGCTGCCACGCACTAACCCATACTACAAATAGTAAATTAGAGCTGAGATAAGGTATATCCATGAGATGTCATGGATTGAGATTCCATGCAATAATTAAGAAAGCATTGTATAACAATATTTTTTTAATAGACGAGATAAAAGCCGCCACGCACTGACCCACACTACAAATAGTAAATTGGAGCTCAGATAAGGTATATCCATGAAATGTTATGGATTGAGATTTCATGTAATAATTAGGAAAGTATTGTACAATAATATTTTTTTAATGGACGAGATAAAAGCCGCCACGCACTAAACCACACATTGGAGCTGAGATTATTTAATTAATGGCGTTGAACATGAAACCAGAGTTGTAATCACTCTCTTGACTATCCTATGATGGGTTCAAAATTTAAATTTGATATGTTTATAGTTGTTTGCAAAGATGGACCCAACCCATGTGCAGTTCGTTAAACTTATGACCCATGTTTGTGACTTTCCAATTGGAATTGGTCCAGTCCAGTCGTGCAAGAACAAACCGAGGAAACCATCGTTACCCGTCAAATTATCAAAATAATTGAACTTTGGTGATGTGGTTGGATATCAATCGTTAGATTTCCAACTTCAATTACGTGTCACACATTCAATTCATCACTTGTTATATTTAAACAAGAGGGAAAACGAATCCAACATTATCACATATTCAATCAAACTCCAAAGGTTGAATGAATCTGAACGAGAGGGTGGGTTTAACTTGTTTTCAATCACTTTCACTTGGTAACACTAAACGCCGAAAAACGAAGAAACAGCCATAAGCCTTTAGACAAATGCTCCAAAAGAGTAGCACGTGAACTTGCTCCGGCTAAGCCCCCCTATAAGAAAAAAATATATCTCTGTCAATCTCCGAGAGTCAGTGTCGCTGTCATATTAATAATGGTACCACACGTGCACATCCGATGGACCCATTCGTGTGAGAGAGCAGAACAAGGCAGATACGACATAGGGAAGTGTGCACACTGACATCAGAGGGGTTCAGTGCACACGTGTGCTACAGACCTCGTGTCTGGTAGCTGACTTTTTGACTTCCTTACCGCTCTGTTTATAAAGAGTTTTTCTGACAATAAAATTATATATATATATATATATATTTTTATGGGTCCTGTTAACGAATGTCCTTTAGGGCAATGGTTAAGGAAGCATTTAATGCTTCCATTTTATAGGAAGTAGTGAAGTTTTAATATTAAAATAATACAAAAACAACTTTTAAGGGTATTTTAGTCTTTTTATATATTATTTTAATATTGAAACTTCATTACTTCCTATAAAGTAGAAGCATTTAATACTCTTAACCATTGCCCTAAGGTCACTGGTTAACAAAACCCTTTTTTTTTATACCGAGTAGACACGGTTCCAAAATCAGTTGAAATAACAAATTATGAGTGATAAATCATATAAGGTTGTTGACATTGTTTTTATTTTCCAAAATTCTTCATCGATCATAATCTCAAGAGGTTGTAAAAACGTGTTTCTGAATCAAGATCACCCGCAATATTAGTTTTCAAGAGGAAAAGATCTTTTCCCCTAAAAAACTAGATGTATGATAATTTTCGTTGTAACCATTTATTTAAAAAGTAATTTTTTTATCTCGATGATGTAATAAAAAGATAAATTTTTAAACTAACAATCAAAATAAAAAGTTATTTTTTTGAAAAGTTGAACTTTTCATCCCCTCAATTAAAAAATATTGGTAAGTATGCAGCCAATCTTGATCCTCTTAAATCGTTTTGATGCTCATTTTCAAACAATCCAAATCAGATGACTCATTGTGCGAGGAAATGGGTGTTGAAAGTTGGAAACTTCATGGTTATATCATATGTTATAAAATTCAAATAGCACATAAATTAAAAGAATTGCAAAAATTATATCTAATTTATCTAGAAGACTCATTTTTAATGGGTGTGTACATTTAGATAATCAATTTTTTTATTAAATTTGATCCTAAGATTCTCATACATCCCATAGTAATACTATAGAGCATGTATAATTTGTGCATTAGTTAACATACACTTTATATATATATATATATATATGAGATGGGTTCAAGTTACACCCGGTGTAACTCCAAAAAAGTTACACCTTTTTTGAGCCATTGATTTCCAATAGATCTAAGGATTACAAATAAACTAATCATTTATTACTCTCCAAGTCAACTAACCTAATTTATAGCATTATTTTACTCTCTCTCTCATTTATTGCATTTATTTCTCTCTTCCCTTATCTCCTCAGGTTTACATCTCTCTCTCTCTTCTCCACGGTCCTGTTTTTTTTTACTCTCTTCCTCTTGTTTAAGAAAATCTGAGCAGGCAGTGGCCATTTATGCACACAAGAGCAACCTAAAGATTTCAATTTTTCAGTCCATTGAACTGGCCATATGTGGGAAAGAAGACCCAAAATGATACATAGAACATCTTTTGTCAAAAAAGAATACACGCTATCAAACAAACAACCAAAAAAAAATCTGGAATTATTGAGGAAGAGATCTGACTTTGAGAATGAATAGGATGGCGTGAGTGTGTTCATCATTATTATTTTTGGACAAGTCATTTTGGTGGAAGCGCTCTTCCTTGTGCGTACGTATTTCCTTGTTCATATTTTCACAAAGGTTTCATATTCTTATTAATCTCGCAAAACTAATGAATCCTTCATCTGTTACTTATAAAGCATCAAAGAAAAATTCCAATATCAAGATATATATCATTTAACCCAATTTTTTGGTTCAATGTATAGATAAAGTTTTCCTAATGGCGTGAGTGTATATATATCATTTAACCCAATTTTTTCGTTCAATGTATATATATCATTTAGAACTCTCTCTGCTCCCCTAAAAATCTTTCATTGTTTTCCCAACTGTGCACAAATGGTCACTGCCTGCTCAAAAACAAGAGGAAGAGAGTAAAAAAAGAGAGGGACTGTAGAGGAGATAAGGGGGAGAGACAAAGAGGAATGTTATTTATTTTTTATTTTTTTGAGAAAAAGCAATGAGTGAGAAATGTTATAAATGAGAGAGAATAAAAAAAATATATTAAAATATATGTTATAAATGAGAGAGAATAAAAAAAATATATGTTATAAATGACGTTTGGTGATGTGGAGGTTAATAAATGATGCTATTTTTTAAACCATTAGATCATTTAAAAATCAATGGTTTAAAAAGAGTGTAACTCTTTTGAAGTTACACCGGGTGTAACTTGAACCATCTATATATATATATATATATATGTGTGTGTGTAGATCTTTATTGTTTTTTTTTTTTTAATGGCCAAAATATACTATTGCTTTCTTACTAAAAACAAATAGCTGACAATTTCATTGATTGAAAAAACAGTAAACAAGTAAATCAGACACGGAAAGCAACAGAGGCATATCATCAAGCTTAACATTTTCGTGCTAACTAGATGACTCCAAAACATGCTTAGCAAAAACAGTTGCGGCTTTGTTGGTTTGTTTACAAACCCAACGTACACTGTAACACCGAAATAAACCCAACAACATAGCACAATCGGTAGCCAAAATGTCCTATAATAGATCAATCATCAACTGGATACTGCATGCATGAAAGCTACAATCCTTCTGTCTTCACGCTCAAATGCCCTAATTCATGCACCAAACCACAGAATCGGTTTAGAGGAATTAGTCCAGCCACAATCAACTGTTGGTTTCTAAACTTTAGCGCATGATTTTTGTTTTTACGTTTAATGTGTCTGATAAAATAATGATCTAACAGTTTTTAGTTTGAACACATAATTTAAGAAACTAAAAGCAATGACTTTGAACTTCAATAACTAAAATCGTTTACAAGTTTAAGTTTAAAGACAACTTTGTATTTTTATTTTTTTGGTTGCTCGAGTAACACTTTCTGTGCCTTCTCATTGGGTGATTGTAATTGGAGTTCAAAACGAGCAGGGAAAAGAGGAAATTATGGATATCAATTATCAAGCCAATAAAGTTGGATCGAGGATATTATAGTGAATAGAAAAAATCTTCAACAAAGAACATCAATGATTATGAAATTTCTCGTAGCTTTTATGATGTGTAAGTAGCAACTCCCTCAGAATAGTAAATTGACAACTCAATGAACAACTTTAAACTGATGAATTTAATCGCGATTGGACGTTTTATTGGCCATCATATTACATTATCGCGTGACGGTCCAATAAAAATGTTCACTTGAAATTTATATTGTTATTTTTCTTAGTCCAACACGTATGATGATTGAGAAGTAGCCAATAGATGCCAAACACGTACTTTCTTGCTCATGGAAATGTATATAAATCCATATCAACATGGAATATGAGTTCGCATGAACAACCTACTGAATGTAGAGATTGAATTATTCGTACAAGGAAAATGTTAAAATTATTATCAATTTTATGATTAATGTGGTTTGCGTTGTTTTAATTTTAAATAAATATAATAAATAAATGTCTGAATTATTTTTTATAATTAATAATACATCCGTTTGTAAAATTTATGTAGTATTTCTAATAACAATCTTATAGAAAATATTTATGAAGATTAAGAAGTCCATGGATGCCAAACACTTATATATACACATAGGAATCTCAGCCCACGTATACAATATAAGGAGTGAATTATTCAAACAAATGTTATACTTAGCTTGAAACCAAAATTTAAAAAGAAAAAGTCGGAAGGATGGTATCTTTTGGTAAGGTGTCACGAAGGATTCTCATCTCATTTATACTAGATTTATTTGTTTCTCACAAATGGAGATGTGACATCTTCTTCTCGCCCATCCTCTCAATAAAGTTTCATTCTTTAGAAAAGACGAAGAAAGAAAGTATGTGTGTCATATACATGAAATAGACTCGTATCACAAATTCTCAAACCATATAAGGAGTGAATTGTTCGAACAAAGTTAGCCTCATCTTGAAACCAAAAATATAAAAAGAAAATGTTGGAAGGATGATCTTTTTTGATAAGATGCCAGGAATGATTCTCGTCTCCTCAATTTCAAATTTTGTTTGTTTCCCACAAATGGAGTTGAAACATCTTCCTCGCACCTCTTCTTTCAATAAAGTTTAATTATTTATAAAAAAAAAAAACAAGTGTGTGCATCATAAACATGAAATAGACGTGTATCACTTTTTTTTTAATAATTCGATAATTAAGGGAGAGAGATTGGAACCTTAAATGTCTCTTTCGAAAAATACTAAGCGATGTCAACTAATTGAGTTACAAAACTCTTGGTTTATATCATAAATTCTCAAACTTAATAAATAAATATGGAATTCGGAAACTCAATATGAGCCCTCGTGTCACAAATTCTCAAACTTAATCTCAAAGGATAATAATAAATATGTCTTGTGGCATTTAATCAATATAACTAGTTAAGACTTAAAGAGTATTTGTTGCATATTTTTATAGTGGATTAGAGGGGTAAAAATATTTTTTATTAAGTTTGAAAATGTGTGATATGATTAGTTTGACAAGTAACGAGTCACAGGAGTAAAAAAAATTTCCCCCCTCCCCCTCAAATTCTGTATAAACAAGTGAAACTAACATTTATACATGATAATACAAAAAAGAAAAAGAAAAAAAAAGTGAAACTAACATTCGACACATTATCAAATTCTATTTAAATTAACCAAATTTAATAAAGAATTTAAATACAAAGAAGTTAGGTGTTATGAATTATGATTTATAAACAAAACCGCAAGATATTTTCATATTTTAAAAGACGAGTCATAACCAAAGGGGTAATAATTGTCCGTATCCCAAAAAAGAAAAGACAGAAAGTGATCATACCCTTCTCTCATGGTGGCGGAAAATGTGGTACGACTTGAATCAAACACTTAAAACACTTACTTCTCGAATAATGAGCTTGAAATTAATTGACATAAATTCTTTGGTTTCTTTACAGCGGAATAAATGGGTCTAAGATTTGATCAGATTGTGTGGTCCTTTTTGTATTTTTAAAGTGTGGACTAACATATTTGTGTACAACACTACATCAAAAAAAAAAAAATATATATATATATATATATATATATACATATTGTGTACAACACAATGTAACCACCTCATACGGTTTGCTTTGTTGTGCAACAAAGGTGCATTGAAAATAAAATAGAGAACCTAGAGTAAACCACATTTTTTAACATGTAAACTAGCTGAGGCGAACCAAATATTAAAATTTTAGAATAATTCATTTAATTTTATTGTGAATACAAGTCCTATTTGAGCTTATAACAAAACTATCTAGATTTATGTTTTCAATCTTGGTTGATTTTCTTATTGAGCAAGTCTAATGTATTTGCAAATTATATGATTAACTTAATTTTTTTTTCATATATAAAAAACACCACAACTACAATTTTTTTCACTCCATCACAAATCTATGATGATAACAATAACTAAATTTTAGGTGAAATTATATTATTTGAATTGGTTAGATAGAATAAGTTTCATTTAAGAACTTATAAAAAATTAGATTCGCCAACCTTGTTTTGTTAAATAAAATATATAATTTTTACCATGAAACATGAACTTATTTACAAACTTATGCAATCAAATATCAAGTTTATATATATATTAGTTTCATACTTACAAATTTATTTATGAACGCATTATTATGTTTGAGTTTGATTTGTTTAATAAACGAATCTAAAGTTGGGCTTGAGTCGTTTATTAAATAATAACAAACAATAAAAAACTTTTTCCTTAATCAAGTTCTAACTGTTCATAACCAACTCAATTTATTTACAGTCATTCTCTAAAGCCCAATAGAGGAGAAAATAATAATGAGATAATATATAGCCCTTCTTCCCTATGGAAAAATAGTGTCGGCAAGCATGTACAATATGTGACACTTAATTGTTGATGTCCCACGAGAACAACAACAAAGAATTAACAGCCCCTTCTTTCCTTGGTCAAGAGCCAATGTCATCGATCGACCTCATACTTGCATGTTTTTTTCCATGATCAATACCTTTCAAGTTTCAATTGATTGAATGTTGCTTATTTTAAACGGTATTTTATTTCTTTTTGTTCGACCTATTTAATCTTTTGTGCCTGGTACATGAGATAGTAAGTCATGGAGCACGGACCCGTACCAACTTGGACTGGTAAGATTGGTGGGACAATTGGGTTTGGTCGACTAGCACAAATCTGGTTATATATGTGGTTCGGCTTCTCTCTGCTCTGGTTAGTGAACACAATTCATATGGGTCCTAAAAAACTAAAAAAGGACAAATACATCACGCATACATCATCACTTATTCATTAACCAAACAATGTGACCTCACACGTGACACAAGATGCTATGAGACACTTTATTTAATTATGGCATGTTAATTAAGAAGAACAGAGAAATAACAAAGGGGAAAGGTACTGAAGGTTCTCTTATTTTCCTATATATCACAGTGTTGTATAATGTGAATATATGATAGTTGATTTATGGGGAGCCCTTGATTAGGTTAAAATGACGTACATTCCTTGATTTCAATTATAGGGAACGGTTTGGCTTTAGTGCATTGGAGTCGCTGCGATGCGGATACGTGTTGAGATCACAGTGGCTCCAGTGCACTGGAATACTAGAGTCAATCCAAACCCTTAATTATAATTAGTGGCTAATTGAGATATACAATGTGAAACATTTGAAATATGTGCTAATATACCACAAACGCCAACCATGTGGCGACTAATTGCATTAGAAATGTCTCAAATTAATTTAGGGTTTTCTTTAATTTTCGGTTTAGATTTGATTTGTGGATAGTGTTAGTTTAGGGACGTAGCCAGTGGTTGGTTAGGCGTCCAGCCCAATTTTTTTTTTTTTTTTTTTAGCTCCGTTATGTAGTCCACCTAAATTAAATCATTAGTCCACCTCAAAATAATTTTCTAACTTCATTACTGTATTACAACTGTTTTTATTTATTTATTTCTTTTTTTTTTTTTTTTTCTTGTAGTTGCATATTTGTTTATTTAATTATTACAATAAGTAGGAGATGAGATTTGAATCTGGATCCCAATAAAGAAAACACCAAACATACCAAACGTGCTCTTTTATCTTAGTTGGGTGGTTTTGGACTTTCTTATGAAGGTGGTAAGTTCGTACTATATAAAGTAAGTTATAGACAACTCATGTCTAAGAGCATGAGAGGTTGTCTTTTGACACTATAGATTGGACAATTTTTTTGTTTTTTTGAAAAAAAAAAAAAAAAAAAAAAAGAAGGATGAAGGAGAACCTAAATAATTGAGAAAGAAGAAGAAAAGTCAAGAATGGAGTTCCATCTGTATTTCCAGTTCTTCTTCCATGTCTTTGATTGTACAATCAAACACCATAAATAATCTTTAGTATATTTTGGATTTTATTTGATAGTTTTGTAACTCTTATAAATCTCTTAGGAAATATCAAAGTACACTAGATAAAAGATTATGCTATTCTGTTTGTTTGAAAATTATAGTACGTTTAATAAATATAGTTTGGAGTTAGGAAAACATTCTTACAAATGCTAAACAAATATACTCAAGCTTTCTAACCGTAATTGCATCTTGGACCCTTAACAAATAATTAGAAACGTTTTCTTAGCCAACAATCATTATAATTAGCTTCTATAAAGAGCTAGTTCATACTTCATACACACATTAGTACAAGTGTCAAGAACCGAATGACACTCGGACTCCCATAATCCGGCATGCATATCTATATATGCTAGAAAACATCGTAATCCGAATGCTTAAAGCTTATCACAGAATCGAATTTTGTCCAAATCCCGCAAATCATGGATTTTATTTGTCTCAAAACAACTAACCTACCTAGCTAATACCTACTATATATACCTCCATTAGAATCATTTTTTAAATGGATAATGACAAGGTTCTTCCATTAAAAAAAAAAAAAAACCACAAGATATGTTTTGATGTAACATCAATAATGGGATTTAAGAATATCTTTACAGAGTTTCTATACAGCCTAAGTGATCTAACAAAAAAAAGTGGAAGAGAGCACATACACATGACGGGATTCTCTCTCATCAAAAGCTTCTTATAGCAATATCAAAAAAGGTGGTGTGGGAGCTTCTTAGGGATCATAATTTTATAGAGTTGTCTAGTGGGTACAAAGCTTAATGTCCCTCATGGGGACCATGTGGATGAACATGCTATCATTACCTTATATTAAAAATCCAGCCCTATAATTGCAACATACTCTTCATTATTCATCAACACGTGCCCGGTTCTTAAGTTTGCTTTATATCTTCTTTTTTATATAGAAGCTTCATTGTATGATCTCATCCATCTTGGCTGGGGGATCGAGTAGACACAGTTAGTTTTCTTGGCTAATGAAAATTTGTGTTAATAATTAGTATCAAATTCGGATTTCAGTGATATCAAAATGAAGGGAAAACTAGCTTTTCCTCTTTTCTTTGATAAAGGTAGCAAACATTGTGAATTAGGTGGGACAATTAAGGCATAATAGCATTAGATGCACAGTTACATCGCCATAATATTCTTAAAATAAGTATATTTTTGTTTGTAATCTATGTCATCTTTTAAGTATGGAAACTAAAAACTAGCTCCAATAATATGGTGCACAATTACAAATGAAAATCAAAAGCCGGATTGAAATGGCAGCTTGATTCAGCAGCCATATCATTTAAGAATGCACCTAGTTAACTAGCAATTTTAATTGAACTCTTAAAAAAACAATTCGTGCTCAAGTTGTGAGGACTAATTGTGTTAAATTAAACTTGCTTTGTCACCATTTATTCAGCAAAAAAAAAAAAAACTTGGTTTGTCAGAATGATAAAAATGCCCTTCTTGTTCGTGTAGTATGTGTGGGCCAACATTGCACATGCGCATTGAAAGGAATTGTAGCAAAACGGAAAAGAAGTAAAAAGTGAGGGTACGTATGTGCTGCAAAGTGCAAACTTTCCCCTTTTTTTTTTTTCACTTTCTATAGAATGCCACATACTTTCTATGAGAATGTAGAATCAAAGATAAACGAGGGCCACAGAATGGTTCCTGTCCATTTCTACTCACAATTTGCATTACAATCCAACACATGCCGGAAATCTAGATCACCAGCTAGATTCAATTTCTTGCACATTTATATGGGCCAAATGATCAAATCACTATTATTGGCAACTAAATGATAGACTCTGAATCAACTCATTGATTCCCATCCTCACGATGTGTAGGGCCTATGATCTCATCCCATCCATCGTAGTTTTTGTTTAAACATCACATTCATGCCGGAGGTTGGCGAAATTAAATCTTAAAAACACATACAATCTGAAGGAAAATTATTAAGTATTTTCATAATATAACAATGTGTTATCAGTTATCACTCCTCTAATATGAATTATGGATCCTATCATAAATTTAATTAGTGAGACCTACTATTATATGAGAGAAGCGAGTATCACGCCGTCCAAAATACTAAATAATTACTCAAATTAATTGAATTGTGGATTAATATTAAAATAGCCCTTTAATTTTATTAACCTTCAAGAAAACGTATATGTTAATGTCATGCACGTGTTAGTGACTTAGTTCCCCCCACAATGAAACTTTTTGGCATGCTAATTAAGTTGATATTTCAAATTTGGCAAGTCACATTTAATTTGCTACAATCTATTTTACCTCTCTTGTACGTTTACACAAATACAAATAATCTATCCTATTTTTTGTATTCTACTTTATACTCCACCAACTCCAATAAAAATATCATGTTTCATTCTAAGAGTTATCTATTCTATACCCTACTAATCATAATTTGTCACATATATATTTTTTCTTTATAAAGTAACCAAAGCTTAAAATGGAAAAAAAGAACTAGACACATAACATACCATAATTAGTAGAGTAGGTAAGAAGAGTCAAAGTTGGGCATACAAAATTTCTATAAACAAATAGTAGGACATATAATTTTGGCTAAATTATTGTTACATCCTTAAACTATACATGAATTTCATTTATCATCCCAAAATTTTAAAAATTTCATTTTTTGTATTTGAACTATTGAAGTGTTAATTTTAAAGGGTAAAACTTAAATACAATTCCTTAAGTTAAGTACATTAGGTTTTCTAATTAAATTCAAACACATGGTTGTATTAACCAATGAAACATAAATAATGTTATCTTTTCCAAGAATATTTAAATTCAATGTATTTGAATTCAATTAAAAACCTAATGTACTTGACTAAGGAACTATACTAAAGATTTACTCAATTTTAAAAATAAAAAACAAATTTTTTTAAATTCAGAAAAGAGAAAACGAAATACACTATTTTTACTTAAATTATTTTTATCTAATCTAATCACATCTCAAATTTATTACTATTATAAAAAGTTATTTTCAATACTTTCACAAAATATCCCATCAAACGGTCAAAACAAACACATTTAACTCACACCAAGTGTACACCTATTCACACTTAAACACCCAACTCTCTTCTCTTTCCGACACACACCCAAAAGAAAAAATTCCTTTCCCATTTCTTCCCCAAAGTCTTATCCTCAGAGACAGAAAGAGAAAAGAAAGTTTTTTTGGGTTGAAAAGAAAGGTGTCAGATACGAAAATATCCAGACATTAAATTTCTTTTCCTCAACCTGCTCTATCTGTCTCTTTAGTGTCTTTAGATTCATAGCCCATATACCCACCCGTGTGCTTCTTTCCTTTCTCTCTCACCCATTAATGCTTTCTCCTTGAAAACTTCAACCTCTTCCTAAAACACTTCCTATATATGCACATAGGTGTTACCAATTTCCCTTGCAATAATTTTTCAGTCTTTTTTCGTTAGGACTGTAAAAACCATAACTTTTCTTTCATGGCTGTGTTTGTGTACTTACTTTTCTGTGTGGTTTTCTCTACCATCCTCTTCTTCTTTCTCCGTGCCTCACGTTTCAGGAGGCTAAGGCTGCCACCTGGGAATCTTGGGCTACCCTTTATCGGTGAGACTTTGCAGCTTATTTCAGCTTACAAGACTGAGAACCCAGAACCCTTTATCGATGAGAGGGTGAACCGGTTCGGACCAATTTTCACAACCCATGTTTTTGGTGAACCGACTGTTTTCTCTGCCGACCCAGAAACGAACCGGTTCATTTTGCAAAATGAAGGGAAGCTTTTTGAGTGTAGCTACCCGGCTTCAATATCAAACTTGTTGGGAAGGCACTCTTTGTTGCTCATGAAAGGTGGTCTTCATAAGAGAATGCATTCTCTAACCATGAGCTTTGCTAACTCGTCCATTATTAAGGACCATCTTTTGGTTGATATAGATCGGGTGATCCGGCTCAATTTGGATTCTTGGACCGGCAGGGTCTTACTCATGGAGGAGGCCAAGAAGGTACGTACAAAGTAATTGGATTTGTGTACTACTTTTTGTTTTCTTTTTTACACTTGAACCAAAAAACTTATTTGTAAATGCAACAAAAAAGTGATTTTTGTATAATTTGTGGATGTTTGTTGGTGTGTATATACACTCAAATTATATTATGCATTCCAGCTTCATATACATGGGGTACATATTGGTGCATATTAGAGTTGCTGACTGACCACTTAACTTGGTGCGTGTTAGAAATTATTGAGACTTTTTCTGAGTTGATTTGTGTATATGGTGGCGTTTGTTATACTTCTTGTTGAACAATTGGAGGTGACTCAGATTCCATGTCTAGTGGGTGACATACATGCCATTGCACGTTAGCATGTAAAAGTTTACGGCTAAAAGTCATTCTCTTTAGGTCATCATATAAGCATCTCTAATTTGTTACCCAATACCCTATTTCAATTTTTTTTTTATTGTCTCTCTTTCTATTTCTAAGTGTAATATGTTATGCTCTCACTTTCACTTGTTACTATCTTTTCATTTTTTTTTTGCTCTTTTTGTTTTTGTTTTTTTAACAAGTTTAACTCTAAAGCAGTGGAAGGGATATTCAAACTGGTGACTTTGGCTTTATAGGTTTTTATTCTCAGATTACATAATATACTAATACAATCTATTATTTTCAATGTTTTTATTTTAATGCAGATAACATTTGAGCTAACGGTGAAGCAATTGATGAGCTTTGATCCAGGTGAATGGACTGAGTCTTTAAGGAAGGAGTATGTTCTTGTCATTGAAGGCTTCTTCACCGTTGCTTTGCCTCTCTTCTCCGGCACCTACCGTAGAGCCATCAAAGTACTATGTTTCTCCTAATTATGTGAATTATTTTTTAAGACCCTTTATTTAAGGGAAAAGGCATAAATATAAAAACAAAAGTATATATAGAACTTTTATTTTTCGAAATTATTTAAGTGGTAAGTTGTTGATAGTTGAAAATAAAATGACATTGACCGTGGATCAATGTGAAAATTAATAACAACTTATTACTAAGTACTAACTCGATAAATTATTAAAAATTATTATGAAGAAAGAACATCACATGTATCAAAATGAAAGAGTTTGAGTTTTCTTAATTATATATCTTAAGTTTGGTATTATTATTTTATGTTGAAGGCTAGGACTAAGGTGGCAGAGGCATTGAGCTTGATAGTGAGGCAAAGAAGGAAAGACAGTGAAGCAGGAGAGATAAAGAAGGACATGTTAGGAGCCCTCTTGGCTGGAGATGATGGATTCTCTGACGAGCAAATTGTAGATTTCTTGCTGGCTCTTCTTGTTGCAGGCTATGAAACAACCTCTACTATTATGACTCTTGCTGTGAAGTTCCTCACTGAGACACCTCTTGCTCTAGCTCAACTCAAGGTGTGTGTTTTCTATATCTCTCACTCTTTCTCTCTCTGCCGCCACTTTTTTTTTTTTTTTGCACTTTATCTTTCGGCGGTTCTAATCTATGTTGCCAATAATTCTTCTATCCTCATGGGCCTATAGCCCCCACAACCAAAATCCATACATGCTTTGCTTCACTAGGAACCTCAATTTCGTTATCTAGATTCTGATCCATTCACTTTGGACGCGATTACAAATATAGGAAAAAGAAAAAGAAAATTAGAATTAAAAGAAGTTTGGACGCGGTAAGATAAAAAAAGATGTACAAAACGATTAATGGTGGTTTCACTTTTTGTGCATGACAAATCAAACAAGTACTTGAGCATGTCTTAATTACTTTTGGGTTGTGACAACGCCACACGAGCCTTGCTCGTACGAAACATTGATTTTTTCCACTAATTACACTACAATATGCATCTTAATCATGGTAAAAAAATGATGTCTCTAGCCACTTAGGAGTTTGAAGTAGGGGCATTTGGATGATTTCCATCTAGTAAATCATTTTGTGATTCAATATTTGTATATTAAATATTATCTTTTTACTTAGTAATCTATTATAACTTTATTAATTGAAGAAGTGATTATAATTTGCTCAATAGTTAATTTATTAATTGAAACTGAGACAAAAAATAAAAAAGAAGTTAATTTTCAGAAAAAGCTCAAAAATCTAATTCAAAATTTTTTTTTTTTGGCTAAAATCTAAGCTAAAAAGTAGGATAATATAACTGCCAAAAAACAGTCAAACAGACAGGAAAAAAAGAAGGATAAATCTTATCTGCAGTACTTCAATGAATACATAACTATTTGAGGTCAAGTGTTTTCTTCGAGTAGAAGCATTAGAGGGAAATCAAATCCATTTTTAGTTTACTTCCAAATGAATTTTGGACAAAAATTCCTATAATGTATATTTTAATAATATGGTTAAAAATATAAGTAAATTGTCTATTTTTTATTGACACATTGTGAAAAATGGTAAGTGTAAGTAGTGAGATTTGAATTCTAGATTACCAAAATCTGTGTACCATTAATTCTGTATTGGTGTGAGTTAAAAGAGTTTGATTACCCCTTGAGCATAATTAATAATTAGGAAAGGAGATATACCCTATGAGCATAATAAGAAATAGGGATATACTTTTTTTTTCTAGTAAAGTGTGTATGTTGGGAAGTGTTACTTTACTACGTGGTCAAAAGTAGAGGGCAAAGTACAGATGGTGAAGTCAAAGTAGTAGAAGAAACATTCGTCTAACCAACGGACAAAATGATGCCCTCCCAAACTGCACGCTTCAAAGATGCGCTGTTACAAAACCCAGACGTGTCAGAATCAGAGATCACACTTGGCCTTTTGACCAAATGGTCTTTTTTTTTTTTTTTCCAATGTCAGAAACACCCTTCCCTCACGTGCAACTAGTAGGGGGGTTTCTGTCATTATTTATGGCAGAGTCTAAAGCATTGGGGACCCACGGGTCCCTAGGTGGGTCATTGGAAAACGTTTGGTGCTGATTTCGAGGACCATAGAAAATCGGACGGTGTGAAATGAAAGTTGATGTCATGTTGTAGTCACTAGTGTACCACCCTAGTAAAATACTATATAGCATTTTGATTCCTAGGATTGTGTTGGATTTTGTTGTGTACTTACGTGATGGTTGAAGCATCACCGTTGGATTGTCTTTGAGTTAGTAGGGTGGAGGATCAGTCAGACGTAGATAAGTGATTAGGGGTCTTTTACTCTTTTACTTTTACATTTTTTAAGTTTTAAAACTAACAATTGCATGGTGCAATTGACTTAACAATTGCACCGGATCTCAATCCGTGACTAGGGATCATGGTTAAATGCTAGGCCTGCCTTTGACATATGTATTAAATGGGCTTAAAGAGTGGAATCAACTATCTAGTGGAATCAACTATTTCCTCTTGGGGAGCATCATAGGCGACAGGCCCACAAGTATTAAATAAGCTTTTATATCAAGTTGAAATTGTTCAAGCAGAAAAGAGTTCGCATAGTATTAAATTATTAATCCTTTAGAATGTCGGAAATACAATTATTACCATCCTTGTACCATTAATTTACAAATCAAATTTAGCAAAAAAATTAACTTACCAGTTTTAATCAAATTAGTGAGATGGAATGTTTTGATTAATCTTAAAAAAATTATGTGAAAGTAATATTACTTTTATCACAATTTGTTAGTTAGACTAACGATTTTCTTTCTCATTTTTGTAATGGTCTAATGGTTGATGCTTCTGGTCATTTTAACAGGAAGAGCATGACCAAATTCGGGCAAGGAAGAGTGAGATCGAGGCTCTTGAATGGAGTGATTATAAGTCTATGCCGTTCACTCAATGTGTAAGTACATTGTTTAATGAATTCCACAAACAATAAAGACAGCAACAGCTTGATTTTAAATTGATTAAATTGCTGGGGTGCCCTTTTTTCTGTTTATGTTTTCTAGGTTGTTAATGAAACTCTGCGGATCGCAAACATAATTGGTGGGATATTCAGGCGAGCAATGACAGACATCAATATAAGGGGTAAGGAAATTCCTCATCATGATCTCTCATATTAATTTATTAACCTAGTGCTGAGTGGTGGGCACAGTTGTGTAACATGTGGGGAACTATCTAACTTAATATAATATTTTAGCCCATGACTAAAGTTTAGTATTAACCAGTGATAAGACATAATCATCATAAATGTCACCCAATGAAGAAAAATTGGTAATAAGGTTAATAATGGCAGTAATATGTAAAGAAAGCTTAATATGTTATCTTAAATCCAACCAGGTTATACCATTCCTAAAGGATGGAAGGTGTTTGCATCATTTCGGGCTGTACATTTGGACTATGACCACTTCAAAGACGCTCGCACTTTTAATCCATGGAGGTGGCAGGTAACTCTCTCTACCTCTGCCCTCACTCGCACGCATGCATTTCTTGTTTGTGCTATTGCTAATTGATCATCAAATTTGAATAGAACAACTCGGGAGCAACAACTGCAGGGAATGTGTTTACGCCATTTGGAGGAGGGCCACGGTTGTGCCCTGGCTATGAGCTTGCTAGAGTAGAACTCTCTGTCTTCTTGCACCACCTTGTCACTCGTTTAAGGTAGCACATGCATACATGCACTCCATTTATTTGCATGCATTATCTTAGGTAGCATTAATCTTGTGACTTGTATAGGAATACTTCAAAGCTGGGTAACTTCACCGTAAAGTTCTTCAAATCCTATCAATCTATTTTGAAACGAGTAAATTGTCACATCATCAAAATTTAATCAAACATTCACTAACACTATTTTTAGCATCTATTTAATATATTGATGACACGGAAAAATTAAATTCACTCATTTTATGATTTTAAGAACCCCATGGTAAATTTACCCTAGTTCAATATGAATCTATCAATCAATATCCAATTATTTATGTCCAATTGTGCATTAGTTTTTTTGGAACTAATTTTTCCTAATGATCATGGATAGTTGGGTTCCTGCTGAAGAAGATAAGCTGGTTTTCTTCCCAACCACCCGAACGCAGAAGCGGTACCCCATGTATGTGCAGCGAAGAAATAGGACTAAGCTGCGTTCAGACTAAGACCCAAGACATGTTAAGGAGAAAAAAAAAAGATGGAATCAATATATGTACAAGACGTTAGTACTAATAAAATCAAATTATCAACTTAGTAGCATATATATTGATCAATTTTGTCCAAATGTTGAGAGCCAGTATAAATTGTTAAATCACTTTCTTATAGAAGGAAACCCGAGTGACGCTCTATATTTGAGCTATATGATAAAATATCATGATTTTATTATAAAATATTCAAAAACTAATAATAAATATGATTGATATCACCTCAATCACATAATAAATAAAATTCTGAATCTTTTTCATAATTGATGATATCTTTTTAAGGTTTTTTAATAAACTTGATAGCAAGCATCACTCATCAAATATTCGTATCACACTTTAGTGATTCAACTTTCAGCTCCATATATATAAATTGTAGTAGCTTCTACACAGATTTCCATATGAGAAACTTTTCAGCTCAAAAGTTGGCTAAACGCGAAAGTCAATGAACTAACAATAAAATTGAATGTTGATGAGAAAATTGACATACGAAAGATGTGGCATCGATCTAGTAAAAATCAAGTATTAAGAAAAAGCGTCGGAGAGAGTTTTGGGAAAAGAGGCCCATACCTTTTAAATGGTTTTTGGGCGCAGGTGTTACCTTGTTCTCCTCGAGCCCCTCAAGTCTCCTTGCACTTTATAAACGTCGAAGCCAAACTATAGACTACAGACAATTATTAGATATTCTGAGAGTACATTAAATATGTACTCCCTCCTCTCATAGAAGTGATAGATCCCATCATAAATTTAACTAACGGGACCCATAACTTCCGTAAGAAGAGGAAATACACATTTAATGTACTCCCGGAGTATAATATAATTACCCACATGGACTACAGTTGCCTTCATTAAGATGCCTATAAACGAGTTTTATATACTGACATAGAGGGCACCTTAGGCTTAGCATTTTTGGAATAACCAAAAAATCCAAACATTTGACCAATTCTACTTTTTCATCTCATAAAAATGTTTGGTTACTGTAGAAATATGGTGAGACAAGCTGTTTAAAATGTAACCCACAAGCTGATAAAAAAAAAAATGTAACCAACAAGCTACAATCAGGTGGCATAATGGGTTTTTTTTTTTTTTTGTTTTGTTTATTTCTAATCAAACAAATAAATATATAAAAAAAATAAATAAACTGATTTTCTTCTTTCAATAATCGATTTTCTTAATTGAATATTCCATAAATCAAAATCACTGAAAGTCATTGACCATGCCTAAAAATGTAAATGTAGTCCAGAAAATGGGGAAAAAGAAAGGCCTTTAAAGTTTAAACTGTAAAATCATGAATTTGGAAATCATGTTCCCATTTCCAAGGCATGTCAGCAGTAATAAGTGCTCCTACACAAATCATCATTTTCCAATCCATGTTCTAGCATGTTAGTAATCAGAGGAATTTGCATTTCTCAGCAGTAAAGACTAAAGACCAGGGAATTAGTACTTACAAAAATGAAAGAGCCTCCATTTCTCCCAAGAATTCCTTGTCACAATATCACCCATAAAACATTCCCCTACAGACTACAAGTACTATACTCGAATCATCTGCCTCTAAGAACATACAAAAAGTATCACTCGAGCAGCTGGTGGCACCACCCCCCGGTTTGTAAGAACTTAAATTTGTCATTCAATTGCCGCGTAATTCTGCAATGCAAAGTGCAAAACACCCAACGGCACAGGCTGCTATAATTAAACTGCATAATGAAAAGGATAGGGGTAGGTTTCAGAATCTGCTGCTTTCGCGGACCTTTTAATGCAGACTCAACAAGCTTAACCCTTTTTGAATTCTCGCTATTGACAAGTGAAAGTTTCTCAAGTGAGGATTTCAGCTGGGAGATATGGGCATCATGGGCAAGATTCTTCCCTCCAGATATTTGCCTTTGTTGGTTTGATACATTCCCCTTTGGAGATTGTGTGTGCCTTCTTAGCCTTGTAGCTAAAGCATCAATGGAAGAATGCAAAGCATCCAATTCAACTCCTGTAAAGTGGCCTGCATAGCAAAAAAGTGGTACGTAAATGAACTGCTACCAAAATGGCAAATTAGAATTTAAAATTTGAAAAAGAAAAAGGGGTAAGTCAACTAGAATCAAATATATATATGTGTGTGTGTGTGTAAACATAATTTTTTTTTTTTTAATGTAAAATTAAATCATAAAAAAGGATTTGACAGGAGTAAAGACAATCATAAAAATAATTTTTATCCTCTATATCATTCCAATTTTATTAGAATATTTCTATCTTCACTGTATCCCCAAACTATTGGAATTCTTCTTTTTCTTTTTTCTTTTCTCTAGGAAAATTTAAGAGCTTAAGTAACTATTCCAAAAAGTACATGTAAATCATGATCGTTTGAATTATAAAAGCAACAAAGTTGAAAAAGGATCTTTAAAAGGAAGGAGTAATGTTTTTAATAGTTTTGGGCAAAAAATAGAACTTTTTAAAGTTTTATTACGAAAAACAAAATGCATGCAAACTTTAGGGATGAAAACTATATTTTAGCAAAAAAAAAAAATCATTACCAAGCTCAGACTGGAACTCTCGCTCTGCCCTGGACAGTGGTTTTTTGTGAGCCCCGGGCAAGCTTCTCAACCGTTGCAACCGCTGCTCCAGAAAATTGTGCAGCTGGGTTGCACGATCAATCCTCTCCTCCAAACTAGATTGATGATCCTCCACTTTCTGAAGCTTTCGCTGTGCCTCAGATAAACGAGCATGCTGATCATCAATTATCCTCTTCAAGTGAGGCCCATGATGCTTGATCTCAAAGTGAACCTAGAAAATTTGGGGGGAATGTTCGATAAAATATCATTTTTAAACTCACAACACCCTGTAGATATTGTGCAGCCTCTTCTAGCAAGATCAAGTCATTCCTAGGTATGAGCTATGCAAGACAGTGATTGGACATTCCCGAACTCATAAACTTCAAGACTACATGACTGCAAAGCATATGATATTTTAAGTAATGTAGATATATCTCTCTGATGCATCAATGATCAACCACAGTTACCATTGCAGAGCCATCTTTTTGGCCATCCTAAAAGCAATCTTGCTAAAAATATGGATTGCTTTATTGACTATTAATAACTATTTTCTTCCTCAGCAAGAAGTGTTTAGTCTTAGCTGATAATTCATCTAAGTTTTGGGACATTATGGTCACTAGGTGGTTTAAAGACCAACAACCTTCGGTTGATGATGTTTACTTCATTAATGAACATATTCATATCCATGTTTTATATGTAAAACCTTGCAGAATAAATAATAGAGGTTTAAAAAATGAAAAGGTAAGATCTTGAAACCTAATTATGTCCTAAGATCAAGAGCGACCAAATATTTTGATGAGTTCCAATCGTAAATGTGCCAAGAGTCTTGTAGTTCAACTGGTTGGCACTTTTTAGTGTTCTCCAAAAGAAACATCTAGGGTTCAGATCCCCCCTCCCCCTATTGATTTTTTTAAAAAGAAAAGAAAATAAAAGAAAAAGCTCCTATAGTAAATGTATAGGTCTGTCAGAGAAAAAAGTGGTAATTGAATGTTCACTGGTTGGTATGTTCTTACCTTATGTGCATACTCCACATAATTCTCATGGAAAAGCTTGAAGTACTGATGAAGAGTTTGCCGACCTTCAATAGAATCAGCAGCAACGGAACGTAGATTTGGTGAGGCCTGTGGAAGAAGAATAGCCTTAGGTCCATGAAGGAGTTCTTTGCTTATAACATCCGGTATATCTCTCCCTTTCTGTTCTTGCGAGCTAGAGGACTTCTCCATATCAATGTGAATAGGCAGCAAGAGGTTCCAAGTTTTCATCTCTAGCACAACACATTCTCGACAAACAGTAACTCCCACAATCCATGAATATCCAAAAGAATCTGATAAAGACACAAAACCACAAAGTGGAGACTGGACAGGGTTTTCTCCTTGACACGTACTTAGAACAGGATGCACTGAGGGTGTTCTCATGGTCTCATCCTTGCCACTAGTCTGACTGGTAAATGGTAGAAAATGCAACACTATTGAATCTATCCCTCCTTCATGAAGAGAAAATAATCTTTCTGGCATAAGGGGATCAGCAAACAGCATGATAAGAGAACCACTATCTGTTTCCCTTGGCAGAGCTAAATCCACTATAGCCAGTCTCAACAGAGGGGGTGCATGGCCCAGCCAAATAGTATGGTCAAGTGGTTGATCAAGCTTCACAACAGGAAGCTCCCCTTCAATCGATTCACAAATCATAGCAACACCAAGAACATGGTCATTTGAATCAACACGAAGACGAGGTGGACTGCCAACATTCCAGACTGGCTGGATTTCATCAGCCAGGGCATCTATTTGCAATTGCCCACCACTCCAGGCAGTCACCAGAATTGAGTCCTTGCTGACTAAGATTATAAAGAAAACTGACTGCACGGCCTTCACATTCTGCACCCCGAACTGCTAAATTTTCATCTCCACCATGACCTACTTTCTGCAGAGGCCCCTATAAAATCACAACAAATGGAAGTCAGTTGGCTTCTTGGAGACATTAAAATATACGAGGCCAAGTTTTCAAGTAGAACTCAATGAGACAAATCATTTCTTATTTCAGTTACTCATTTGTGAATGATTCAGCTATACTCACTTGAATGTAAGCATACATTTAGACAGACCTCAGCACATTGAAGGTGAAAGTGTCTAGACATAAGATCCACTTGACCCAGCTAAATTCTCAAAATTTTCCAATGTTAAACGGAGCAATACTAAGTTCTATGTATGATAGCATCTCCAAATTTTAAAATATTCACGCAATACCAAGAATAGGTGACAAACAAGCCCACAAAAAAATTGTTGAATTCTTTTCAAATCTTCCTCTTCTGGGATTATCCATTAGGTACATGACCATCCCATACCCTGTTTGACATAAGTAATTTACAGAGTTTGGACCATCATGGAACATAGGCAACTACCTCATACACATAGGCAAGAAAATATAGATACCTGCAAGGAAACTGATGCATCAAATAAAGCATAAGGATGAGCTCTAAGCATAGACAGATCTCCCCCTTCTGCTTCTTGGTTTGCTAACTCATGAAATGTTGCTTCCAACCAAGAGATTGCCAGATTAGAATTACTAACAGCTATAGAATTGGCTGATTTCAGCCCAAATGTATGAGCATCACTGTATATCTCTAGTACAGATTCCCACTTGTAAAAACTGTCGCAAAATAAAGCATTTGATCATAATCAGATTTATATAAATAGTCAGCCAGAAGGCAAAAGGAAAAAAAATTAGTATACACTTCCAATAAACCATCAGGAAATCACACCCTTATAGATAGCACTGAGGCACGGATGCAAGGGGAAGAAGTAATCTGTCACATAATTCCATGCAATATACAATATGAGAATAAATTGAGCAACCAATATAATAAAAGAATTTTCGAATAAGGAAGCTCCTGGGTAGATCTTAAAATGATGCATCCAACTTTATTGTGTCTCACATAGTAATAGGAAAAATATATCCCTTAATCAAAAGAATCTTAACTTTCTTGAACGTTTGAGTAAACCATCTATAACAGTCTCTAGAAAAAAAAAACTGTAAACCTTGTGTCACGCCCCAAACCCAAAGCATGAGCTAGGCACGTGCCAATAGCCGCACACCCAACATGACTTATCTTACCTGTGTGTGCAAGACCTCAACAAAGTTCAAAACCTTTGACAAATCCTTCATAAATTAAAAATTGACAGTTCAAAAATAATTAGTCTCCTATGAGTTAACAGATAGAATCTTCAAAAATTACAATTGATATATATTCCTAAAATATAAAATAGATCTTCTAACAATCACACCACAATGTGTCCGACATTTATTAAAGTCAAATCCTAATACCCCTTCGCATGCACCACTTTAACGAGCCCCAAGATTATGTTACTCCTCAAGATTTGAAATGGGGAAGAAGAGGGGGGGTGAGCTAGGAGGCTCTGTAAATAACTCATAGTATGGAAAAAGGTGGATCAAACATATATTCAAGTAAAATAGATAAACTTTTCCTAGAATAAAACTCATAAACTTAAGAAATTATATCTCAATGCAATTGGAAAATTAATATATAATTTACAATGAATTCAAAACACAAAAAGTCTCATTTTACTTAAAACAATATTCGATTGGATTTCATATATTTAACAAAACTTTATGACTATGGTCACGCTATATCCCTATGACTTGGCCCAAAACCACACGTAGGCTAGTGGTAAGCTCCAAAAGAAACTAGTTTATGTAACAATGTATAACACCCATTGGCTGGGTCCAAAGCATAGTCAATTTTGTTCAAAGACTTTCCAGATCCAAATTCATTTCAATCGATGTCAAAAGAAAATATCCAATAAAATCATAGTTCAAACAAATATTTGTTTCTTTTCACAAAATTCAAAATTACTTGATCCCAGTTGAAAAAATAGAATTTTCTAAATAATCAACTAAATCAAATACATTAATATCATTTCAAAGAGAATGAACTATAATTCTTTTCTTTGAATCAATGTATCTAAAATAATTAAAATAATAATCTGTAAGGAAAAACAAATGAATATTTTTTTTTTTGATAGGTAATAAAAATTTTATTGAATCAAAAAGGAGCAATGAACCATGTACACAGGGAGTGTACTGGGAACAAGACTCAAAATTACAGCACACAATAATCTAGAAACTCAAAAATAGAAGAAAAAGAGGTTAAGCCTAAAGCATTAGACCAATCTAGCAAAGTGCAAAGAAGGAACCACTTAAGCTCCAACACACTTCTTTCCTTGCCCTTGAAAACTCTTGAATTACGCTCCCACCATAACACCCAACAGATACCATAAGGGATGGAATTCCAAAGAGCCTGAATCTGAGACTTACCCCTGCCAACCCGCCAACATGCCAACAGCTCCATAACCCCTTTAGGCATAACCCACTGGAGACCAAAGAGACTGAAGATGAGATTCCAAAGATCAGTAGCAATGGGACAATGAAGAAGAAGGTGAGCCGTGGATTCTCCACTTGCTTTACACATATAACACCAATCTATCATCATCACATGACGTCTTCTAAGGTTGCTCACTGTCAGAATTCTATCCATCGCTGCTGTCCATACAAAGAAACTCACACGGGAGGGAACTTTTGTCTTCCAGATGCTTTTCCAAGGAATAGAGAGACCACTGTGAGGAAGTAAAGCTTTGTAGAACAACTTCACTTGGAAACCTTTCCCAAGAGACCCTTTCTAGCACACCTTATCCAGACCATACCCCTTCGCACCACTCTGGTATAACACTTCCATAAAGGAAGATATCAACTCCAACTCCCAATCATGAGCTGGACGAATAAAATTCAACGACCATGTCACCGAACCATTCTGAAAATGGAGGTGGTCTGCAACCCAAGCCTCTTTATCTCGAGAAATACGATAAAGCTCTGGGTAAACCTCCTTAAGAGGGCCAATCCCACACCAAGAATCCGCCCAAAACTTAACTCTAGTACCGTCCCCCACTTCAAAACTTAGGAAAAAAGAGAAATGAACCCAATCCTTCCTGATGTTTTTCCAAAGACCAACACCATAAGATCCTGGACTGGTACCCGATGTCCCACCTCCCAGCAAACTCCCATATTTCGAACAAATAACATGACGCCAAAGAGACTCCCTTTCAATTCCAAAACGCCACAACCATTTCCCTAACAGAGCTCTATTGAATAATCTCAAATTTCGGATCCCCAAGCCACCACACTGTAAAGGCTAGCAAACCTGACTCCAATTCATAAGATGAAACTTCTTCCCCTCCCCCATTCCTCCCCATAAGAAATTCCTCTGAATAGTATCAATCCGAGAGGACACCGACACAGGAATAGGAAAAAGAGACAGAAAGTAAGTAGGTAAACTCGATAAAGTGCTCTTAATCAACGTAACTCGACCCCCTTTAGAAAGATACATACGCTGCCACCCTGCTAATTTCCGTTCCATCTTCTCCAATATAGGGTCCCAAATATGTTTGGACTTAAACTTAGCACCCAAAGGAAGGCCTAAGTAGCTCATAGGTAACTGGTTAATATTACAGCCCAGGGTATCAGCCAATACCCCTATATCTGGCACCTGACCCACTGGAACCACTTCTGATTTTGAGATATTAATCTTCAATCCTGAGATTGCTTCAAACCAAGTGAACACAAGCCAAAGATGGAAAATATGACTCGGATTGGCATCAGAAAAAATCAAGGTATCATCAGCAAATAATAAATGAGAGATGCACAATGATTAACTACCCAAAGCACCAACCTGGAACCCTGATAACAAACCTTCCTCCACAGCTTTAGACATCATCCTACTAAGAGCCTCCATAATAATCACAAAAAGGAGAGGAGATAAGGGGTCACCTTGACAAATCCCACGGGTACTCCCAAAAAAGCCTTCCGAGCTGCCATTAATAAGGATAGAGAAGCGGACAGTAGAAATGCAAAAAAAAATCCACTGACACCATTTCCCAGGGAAACCAATAAATAAGAGGGGGTGAGCTGGGAGGCTCAATAAATAACCCATAGTATGAAAAAAGTGGACCAAACAAGTAATAGAGTTCTGTAATCCTCTCAAAAGGTTTCGCACGTTTCAGCTCTAATATGTCGCAGGCTAAAACAAATTAATCTCAACTACATATAGCACCAAAGTTGTGCACCCAAAACAAACAGTAACAAGATTTCTTGTTATGTTGAATTCCAATACCAAATACAGGGCTTAATAGATTCCTATTCCAACTCAAATTATGTCAAGTCTGCCATGTTACTTTCTCTCATTTCTTCCTCTTAAGGACCATACTCTGGAAGCCTAATATTGGCTTTGTACATCAACCATTAAAGCCTCTGCATGGTCTTACGTCAATAGCCTAATGTCTCACGGATTAATATGGTTATGCAGCAGGGCCTACCGTTGAGTTTTTTCGTTTCTGATAACCATAACTTCACAACCATCTTCCCTGCTGCTTCACGTAAAAATATCTATTCAGGCATTCTTTTTTTTCTTTTTTTTCTTGAATCCTGATTCATGTACTTCTACCTATTAGAAAAGAAACCCATCAATATAAGATTTCTGCTACTGTTCCTAAAACTAAAGCCGATTCCTATATATATATACATATATATTTCTCTATTGTAATTAAATCTAAAAGTACAAAGTCTTTCAAGATTCTTACCTCAAAAATTCTTCAATCTGTCTCTTCTTCTCGTATCTTTTTCTTTTTTTCTTCTTTTGTTTTGGGACCGGGTATTACAATCTCCCCCACTTATAAGAATTTAGTCCCCTGAATTCATTCCAAACTAAACTAATACATCATGCTTCCACTGCGCTACTTAATGCCACAATATGTAACTGTCTACAGAATTTCCTTAATCATCCATCATAGTATAAAAATCATTAAGTTACAAAAATCCTTTAGTTACATATAACTTTCGTCTAAGTAATTCTTATAATTCCTTTCATACAAAATAAGCATTGCACGACCTATTTTTCATCAATGACTAGTCTCAAATCAATCAAAAACCTAATGAAGTCTCCAAAAGTATAACGAAAGAAAATTCCAAATTCGAGGTTCACTGTAAATCACTAAACTCTGACATCCATTTAATTCTATACCTCAAGATTAAGTAGTGTCTCCATTCTCTTATAAGCACAAAACCGTTTCACAATATATGCATATACTTTTCCTAACACAAAGTTTATAACCAAAAAAAAATGTTCAATAGCATTAATTCAGTCCATGTCATAAAATACCTCAACCATATAAACTATCTTTTGCAATTAAACCAAATTTACATCACCTCTAACTTCTAGATAGTCAAATACAATGATACTTGGGCTTTTTTTTTCTTTTTTTCTCTGATAACTAAAACAGTTAAACAATGATATGCAGGAGAATAGTGGCAGGGCCGTTTGGTTCACCATTTTTAAAATGTGTTTTCTAGGATTAACTCCTTAAACAAATCGAGTTCCTCATAATATAAAATTAAAGTCTCCAAGCGTACATTGGTTAGAAAAGACAATGTCTATAAACCATGTCAAACTTTATGATCATAAAACTTTTTAGATCAGCCAAATAAAATAGCCCAAATTTTTACCTTACTAGGAAGTAGGCATAACAACCTCAATCTTTATAATACTATATAACTTCATAAGTTCTAAATATTTGCCACTATAGGATCCGAGGTGTTACAATTGAAGACACTAATATACCTAAAATTCTTAGGAGGAAAAATATTATCTACCCACCTTTCATCACTTTCTAATTAAAGTCGAACGCTAGAAACTCATGAATATTCTCTAACAAATGCTTTGTTGATTTTTATGAACCTAAATCACAATTTTAGTTTCTCGATACCTCTCATTTTGATAGCATCACTCTTATGCCTCAAATCAAAATTACTTATCAAAAAAAAAATGCCACAAATCAAAATTATAATCCTTTAGAGTTGATAAAACTACACCAGTGTAAAACCAACATCAAAGCAACTCAATTATACTTAATAAGATCAATCCACTATTCGTAGGTAGAATTCATATAAGATTTATATCTTTGATAAAAAAAAATATTAGATTTATATTATTTATCAAAAAAAATATTAGATTTATATCGAAAACTACAATTACTATTTGGGAAAAGATATCTCCATAAATTTTTTTTCCTCAAAGATTGTATATAGAAATTCCCAAAGAAACCTTAAGTACCAACTCAGCACTACCTTAATGTCACTCTTACAGATTTCCCTAATCACACCTACTCATCATATGAGGCTAAAAATAATTTAGATCTTCTCTATCCTTTAGGTACTATAGTCTAATTAACACAATGATGATTTAATTCAACTCATTAAATGAATTCAGTTCTTTGTAAATCCACTATCAAATATATACTCATAATTCCCGCTTGAAAAGACAATGTCTAGAAAAGGTATCAAACCTCTAAAAATTTCCAACAGATTACTCTAAGCTTAGCTAGGTACAAGAGTCAAAAACTTTAGAACCACTAAAATCTTTCAATAATCAAATCACACCTGTAATATCAAAACCTTAACCTTTCAAAATCTCTAACATGTAACTCTTAGAGGGAACAACCGGGAACTATTGGAATCTTGTAAGTTTGCTCAATAAATCTATCCAAAAAATTATCTTATTGGGAAGTTGGTCCAATGACCCAAAAGTGCCAAAACTTATGTACTATAAAATTAATAATTTTTAAATATATGTCAATGTAAAATCTAAGGCGCCAAAGTTTATTATACCTAATTATTACGAACAAATTAAAAATATCATTGTCTTCCAAATAAGATCTCTGGTCACCACTAACCATATTGAACTTAAGGAACAATGTCCTATCAAAATTTGACCCATTAGTTAATAATACCACTAGCCATTGCATTCTACACCATCTATAAAATCACACTCCAATTGAAAGTTTCAATCCATTAACTTCATATCAACTATGGTATCCAAACTTTAACCCTTAGAATGTTAAATATTTCCAAATCCATAAAAATATGATCAGGAACTCAACTTTTAAATAGCAGTAAATATCCCAAAGAACATGCTTACTACCCCTCATATTTAAACCTATATTAATTCTACAGGTCAAACCTTTTGCATTCTACAAAACCTATAACATCACAGTATTCATCCTATTGTAAGATTCAATTCACCAAGTTTGTACCACCTAAAATCAAGGAATCAAATAGAAAGAACACAATATTAACCTCAAGAAATGCATATGATTTCCAAGTCCATTTTTGCAAGTGACATTGGGAATGTCCATGAGTCTTAAATTACATGGTAACATCTTAACCTATAATCTATATAAAATAGTACTAGAATGTTACAAATTCCAATTCTGCCAAAACTAGTAAGAAACTCAAACTTTTGATAGCACAAAACATACCCCAAAATGCTAAATGTCTAGTTGTCTCGCTATGAATTGTCTGTCAATACATACAAATCAAACCTTACCAAAAACAATGATCCAAACTCAATGTGAAAATCAAACCATAACATGAAAATCCAAGAAAATCAACCCCTATTGAAACTCTATTGCTTGTAAGACCCTCGAAATTACATCTGAATATATATTTAGCAAAACAACAACCTCAAATCATTTTCTCTCTCAAACTACAAATTGTCTGCGACTCCATATATATCAAAACTGACCACAAGGTCTATCAAATCATAACCTAAGCTCCACAAGGTCTACAGAATCATAACCTAAGCTCCACCCAATCTACAAAATCACAATCTAAGCTCCACAAAGCCCACAAATCATAACTTGGCTCTGATACCATTAATTTGTCATGCCCCGAACCCAAAGCATGAGCTAAGCATGTGACAACGGCCACACACCCAACAAGACTTATCTTACTTGTGTGTGCAAGGCC
The DNA here is from genome assembly GCA_907173295.1 of Fagus sylvatica. NCBI lineage: Eukaryota > Viridiplantae > Streptophyta > Magnoliopsida > Fagales > Fagaceae > Fagus > Fagus sylvatica. The sequence goes on from OU015769.1 coordinate 37,055,795, forward strand.
TCAACAAAGTTCAAAACCTTTGACTAATCCTTCATAAATTAATAATTGACAGCTTAAAAATAATCAGTCTCCAATGAGTTAACAAATAGAATCTTCAAAAATTACAACTAATATATATTCCTCAAATATAAAATAGCTCTTCTAACTGTCACACCACAATGTAACATTTATTAAAGTCAAATTCTAATTCCAATACCAGAAAGGGTTCATTAGTATGAAAAAAGTGGACCAAACAAGTAATAGAGTTCTGTAATCCTCTCAAAAGGTTTCGCACGTTTCAGCTCTAATATGTCGCAGGCTAAAACAAATTAATCTCAACTACATACAGCACCAAAGTTGTGCACCCAAAACAAGCAGTAACAAGATTTCTTATTATGTTGAATTCCAATACCAAATACACAGCTTAATAGATTCCTATTCCAACTCAAATTATGTCAAGTTTGCCATGTTTCTTTCTCTCTTTCTTTCCTCTCAAGGACTATACTCTGGAAGCCTAATATTGGCTTTGTACATCATCCATTAATGCCTCTGCATGGTTTTACGTCAATAGCCCAATGTCTCACGGATTGATATGGCTATGCAGCAGGGCTACCATTGATTTTTCTGTTTCTGATAACCATAACTTCACAACCATCTTCCCTGCTGCTTCACGTAACAATATCTATAACAGTATTCTTTCTTTTTTTCTTGAAAGCTAATTCACGCACTACTAACTATTAGAATAGAAACCCATCAATATAAGATTTTTGCTACTGTTCCTAATTACTATATATATTTCTCTATTGTAATTGAATCTAAAAGTACAAAGTCTTTTCAAGATTCTTATCTCAAAAATTCTTCAATCTGTCCCTTCTTGAAATCCTTGAAAAGTTTGCCGTCTAAAAGGGTTTGTAGCTATACAATGAGACTTACAACTATATTTATACTCTAATAACTGCTAGGGTTATAAAAGGTTTTGGTAGCTATACAATGAGACTTACAACCAGCTGCGAAGCCAGGAATTTATTTTAGGGTGGGCTGGAATATCAAGTAAATCTCAACGGTATGAGAAAATTTCATTAAATAGAAAAAAAAAAATACACCTAGTCAAAGGGGACATAATGAACCTTACCCCTCAATGCATATTCTATACATAAGCAAAAAGATAAAAACAACAACAAATAATGCACATAAATCAACAAACAATACATAAATTAATAAACCAAGTCTGACCCACTCCCCACCAGCAAACCTCATCCACAAATCACAAAATCAATAAACATTAAATTAATAAACACTGTCACACTGTTTACCACTACTCTAGTTATTCTCAATTTCCCAACCACAAGTCATAAGGACCATAAAATAAAATCAATAAATCAGACCAATCACAATTCAACACAACACACACTGACATACAGTAATACCAAATAGCTAAAATACAAAACTTAAAACGGTAGTGTACTAGTGTAGGTGTAGTTATAACTTATAAAGACTAAAGTGATGTACTGATGTGAACTCACTAGTCAGTATCAGTAGCTTGCGTGAAAACTGAAAAAATCAAAGAAAAAGAGAAGAAAAGGAAATGGAGAAGAGAGAAAGAAAGAAAGAGAAAAATGAGAAAAAGAAAGAAGGGTGACCGGACAGTGTGAGGGGTGGGGGCAGGGGGCGGAGACAGGAGAGAAAGAGAGAAAGGGAGAGGGAGTACCAGATCAGGCCGTGGGCCCGTGAGGCGGCGAGCAGCGAAGCAGGCAACGCCGATGAGGGCCATGAGGAGGTGAGCAGGTGACGCCAGTGAGCGGTGAGAGCTTGACGCGAGTCAGGCAACGCCGGTTGCGTGAGGGTTTGGTGTTGCCGTCATGCCGTGTTACTGTGTTAGTACAGTGAGGGTTTTGTAATTTTGTTTATTTTTTATTGTTTTTTATTTTGAATTTTAGATCAGATTTGTGATTTGAGTTGGGTTTTTTTATTTTATTTTTGATAAGTAATTCAATTTATTAGAAAGAAGCAGCAAACCAGTATACTAGGGGTATACTAGGTTTGCAAAGAATAAGAGCTACAAAGATCAATAAAATCTTGAAAAGAGGAAAAAGAAAAATAAAATTGGAATTGGACTGGGCTAGGCTGTGTTTGTGATTGTAATTTAGACTGGGCTAGGAGTGGGTTATTTTATTTTATTTTTTTTAAAATTTACCTAAAAAAAAAAAAAACTGGACTGGGCTATAGCCCAGTCCATGTTACACATAGCTCCGCCACTGCTTACAACTATATATATACTCTAATAACTGCTAGGGTTACAGCCACTTTTTTTTTTCTAGAAACTTCTCAAAATAATGAATTAATTATTATTTGCACCACAGTTACAATTTACTAGTACAAAACTCTCTTTTCCTTTTTTTTTTGGCGACCGGGTATTACACCTTGCACATCTGACGAATATTAAAAGAGAAAAAGAAAACAAAACAAGCACACCATAAGTTATCATGTACCTCCCAAATGGAACAACTGGACAGAGGATGTAAATTGAACCATCAGTGTATAACACAAAAACCTGCACATGGCATAAAAGTGATAACCATAAATGAGACAGCAGCTACAAATTAAAATACTTATCTTAATAAACAAACAAAAGGAATTAGCAACATAACAAAAGATGAGCAGGCTACACAACCAATGTACTATTAGTATCAATGAAATTCACCTTATTCTTTTCTTTTTCTAGAGGGGTTGGGGATTTATACATTATGAAGAATATATCAAGAATCAAATGTTATCATGAGTTTCAACTGAACTTACACTAAACCTGTCCCATAAGTGGTCACCCCCAAAAGAAAAATCAACAGGACAGATTGATGTGACATTCCTGGATCTACCGGGTTCCACAGGCTGTAGATAATATTCTTGCTCTGGTCGCACAAGATCTGAAGACAAATCAAAAAGTCTAAAAGAAAACGAAAAAAAAAAAAAAAAAAGGTAAATACCAATGTAAGTCTCAATCAAACTCAGAGATAACTGCTGTTTAAAAATATTGGTCTTAATAAAACAATACCATGTTTATCAAAAGTATGTGCAAGGTGAGAACTGAGAAGCCACAAATATAAGCTGACAGACAAAAGTAATATATGACCAAACCCTGTTTTAGACCATGTTACTAGAACAAACTCCTATAATGGTATAAACTTATATACTCTCTAACCACACCAGTTGAATTGAGAGTAAGAAATATTGAGCAAGCTGAAAAGAGATGAATCAAGCCTTAAAAGATAAGCAAACCTGCTTCGAACCTTGAATACAATTATTTCTTCTGATCATGGCTATCATGTATAAGTTTTGATACACATACAAACTTTTACAGTATCTCCAATTATTAACAATACTTCATTTGCCTGGTTATTATTTGAAATTATTTTAAGTTTATATTTGATTTATGATATAGCCTTTTTCAACCAAAAAATATTAGTGTTTGAAGTTATCCCTGAGTCCAGCACATTTCTAACATTTTCTTACGTTATTTTCCTCTGTAAAATGTACATAAAAACAACCTCACAATATGTAGTCTAATTTCAATAGATCAACATGCATGCCAGGTCTGTGATAGAATGTCATAAACCCCCCCCCCCCCCCCCCACACAACCAAATAAATAATACCTGAAAACTGAATCTGAAGAAAGAATTCCCAGATGGGTGTCACTATATGGGTGCCATGACACTTGTAGCACACGTATGGCATTGGTGCTGCTGGAATAGATTTGTGAACCAACAGTAACAGTCCTGTAAATTAGTTAGCAACAAAAACGTACAATAAGAATCTTTAAGATGAAAAAAGTTATTTAAAAAAAGGTAATAGTTGTATAATATTCATGAATGTATCAAATCAATATGCGCATTGTATGAAGTTAATATCTCATATTAAAAAGAAAGATTACAATAAGATTCGCTTGCATTAATTGATTGACCTAACCAAAGGAATAAACAAATCATTTTGGATATCTAGAATCACAAATCAGATCAGAATATTTTAAACTTTTTTTTTTTTTTGGGTACACTATTTTTTTGATAAGTAAGACCCCATAAACTGGCACTATTTTTTTTGGGTACACTATAATAAGACCCCATAAACTGTGCCCTGCTATGATAGCTAATGACAGGAGCTGCAAAATGCATCACAACAAACAAACGTGTGTCCCGAATAATATTTTTTGATAAATAATAATTTCATTGAAAAGAAAAGAAAGGAGTCAAAAATACAAGTACACAGGCAGTGGACCTGAATGAAACCAGCAAAAATTAAAGACAAACTGAACAATAATCAATCATGTCAGACAAAGAACATGAAGAATCTAAATGAGCCGCCTTAGCCCAACTAAGGAAGGATGTGCAGCAGGTGGAACTTGAGAGCCGGGATAGATTTCTCCTCCCCATTGAACGTTCTATCATTACGCTCCTTGCCAAATACACCACATGAGACAGTGAGGGGTCATTTTCCAAATCTTGCCAGCCTCCGACTTACTGCGAGGCCCATGCCAACAATTAAGAAGATCCACCACACCTCGAGGCATAACCCAGGTAATGCCAAAAAGAATCAAAACCATAGACCATAACTCCCAAGCTACCGGGCAATGCAAGAGTAAATGATTAACCGACTCTCCACTCGACTTACACATGCAGCACCAATCCTGAATGATTACCCTTCTTTTTCTGAGGTTATCCGTAGTGAGGATCTTACCCAAAGCTGAAGTCCAGACAAAAAAAGCCACCCTTGGAGGGACTTTAGCTTTCCACACACCTTTCCAAGGAAAAGAAACTTGGGAAGACGGGTGAATCATAATAGAGTAAAAAGAACGAACCTCAAACAGCCCTCGACTCGAAGGAGTCCAGCAAAGGGAATCTGCCACTCCCTGCCGGATTTGACGAGAATAGAGAAGGGTCATGAATGAATCAATCATCTCCAACTCCCAATCCTGGACAGATCTAATGAAAGCAACGTCCCAAACACAGCTCATACCTTGGAAGTGACAAAGGTCAGCCACTGTAGCCTCAGGAGCTCGGGCTAGCTGAAAAAGAGATGGAAACAGAGACCTCAATGGACGATCCCCGCACCACACATCATGCCAAAAACGAAGCCGAGCACCATCCCCGACTGTGTAAGAGATATGCTGAGAAAAAACATCCCAGCCTGCCCTTATGTGCTTCCATAAGCTTACCCCATGGGGAGTAGTGACTCTATTAGAACACCAAAAATTTCCTTGAGCACCATACTTACTATCAATAACTTGACGCCATAAGGAAGTAGGTTCCATGGAATATCTCCACAACCATTTCCCTAACAATGCCTTGTTAAAAATAGCCACATCCCGAATACCCAAACCTCCGTCATAGAGAGGAGTGCAAACTTGTTGCCAATTAACCAGGTGAAACTTGTGCTCCTCCTCCAAACCACCCCATAAGAAATCCCTCTGTAGCTTCTCAATTCGACGAGCAATACTCATTGGAATGGGGAATAGGGATAAGAAATATGTTGGAATACTAGAGAGCGTGCTCTTAATAAGAGTCACACGCCCCCCCTTTGATAAATATAACCTTTTCCAGCCCGCTAATCGTTTCTCCATTTTCTCCACCACCCCAACCCAAATAGATTTCGATTTGAAAGAAGCCCCAAGGGGAAGTCCCAAATAGGTGAGGGGTAAAGACGCCACACGACAACCCAATATTCCAGCCAAGTCAGGGACATTAGTAACTTGACCCACTGGAACTAATTCAGATTTGCTCAAATTAATCTTTAAACCAGATATGGCCTGAAACCATATAAAAACACCCCTCAAATACCAAGCTTGCTCCGAGTCAGCCCCACAAAAAATCAGCGTGTCATCCGCAAATAAGGAGTGAGATATGCTCAGCTCAACCCCAGTTGAGTTACCCACAGAAAATCCAGTGATGTAACCTCCTGCCACCGCCCTCTCCAACATCCTACTCAAGGCCTCCATCACCATGATAAATAGCATAGGAGATAAGGGGTCACCTTGGCGCAATCCTCTCGAAGTGGAGAAAAAACCATGAGCACTGCCATTAACTAGGACTGAGAAACGGACTGTCGAAATACACGAGTATATCCATTGGCGCCATCTCTCACTAAAACCACACCGCCTTAAAATGTATAACAAGAAATTCCAGTTCACATGATCATAGGCTTTTTCTATATCCAGCTTGCATAACACCCCTGGGGAACTAGATTTCAAGCGGCTGTCCAGGCTTTCATTAGCAACCAAGACCGAGTCAAGAATTTGCCTCCCCCCTACAAAGGCATTTTGGGAAGCCGATATGAGCTTTGGCAAAACCCCAGATAATCTATTAGCCAGAACTTTCGCTATGATTTTGTACATCCCTGAGACCAAACTAATGGGGCGGAAGTCCTTGCACTCCTGAGCACCAGGCTTTTTCGGGATCAAAGCCAAAAAAGTAACATTGAGACTCTTCACAAAATTTCTAGAAGCATGGAAATCATGAAAAACATTCATCACATCCTGCTTGATAATATCCCAACAACTTTGGAAGAAAGCTAAAGAGAACCCATCCGGACCTGGGGCTTTGTCCCCAGCCATATTCCGCACTACTCCCCAAACCTCATCCTCAGTAAAAGACCGGTCCAACATGTCCCTATCAGATTCATCAATGACAGAAAAGGCCACCCCATCCAACAGAGGTCGACGCACAGCATCATCAGAAAAAAGACCCTGATAAAAATTGACCAATCCTTTACCAATCTCGGATTGGTCCGTAGTAACTGCCCCATCAACCACTAGGTGATCTATGGAGTTGAATCTACGATTCGAATTGGCCACACGGTGGAAAAATTTGGTGTTTTTGTCTCCTTCCCGAAGCCAAGTAGCCCGAGAAGTTTGCCTCCATTTTATTTCCTCCAGCAAAAGCAATTTCTCAAACTCCGCCTTGAGATTTTCCTTTGTCACACCTTCCTCAACAGATAAAGGTCTGGTCTCTTCTACAAGATCCAAATCTTGAATCTGAATTTGAAGGTCATTCTTTCTCAAATTAACATCACCAAAAATTTCCTTGTTCCATCTCCTCAAATCCATCTTCAGAGATTTCAACTTCTGAATGAGAACGTAGCTTGGAGACCCATTGTAAAGATAAGAGTTCCACCACTGATGGACCCTATTGTGGAAACCTTCACTCTTTAGCCACATGTTCTCAAAACGAAAAGGGCTCTGTCTCTTTTGCATAAAGCCACAGCTCAGCAAAATGGGGAAATGATCAGACAGGAGCCTTGGCAGACGCCTCTGAGCAATCCTGGAAAAATGGTCAGCCAAAAGAGGAGAGCAAAGAAATCTGTCTAACCTTGATCTTGAACGAGCATTTGACCATGTGAAATTACCTCCGTCCATGGGTAAATCCAGTAACCCCATAGAGAAAATAAAATCTGTGAATTCCCTCATTGATGGCGAATAATCAGTAGCTCCCACTCGTTCGGAAGGATACCGGACTATGTTAAAGTCCCCCCCCACACACCAAGGAACCTCCCACCAAGATGCAATGCCAGCTAGCTCCTCCCACATCAAACTCCTCTCCATAGCCCTATTAGGACCATACACCCCAGAAAAGGCCCATTCAAAACCCGTAGCTACCTCGCTAAATCTACAAGAGACGGAAAAATTTCCTATAGCCACATCAACCCGATCTACTACTCTTTTATCCCACATCAAAATGATGCCTCCAGAAGCCCCCACTGAATCCAGACTAAGCCAATCCACATACCTGCACCTCCAAAGACTTCTAATCAAGCCCTGGGTTACTGCCATGAGCTTTGTCTCCTGAAGACACACTACATCAGCCTTCCAAAGATGGAGCAGATTACAGATACGAGACCTTTTCACCCTGTCATTCAAGCCCCTAACATTCCAAGAAATTAGATTTAGATTCATTTGGATAACATCAAAGCCCTCCCACTAGCTGAAGTTGTTCTTCTTGAGCTGCCCCCTTCATAATTCACATTAGAAATTAACTTCCGTAATTCCCTTGAGACACGAGATTTGACTTTACCTGGTGCCCCCCCAGGTTTTGAACCCCCAGTTGCAGCTTCAATTTCTCGTAACAAAGCCAAAACCCTGTCTTCAAAACCCACATACGAAGCTCCAAGAACCACCCCAAATTTCTCCATTTTCTCCATGACCCAGTCCGATTGAGGTCCCGGAATAACTTCCGGATCTTCTCTTTGTACAGAAAAGTCCTGGCCTTCAGACTCCCCGTTCAACTCCACCGCCGGATACGCCACCATCAACGGCTCAACCCATTCTACTTGCTCGTCCCAAACAACGTCATCCCTACCGGTATTTTGAGTGGACTCCTGGACGATCAGAGAGGATGTATGGGCCGGGTCTTCGACTGTCCATACCTCCGGAATCTCTATTGTCTCCGACGGCTCCGTAAATAGCTCAGTGGAAAGAGCATAAAACGGATTTGGAGAGAGAGGGAGCGGTGGCGGTTGTGGCATAAATAATCGTTTCCCCTGCCGTAGCTGCATAACCCACGTGCCGGCTTCATCATCGGAATCCTCGGGGGTGGACAAAGCAACGACGGGATCGGAACTGTGTTTGAGAGAAGATGAGTTCTCAGCAGAGGAGGAGCTGGGCTTCGTGGAATCTTCCGGACCCGAGGCTGGTTTGTGAAGAGCCTGAGGAGGTTGGATTTTGGGCCTCCACTCCTGTGTAGATACGGGCCTTGAGACTGGCCCAACTGGCTTCGTTACGGGCTTAAGTAACGAAGCTGGTTTGGGCTCAGTTTTTACGATTTCTGCCTTTGAGATGGCCCACTCTCCATCCGGCCCACAAATGAAGTCCAGTTTTAAATTTAATTGCACATGCTCGTTGACAAAATCCTTCTGCGTATCAGCCGAAATCGAACCCACTGCACTTTTTGCGACAGCAGTTACGTGAGTTTCAAAGATACGATCTTTGTGCGTGATTTTCGGCGTAGATCCCTCAACTTCCTTTTCTATCACCGGCGCCCCAACCACCATTCTACGGCGGTCATTTGTGAATAGGACTTGGTTGTTTTGATGCCCTTTGCAAAAATCTGCAAATTGTTTCCACCCCAGCTTCTCCAACCCAGCCGGAATCCGGATAACCCCTTTGCGAGCACCGCTGTGAAATTCTGACACTTCAAGGTAATGACCATGTTGGTTTGAACGGCGAATAACATGGATAGCTTTATACCCATCACGGTGGTGTCGAAAAAAATCTTTACCCACCGTGTCATTGCTTGCTGCCTTCTCAATGGTGGTACCCAACCATCCCATGTCTTTCAAACCCAACCAAATCTTGCCCAAATTTGTTTTGAACTTCCTTTCCGTAATGCAGAAAGGGTGAAATCGACCCCCACCCAATGAAAACTGAAAAAACTTATTATCTATATGGATTGTGTTTGGTTGTTTGGTGGTTTCCTGGGTAGGTTGTTGTGTAGAGGGTGTTGGAGGTGTTGGCTGTTTCTGGTTGGTCGAAATATGGATTGGGTCATGTGTATGTATTGGTGGTGGTGGGTGGGTTGGCTGTTTCTGGGGCATGTATGATTGAGAGGTGGATTGTGTTTTAGGTTGATGGAGGTTGAGTTGCATGGTAGCTTGTTCTGGTGCCCAGTGTCCAGTAGCCCCATTGTTAGGAAAATATCCAGGGTAGAAAAATGGGGAGATGTATGGGGAGGTGAATGGGGGAAAGGGATTCTGATGGTAAGGAGGTGGTGGCGGTAATGGGGGAGGTTGGGGGAGAGGTAGAGGATGGACATTCATACTATATTTTAAAAATACAATCTACCCTATCTAGGTGCCAGTCACATATCACTAAGTGTTGCTTCCAGAAACACCGTAAATGCCTAAACCCACATGCATAATATGGAAAACAAATGGCAACATATTGTTAGTACCTGCAAATTATGGTATTCTGTTCGGTAGTACGCCCATAGAGGTACATGACACATAAACCATCTGAGCCAGCAAGTAATATTGCTGATCCATTCCTATTGATGGAGATTTTATGAACCACACCATTGAGCTGCACATCTGCTTGCAATACCTATTAAATTACTGATATTATCAACAAAGCACTGCATGGTAAATGACAAAAAGAAATCAACCTAGGTATCCAAGCATGTGATGAACAAAATACTCGACACTTAAAAAAGACACCAACCAAGATTTTTCAAAACCCCTCTGCTCAACTTAAACCGTTGTTTCAAACCAATAATACTGCTACACTCAACTCTTTAACACTTTATCTTAATTTACAATTTGAAATCAGATAGGTCATTCCCTATAGTTTATGAGATCACACACCAATCAATATTGACACCATTTAATGAGGATTCTCGCGATTAGTTTTCAATTCACCCCTTGTTCAATACCGAACCAAACCGTTTCTAAACAATTCCACTGATGCGATATGTTTCATTTGCTCATAACATAAACCTATGAGAGTTTTGCCTAAGAAATTGTTTATAACTTTTTTGAAATGAGAATCAGTTGCCGAGTTCTAGCCCTAGAATTCAAAAAATCACAAATGCTCCATTTGATTGCTGCAAAAACGTGTTTAAAGGAACTTTTAACTTCAAAATCCCATAGTAACAAGATTTTCTAGGTTTTCTAGCATAACAAAAACTATCATCTAAACTCAGCCAGATAGCTCTATTAAGCTCAAAAGGATAAAAAAGGGAAAGAACCTTAGAAGGCGAAGCGGCGAGGACGGAGGTGGGTTCGGGTTCGCCGAGTTTTATAGAGATGCGATGGAGGCAGTGTTTGTTGGAGTCCCAGAAGTAGAGCCTGGAAGCACCGTCCCAGGCCACAAGGTTTCTCGGAAACGATGTGGCGGAGGTGGACACGTGGTCATCGGTGGTGGAGGAGGAAAAGACGGAGTGGTTCTGAAGAGGAACCCATTCCACTTCGTCTTTGGGCGTGACGGAACGCCTTTGCACTAAATTCGCATCGTGCAAGTCGAAATTGAACCTCATTTTTTACCTTTTTTTTTGCTTTTAGTCACTGTTTATCTCTCTCTCTCGCTCGCTCTTTTCTTGGAAATGCTGTGAGAGTGAGAACGCGAGAAGCCCTGGATTTTTTTGTTTCCAGAAAAGAGTTTATAACAAAAAAACGACGCCGTTTGCTAATTCAACGCAATTTGATTTTGGAAAAGAACAGGGAACAAAATTTGATCCGCGCCTTTTTTTTTTCAATAGAAAATTATCCGCGTATTTTAAAAGTCATCATTGCCTATTTTTGAAATCAATATGCATATGAAAAATTTAAATAGAGACAACAAATAAAGCATTTTTCACATCACAGTTGCATAATAACGATTATATATGTGTGTGTTTGATTTGGCAAGGAAAGGTTTTAGTTCAGTTCTCGAGTGCATTGAACTAGATACGATTGCAACATATGACCAAAATTAAATAAGTGTTTGTATCATGTTCAACTGAGTACATTGGAGTACTGGACTTATGTCGTACCAAAGGTTTTGAATGGTAACAAAAATGTTCACGTTTTTAAATTGTTGTTGATGTAATGGTTAATGATGGAGATTTAGACATTAATAACATAAGGGGTAGATGTTATCAAGTAAATCATAACTATAGCATGATTATATGATGAATGGAGATGGTTATTTTTGCATATCAAACATGTCATAAATTAATCAAATTGAAGTCACGAGATTTATGAGCTAAAAGCCTAAAATACATGGGTATCTAAAGCTCGCATTTGGGTGGGTATGAATTCATAATCGTACTCTGTAGTTTGTCTGCATTTTGGTGGATGTGAATTCATAACTGTACTTTGTAGTTGTCTAGACTTTAGGGGATTGTTAGGAAAGTAAGTGATTGGTAGAATCTAAGGTCCATTAAAAGGGTAAAATTGTTTAACTATTCTCAAAGCTTAACGTCTAAGCTCAATTTATGGAATTTTGATTGAAACATATGTATAGATTATGCGATATATGGATATTTTGATCATGCTTTCAAAACTCTGTGCCGGAATCTAATTTTGTTATTGGATTTTCAATTGTGTCAAATAAATGAATAATTGTCATGGTTTGTTTTTTAGAATGGTTTAATAACCGTTTGCAAGCCCAAAGTTGAAGTTTGAGAAAGAAAGACTAGTTGGTCCACTACTTCGATAAGGTGGTGATTTGGGCTTCGAGCTCAGGTTGCAAGCCCAAAGCTGAAATTTGAGAAAGAGAGAAAGACCAGTTTGTCCACTACCTCAACAAGATCGTCAACATTCTCAGCTTCGGCCCAGCTAAACCCGACAACTACCTCGAAATCCGAGCTACGCTTCGTTTTCGGTGGCCAACCCCCATGGTTTCCGATCCCCAACCTATATTTCTGAATAGGCCCAATGAAGGCAGTGTGAAGAGAAGCAATGAGAAAAAGCCCATGAGGCAGCGCCGTGAATTTATATTGGTGCGTGTTTTGCGAAAAACTGTTTAAGGTGAAGATGATTCGGAAAGTTTATTGTGCTTTAATATACTTAGTATATTGATGTAATTTGTCAATAATCGCAAGGAGTTGAAATAAGATTAATTTCCTTAGGATTAACTAACTTGTGAATGAGTTGATGGACCGGAAGCTTGAAAACAGAACTATGACACGTTGCAATGATGATTTGGTAATTTCGATTCATTGCTCATGCTAAGCATCTTGAAATGTGTTACTTATAATCTAAGAATGTTGAAAATCATATGGTAAGCTATAATTGGCGCTTCGTTCTCCCATAATAATGAGATCCTCCATAAAGTAAATAAAAAAAAAATGAGATCTTCCATAATAATGAGATGGAGGGTGAGATAATGACTTATGTGCGTATGTAATTTACCACTAAAAAAAAGGAAAATCATATGGTAAGCACTCAATGATAAATTATTACTAGTGTTTGCATGTCAGAGACTGTGTACCATCATGTGACCTGTTTAACCTTTCTTGTGTGGAGTAAGTTGGTCACTGGCCAATGTTTGACACATCCACTAAGGCACTAACCATGTGTGGGGCTGGGCATTCAACTCTCGGTGAATGCTTTGCTTTTCTCACTTAACTCCTCCCTCTTAAACATAATGGAAATGTATAA
>OU015769.1:37068990-37357323 GCA_907173295.1 Fagus sylvatica
AAAAGGTTTCGCACGTTTCAGCTCTAATATGTCGCAGGCTAAAACAAATTAATCTCAACTACATATAGCACCAAAGTTGTGCACCCAAAACAAGCAGTAACAAGATTTCTTATTATGTTGAATTCCAATACCAAATACACAGCTTAATAGATTCCTATTCCAACTCAAATTATGTCAAGTTTGCCATGTTTCTTTCTCCCTTTCTTTCCTCTTAAGGACTATACTCTGGAAGCCTACTATTGGCTTTGTACATCATCCATTAATGCCTCTGCATGGTTTTACGTCAATAGCCTAATGTCTCACGGATTGATATGGCTATGCAGCAGGGCTACCATTGATTTTTCTGTTTCTGATAACCATAACTTCACAACCATCTTCCCTGCTGCTTCACGTAACAATATCTATAACAGTATTCTTTCTTTTTTTCTTGAAAGCTAATTCACGCACTACTAACTATTAGAATAGAAACCCATCAATATAAGATTTTTGCTACTGTTCCTAATTACTATATATATTTCTCTATTGTAATTGAATCTAAAAGTACAAAGTCTTTTCAAGATTCTTATCTCAAAAATTCTTCAATCTGTCCCTTCTTGAAATCCTTGAAAAGTTTGCCGTCTAAAAGGGTTTGTAGCTATACAATGAGACTTACAACTATATTTATACTCTAATAACTGCTAGGGTTATAAAAGGTTTTGGTAGCTATACAATGAGACTTACAACCAGCTGCGAAGCCAGGAATTTATTTTAGGGTGGGCTGGAATATCAAGTAAATCTCAACGGTATGAGAAAATTTCATTAAATAGAAAGAAAAATACACCTAGTCAGGGGGGACATAATGAACCTTACCCCTCAATGCATATTCTATACATAAGCAAAAAGATAAAAAAACAACAAATAATGCATAAATCAACAAACAATACATAAATTAATAAACCAAGTCTGACCCACTCCCCACTAGCAAACCTCATCCACAAATCACAAAATCAATAAACATTAAATTAACAAACACTGTCACACTGTTTACCACTACTCTAGTTATTCTCAATTTCCCAACCACAAGTCATAAGGACCATAAAATAAAATCAATAAATCAGACCAATCACAATTCAACACAACACACACTGACACACAGTAATACCAAATAGCTAAAATACAAAACTTAAAACAGTAGTGTACTAGTGTAGGTGTAGTTATAACTTATAAAGACTAAAGTGATGTACTGATGTGAACTCACTAGTCAGTATCAGTAGCTTGCGTGAAAACTGAAAAAATCAAAGAAAAAGAGAAGAAAAGGAAAGAAGAGAGAAAGAAAGAAAGAGAAAAATGAGAAAAAGAAAGAAGGGTGACCGGACAGTGTGAGGGGTGGGGGCAGGGGGCGGAGACAGGAGAGAAAGAGAGAAAGGGAGAGGGAGTACCAGATCAGGCCGTGGGCCCGTGAGGCGGCGAGCAGCGAAGCAGGCAACGCCGATGAGGGCCATGAGGAGGTGAGCAGGTGACGCCTGAGCGGTGAGAGCTTGAAGCGAGTCAGGTGACGTCGGTTTCGTGAGGGTTTGGTGTTGCCGTCATGCCGTGTTACTGTGTTAGTACAGTGAGGGTTTTGTAATTTTGTTTGATTTTTTATTGTTTTTTATTTTGAATTTTAGATCAGATTTGTGATTTGAGTTGGGTCATTTTATTTTATTTTTGATAAGTAATTCAATTTATTAGAAAGAAGCAGCAAACCAGTATACTAGGGGTATACTAGGTTTGCAAAGAATGAGAGCTACAAAGATCAATAAAATCTTGAAGAGAAGAAAAAGAAAAATAAAATTGGAATTGGACTGGGCTAGGCTGTGTTTGGATTGTAATTTAGATTGGGCTAGGAGTGGGTTATTTTATTTTTTTTTTTTAAAATTTACCTAAAAAAAAAAAAAACTGGACTGGGCTGTAGCCCAGTCCATGTAACACATAGCTCCGCCACTGCTTACAACTATATATATACTCTAATAACTGCTAGGGTTACAGCCACTTTTTTTTTCTAGAAACTTCTCAAAATAATGAATTAATTATTATTTGCACCACAGTTACAATTTACTAGTACAAAACTCTCTTTTCCTTTTATTTTTTTTTTTTTTGGCGACCGGGTATTACACCTTGCACATCTGACGAATATTAAAAGAGAAAAAGAAAACAAAACAAGCACACCATAAGTTATCATGTACCTCCCAAATGGAACAACTGGACAGAGGATGTAAATTGAACCATCAGTGTATAACACAAAAACCTGCACATGGCATAAAAGTGATAACCATAAATGAGACAGCAGCTACAAATTAAAATACTAATCTTAATAAACAAACAAAAGGAATTAGCAACATAACAAAAGATGAGCAGGCTACACAACCAATGTACTATTAGTATCAATGAAATTCACCTTATTCTTTTCTTTTTCTAGAGGGGTTGGGGATTTATACATTATGAAGAATATATCAAGAATCAAATGTTATCATGAGTTTCAACTGAACTTACACTAAACCTGTCCCATAAGTGGTCACCCCCAAAAGAAAAATCAACAGGACAGATTGATGTGACATTCCTGGATCTACCGGGTTCCACAGGCTGTAGATAATATTCTTGCTCTGGTCGCACAAGATCTGAAGACAAATCAAAAAGTCTAAAAGAAAACGAAAAAAAAAAAAAAAAAAGGTAAATACCATGTAAGTCTCAATCAAACTCAGAGATAACTGCTGTTTAAAAATATTGGTCTTAATAAAACAATACCATGTTTATCAAAAGTATGTGCAAGGTGAGAACTGAGAAGCCACAAATATAAGCTGACAGACAAAAGTAATATATGACCAAACCCTGTTTTAGACCATGTTACTAGAACAAACTCCTATAATGGTATAAACTTATATACTCTCTAACCACACCAGTTGAATTGAGAGTAAGAAATATTGAGCAAGCTGAAAAGAGATGAATCAAGCCTTAAAAGATAAGCAAACCTGCTTCGAACCTTGAATACAATTATTTCTTCTGATCATGGCTATCATGTATAAGTTTTGATACACATACAAACTTTTACAGTATCTCCAATTATTAACAATACTTCATTTGCCTGGTTATTATTTGAAATTATTTTAAGTTTATATTTGATTTATGATATAGCCTTTTTCAACCAAAAAATATTAGTGTTTGAAGTTATCCCTGAGTCCAGCACATTTCTAACATTTTCTTACGTTATTTTCCTCTGTAAAATGTACATAAAAACAACCTCACAATATGTAGTCTAATTTCAATAGATCAACATGCATGCCAGGTCTGTGATAGAATGTCATAAACCCCCCCCCCCCCCCCTCCCCACAACCAAATAAATAATACCTGAAAACTGAATCTGAAGAAAGAATTCCCAGATGGGTGTCACTATATGGGTGCCATGACACTTGTAGCACACGTATGGCATTGGTGCTACTGGAATAAATTTGTGAACCAACGGTAACAGTCCTGTAAATTAGTTAGCAACAAAAACGTACAATAAGAATCTTTAAGATGAAAAAAGTTATTTAAAAAAAGATAATAGTTGTATAATATCCATGAATGTATCAAATCAATATGCGCATTGCATGAAGTTAATTTCTCATATTAAAAAGAAAGATTACAATAAGATTCGCTTGCATTAACTGATTGACCTAACCAAAGGAATAAACAAATCATTTTGGATATCTAGAATCACAAATCAGATCAGAATATTTTAAACTTTTTTTTTTTTTTGGGTACACTATTTTTTTGATAAGTAAGACCCCATAAACTGGCACTATTTTTTTTGGGTACACTATAATAAGACCCCATAAACTGTGCCCTGCTATGATAGCTAATGACAGGAGCTGCAAAATGCATCACAACAAACAAACGTGTGTCCCGAATAATATTTTTTGATAAATAATAATTTCATTGAAAAGAAAAGAAAGGAGTCAAAAATACAAGTACACAGGCAGTGGACCTGAATGAAACCAGCAAAAATTAAAGACAAACTGAACAATAATCAATCATGTCAGACAAAGAACATGAAGAATCTAAATGAGCCGCCTTAGCCCAACTAAGAAGGATGTGCAGCAGGTGGAACTTGAGAGCCGGGATAGATTTCTCCTCCCCATTGAACGTTCTATCATTACGCTCTTGCCAAATACACCACATGAGACAGTGAGGGGTCATTTTCCAAATCTTACCAGCCTCCGACTTACTGCGAGGCCCATGCCAACAATTAAGAAGATCCACCACACCTCGAGGCATAACCCAGGTAATGCCAAAAAGAATCAAAACCATAGACCATAACTCCCAAGCTACCGAGCAATGCAAGAGTAAATGATTAACCGACTCTCCACTCGACTTACACATGCAGCACCAATCCTGAATGATTACCCTTCTTTGTCTGAGGTTATCCGTAGTGAGGATCTTACCCAAAGCTGAAGTCCAGACAAAAAAAGCCACCCTTGGAGGGACTTTAGCTTTCCACACACCTTTCCAAGGAAAAGAAACTTGGGAAGACGGGTGAATCATAATAGAGTAAAAAGAACGAACCTCAAACAGCCCTCGACTCGAAGGAGTCCAGCAAAGGGAATCTGCCACTCCCTGCCGGATTTGACGAGAATAGAGAAGGGTCATGAATGAATCAATCATCTCCAACTCCCAATCCTGGACAGATCTAATGAAAGCAACGTCCCAAACACAGCTCATACCTTGGAAGTGACAAAGGTCAGCCACTGTAGCCTCAGGAGCTCGGGCTAGCTGAAAAAGAGATGGAAACAGAGACCTCAATGGACGATCCCCGCACCACACATCATGCCAAAAACGAAGCCGAGCACCATCCCCGACTGTGTAAGAGATATGCTGAGAAAAAACATCCCAGCCTGCCCTTATGTGCTTCCATAAGCTTACCCCATGGGGAGTAGTGACTCTATTAGAACACCAAAAATTTCCTTGAGCACCATACTTACTATCAATAACTTGACGCCATAAGGAAGTAGGTTCCATGGAATATCTCCACAACCATTTCCCTAACAATGCCTTGTTAAAAATAGCCACATCCCGAATACCCAAACCTCCGTCATAGAGAGGAGTGCAAACTTGTTGCCAATTAACCAGGTGAAACTTGTGCTCCTCCTCCAAACCACCCCATAAGAAATCCCTCTGTAGCTTCTCAATTCGACGAGCAATACTCATTGGAATGGGGAATAGGGATAAGAAATATGTTGGAATACTAGAGAGCGTGCTCTTAATAAGAGTCACACGCCCCCCCTTTGATAAATATAACCTTTTCCAGCCCGCTAATCGTTTCTCCATTTTCTCCACCACCCCAACCCAAATAGATTTCGATTTGAAAGAAGCCCCAAGGGGAAGTCCCAAATAGGTGAGGGGTAAAGACGCCACACGACAACCCAATATTCCAGCCAAGTCAGGGACATTAGTAACTTGACCCACTGGAACTAATTCAGATTTGCTCAAATTAATCTTTAAACCAGATATGGCCTGAAACCA
Organism: Fagus sylvatica; assembly: GCA_907173295.1. NCBI lineage: Eukaryota > Viridiplantae > Streptophyta > Magnoliopsida > Fagales > Fagaceae > Fagus > Fagus sylvatica. The sequence goes on from OU015769.1 coordinate 37,074,508, forward strand.
TATAAAAACACCCCTCAAATACCAAGCTTGCTCCGAGTCAGCCCCACAAAAAATCAGCGTGTCATCCGCAAATAAGGAGTGAGATATGCTCAGCTCAACCCCAGTTGAGTTACCCACAGAAAATCCAGTGATGTAACCTCCTGCCACCGCCCTCTCCAACATCCTACTCAAGGCCTCCATCACCATGATAAATAGCATAGGAGATAAGGGGTCACCTTGGCGCAATCCTCTCGAAGTGGAGAAAAAACCATGAGCACTGCCATTAACTAGGACTGAGAAACGGACTGTCGAAATACACGAGTATATCCATTGGCGCCATCTCTCACTAAAACCACACCGCCTTAAAATGTATAACAAGAAATTCCAGTTCACATGATCATAGGCTTTTTCTATATCCAGCTTGCATAACACCCCTGGGGAACTAGATTTCAAGCGGCTGTCCAGGCTTTCATTAGCAACCAAGACCGAGTCAAGAATTTGCCTCCCCCCTACAAAGGCATTTTGGGAAGCCGATATGAGCTTTGGCAAAACCCCAGATAATCTATTAGCCAGAACTTTCGCTATGATTTTGTACATCCCTGAGACCAAACTAATGGGGCGGAAGTCCTTGCACTCCTGAGCACCAGGCTTTTTCGGGATCAAAGCCAAAAAAGTAACATTGAGACTCTTCACAAAATTTCTAGAAGCATGGAAATCATGAAAAACATTCATCACATCCTGCTTGATAATATCCCAACAACTTTGGAAGAAAGCTAAAGAGAACCCATCCGGACCTGGGGCTTTGTCCCCAGCCATATTCCGCACTACTCCCCAAACCTCATCCTCAGTAAAAGACCGGTCCAACATGTCCCTATCAGATTCATCAATGACAGAAAAGGCCACCCCATCCAACAGAGGTCGACGCACAGCATCATCAGAAAAAAGACCCTGATAAAAATTGACCAATCCTTTACCAATCTCGGATTGGTCCGTAGTAACTGCCCCATCAACCACTAGGTGATCTATGGAGTTGAATCTACGATTCGAATTGGCCACACGGTGGAAAAATTTGGTGTTTTTGTCTCCTTCCCGAAGCCAAGTAGCCCGAGAAGTTTGCCTCCATTTTATTTCCTCCAGCAAAAGCAATTTCTCAAACTCCGCCTTGAGATTTTCCTTTGTCACACCTTCCTCAACAGATAAAGGTCTGGTCTCTTCTACAAGATCCAAATCTTGAATCTGAATTTGAAGGTCATTCTTTCTCAAATTAACATCACCAAAAATTTCCTTGTTCCATCTCCTCAAATCCATCTTCAGAGATTTCAACTTCTGAATGAGAACGTAGCTTGGAGACCCATTGTAAAGATAAGAGTTCCACCACTGATGGACCCTATTGTGGAAACCTTCACTCTTTAGCCACATGTTCTCAAAACGAAAAGGGCTCTGTCTCTTTCTCTTTTGCATAAAGCCACAGCTCAGCAAAATGGGGAAATGATCAGACAGGAGCCTTGGCAGACGCCTCTGAGCAATCCTGGAAAAATGGTCAGCCAAAAGAGGAGAGCAAAGAAATCTGTCTAACCTTGATCTTGAACGAGCATTTGACCATGTGAAATTACCTCCGTCCATGGGTAAATCCAGTAACCCCATAGAGAAAATAAAATCTGTGAATTCCCTCATTGATGGCGAATAATCAGTAGCTCCCACTCGTTCGGAAGGATACCGGACTATGTTAAAGTCCCCCCCCACACACCAAGGAACCTCCCACCAAGATGCAATGCCAGCTAGCTCCTCCCACATCAAACTCCTCTCCATAGCCCTATTAGGACCATACACCCCAGAAAAGGCCCATTCAAAACCCGTAGCTACCTCGCTAAATCTACAAGAGACGGAAAAATTTCCTATAGCCACATCAACCCGATCTACTACTCTTTTATCCCACATCAAAATGATGCCTCCAGAAGCCCCCACTGAATCCAGACTAAGCCAATCCACATACCTGCACCTCCAAAGACTTCTAATCAAGCCCTGGGTTACTGCCATGAGCTTTGTCTCCTGAAGACACACTACATCAGCCTTCCAAAGATGGAGCAGATTACAGATACGAGACCTTTTCACCCTGTCATTCAAGCCCCTAACATTCCAAGAAATTAGATTTAGATTCATTTGGATAACATCAAAGCCCTCCCACTAGCTGAAGTTGTTCTTCTTGAGCTGCCCCCTTCATAATTCACATTAGAAATTAACTTCCGTAATTCCCTTGAGACACGAGATTTGACTTTACCTGGTGCCCCCCCAGGTTTTGAACCCCCAGTTGCAGCTTCAATTTCTCGTAACAAAGCCAAAACCCTGTCTTCAAAACCCACATACGAAGCTCCAAGAACCACCCCAAATTTCTCCATTTTCTCCATGACCCAGTCCGATTGAGGTCCCGGAATAACTTCCGGATCTTCTCTTTGTACAGAAAAGTCCTGGCCTTCAGACTCCCCGTTCAACTCCACCGCCGGATACGCCACCATCAACGGCTCAACCCATTCTACTTGCTCGTCCCAAACAACGTCATCCCTACCGGTATTTTGAGTGGACTCCTGGACGATCAGAGAGGATGTATGGGCCGGGTCTTCGACTGTCCATACCTCCGGAATCTCTATTGTCTCCGACGGCTCCGTAAATAGCTCAGTGGAAAGAGCATAAAACGGATTTGGAGAGAGAGGGAGCGGTGGCGGTTGTGGCATAAATAATCGTTTCCCCTGCCGTAGCTGCATAACCCACGTGCCGGCTTCATCATCGGAATCCTCGGGGGTGGACAAAGCAACGACGGGATCGGAACTGTGTTTGAGAGAAGATGAGTTCTCAGCAGAGGAGGAGCTGGGCTTCGTGGAATCTTCCGGACCCGAGGCTGGTTTGTGAAGAGCCTGAGGAGGTTGGATTTTGGGCCTCCACTCCTGTGTAGATACGGGCCTTGAGACTGGCCCAACTGGCTTCGTTACGGGCTTAAGTAACGAAGCTGGTTTGGGCTCAGTTTTTACGATTTCTGCCTTTGAGATGGCCCACTCTCCATCCGGCCCACAAATGAAGTCCAGTTTTAAATTTAATTGCACATGCTCGTTGACAAAATCCTTCTGCGTATCAGCCGAAATCGAACCCACTGCACTTTTTGCGACAGCAGTTACGTGAGTTTCAAAGATACGATCTTTGTGCGTGATTTTCGGCGTAGATCCCTCAACTTCCTTTTCTATCACCGGCGCCCCAACCACCATTCTACGGCGGTCATTTGTGAATAGGACTTGGTTGTTTTGATGCCCTTTGCAAAAATCTGCAAATTGTTTCCACCCCAGCTTCTCCAACCCAGCCGGAATCCGGATAACCCCTTTGCGAGCACCGCTGTGAAATTCTGACACTTCAAGGTAATGACCATGTTGGTTTGAACGGCGAATAACATGGATAGCTTTATACCCATCACGGTGGTGTCGAAAAAAATCTTTACCCACCGTGTCATTGCTTGCTGCCTTCTCAATGGTGGTACCCAACCATCCCATGTCTTTCAAACCCAACCAAATCTTGCCCAAATTTGTTTTGAACTTCCTTTCCGTAATGCAGAAAGGGTGAAATCGACCCCCACCCAATGAAAACTGAAAAAACTTATTATCTATATGGATTGTGTTTGGTTGTTTGGTGGTTTCCTGGGTAGGTTGTTGTGTAGAGGGTGTTGGAGGTGTTGGCTGTTTCTGGTTGGTCGAAATATGGATTGGGTCATGTGTATGTATTGGTGGTGGTGGGTGGGTTGGCTGTTTCTGGGGCATGTATGATTGAGAGGTGGATTGTGTTTTAGGTTGATGGAGGTTGAGTTGCATGGTAGCTTGTTCTGGTGCCCAGTGTCCAGTAGCCCCATTGTTAGGAAAATATCCAGGGTAGAAAAATGGGGAGATGTATGGGGAGGTGAATGGGGGAAAGGGATTCTGATGGTAAGGAGGTGGTGGCGGTAATGGGGGAGGTTGGGGGAGAGGTAGAGGATGGACATTCATACTATATTTTAAAAATACAATCTACCCTATCTAGGTGCCAGTCACATATCACTAAGTGTTGCTTCCAGAAACACCGTAAATGCCTAAACCCACATGCATAATATGGAAAACAAATGGCAACATATTGTTAGTACCTGCAAATTATGGTATTCTGTTCGGTAGTACGCCCATAGAGGTACATGACACATAAACCATCTGAGCCAGCAAGTAATATTGCTGATCCATTCCTATTGATGGAGATTTTATGAACCACACCATTGAGCTGCACATCTGCTTGCAATACCTATTAAATTACTGATATTATCAACAAAGCACTGCATGGTAAATGACAAAAAGAAATCAACCTAGGTATCCAAGCATGTGATGAACAAAATACTCGACACTTAAAAAAGACACCAACCAAGATTTTTCAAAACCCCTCTGCTCAACTTAAACCGTTGTTTCAAACCAATAATACTGCTACACTCAACTCTTTAACACTTTATCTTAATTTACAATTTGAAATCAGATAGGTCATTCCCTATAGTTTATGAGATCACACACCAATCAATATTGACACCATTTAATGAGGATTCTCGCGATTAGTTTTCAATTCACCCCTTGTTCAATACCGAACCAAACCGTTTCTAAACAATTCCACTGATGCGATATGTTTCATTTGCTCATAACATAAACCTATGAGAGTTTTGCCTAAGAAATTGTTTATAACTTTTTTGAAATGAGAATCAGTTGCCGAGTTCTAGCCCTAGAATTCAAAAAATCACAAATGCTCCATTTGATTGCTGCAAAAACGTGTTTAAAGGAACTTTTAACTTCAAAATCCCATAGTAACAAGATTTTCTAGGTTTTCTAGCATAACAAAAACTATCATCTAAACTCAGCCAGATAGCTCTATTAAGCTCAAAAGGATAAAAAAGGGAAAGAACCTTAGAAGGCGAAGCGGCGAGGACGGAGGTGGGTTCGGGTTCGCCGAGTTTTATAGAGATGCGATGGAGGCAGTGTTTGTTGGAGTCCCAGAAGTAGAGCCTGGAAGCACCGTCCCAGGCCACAAGGTTTCTCGGAAACGATGTGGCGGAGGTGGACACGTGGTCATCGGTGGTGGAGGAGGAAAAGACGGAGTGGTTCTGAAGAGGAACCCATTCCACTTCGTCTTTGGGCGTGACGGAACGCCTTTGCACTAAATTCGCATCGTGCAAGTCGAAATTGAACCTCATTTTTTACCTTTTTTTTTGCTTTTAGTCACTGTTTATCTCTCTCTCTCGCTCGCTCTTTTCTTGGAAATGCTGTGAGAGTGAGAACGCGAGAAGCCCTGGATTTTTTTGTTTCCAGAAAAGAGTTTATAACAAAAAAACGACGCCGTTTGCTAATTCAACGAAATTTGATTTTGGAAAACAGGGAACAAAATTTGATCCGCGCCTTTTTTTGTTTCAATAGAAAATTATCCGCGTATTTTAAAAGTCATCATTACCTATTTTTGAAATCAATATGCATATGAAAAATTTTAAATAGAGACAACAAATAAAGCATTTTTCACATCACAGTTGCATAATAACGATTATATATGTGTGTGTTTGATTTGGCAAGGAAAGGTTTTAGTTCAGTTCTCGAGTGCATTGAACTAGATACGATTGCAACATATGACCAAAATTAAATAAGTGTTTGTATCATGTTCAACTGAGTACATTGGAGTACTGGACTTATGTCGTACCAAAGGTTTTGAATGGTAACAAAAATGTTCACGTTTTTAAATTGTTGTTGATGTAATGGTTAATGATGGAGATTTAGACATTAATAACATAAGGGGTAGATGTTATCAAGTAAATCATAACTATAGCATGATTATATGATGAATGGAGATGGTTATTTTTGCATATCAAACATGTCATAAATTAATCAAATTGAAGTCACGAGATTTATGAGCTAAAAGCCTAAAATACATGGGTATCTAAAGCTCGCATTTGGGTGGGTATGAATTCATAATCGTACTCTGTAGTTTGTCTGCATTTTGGTGGATGTGAATTCATAACTGTACTTTGTAGTTGTCTAGACTTTAGGGGATTGTTAGGAAAGTAAGTGATTGGTAGAATCTAAGGTCCATTAAAAGGGTAAAATTGTTTAACTATTCTCAAAGCTTAACGTCTAAGCTCAATTTATGGAATTTTGATTGAAACATATGTATAGATTATGCGATATATGGATATTTTGATCATGCTTTCAAAACTCTGTGCCGGAATCTAATTTTGTTATTGGATTTTCAATTGTGTCAAATAAATGAATAATTGTCATGGTTTGTTTTTTAGAATGGTTTAATAACCGTTTGCAAGCCCAAAGTTGAAGTTTGAGAAAGAAAGACTAGTTGGTCCACTACTTCGATAAGGTGGTGATTTGGGCTTCGAGCTCAGGTTGCAAGCCCAAAGCTGAAATTTGAGAAAGAGAGAAAGACCAGTTTGTCCACTACCTCAACAAGATCGTCAACATTCTCAGCTTCGGCCCAGCTAAACCCGACAACTACCTCGAAATCCGAGCTACGCTTCGTTTTCGGTGGCCAACCCCCATGGTTTCCGATCCCCAACCTATATTTCTGAATAGGCCCAATGAAGGCAGTGTGAAGAGAAGCAATGAGAAAAAGCCCATGAGGCAGCGCCGTGAATTTATATTGGTGCGTGTTTTGCGAAAAACTGTTTAAGGTGAAGATGATTCGGAAAGTTTATTGTGCTTTAATATACTTAGTATATTGATGTAATTTGTCAATAATCGCAAGGAGTTGAAATAAGATTAATTTCCTTAGGATTAACTAACTTGTGAATGAGTTGATGGACCGGAAGCTTGAAAACAGAACTATGACACGTTGCAATGATGATTTGGTAATTTCGATTCATTGCTCATGCTAAGCATCTTGAAATGTGTTACTTATAATCTAAGAATGTTGAAAATCATATGGTAAGCTATAATTGGCGCTTCGTTCTCCCATAATAATGAGATCCTCCATAAAGTAAATAAAAAAAAAATGAGATCTTCCATAATAATGAGATGGAGGGTGAGATAATGACTTATGTGCGTATGTAATTTACCACTAAAAAAAAGGAAAATCATATGGTAAGCACTCAATGATAAATTATTACTAGTGTTTGCATGTCAGAGACTGTGTACCATCATGTGACCTGTTTAACCTTTCTTGTGTGGAGTAAGTTGGTCACTGGCCAATGTTTGACACATCCACTAAGGCACTAACCATGTGTGGGGCTGGGCATTCAACTCTCGGTGAATGCTTTGCTTTTCTCACTTAACTCCTCCCTCTTAAACATAATGGAAATGTATAATATTATCCTAGCTAAGATAGTAAGATATCGTTACTAATGGCGAAGTTTGCTGGATTTCTGTCTAAAACAAAATCTCTGGCCTAGCTATATCCATTTATTAGTGGATTGGCACTTATGTTCAGAGGTTCAATGTTGTTATCATTTCTTAGCTTGATCAATCAAAAGGGACAATATTGAAAAACCTAATTAAATTTCTTGACACATTAGATAGGAATTGCGATAAAAAGTGGATATAAGGGTGTATTGTTACATCTCTGTAATACCTGTGTGCACTCATTAAGAGCCTTCATAATGCTATATGTATTATAAAATGAAAGATATCAGATTTCTTGTGCTGTTGTTCCTTGAAAATGTGATAGATGAAACAATTTTGGAAGGCTGAAGGTGTGGTTTTGAATGGCCCCTTATAATGTGTTAATCGATCTATCACTTGCAACTTACCCTATATTGCACATTACTGCTGGGCCTTTAATCTGCTGGAGAAATCTATAGATTGGGATGAATATGTCCTATTTATTTTATTTTATTTATATTTTGTTACAAAGTCTTATTTTTATTTTGAATTTTTTTCCCTGGCCTGAATAGAAATGATTATGTCATGACATCAGATATAAATTACTTGCCTTGTATAGTTGATTGTTTTCTTGATTGTGATCTGGATTTTGGGCATTTGCAGGCAGAGAAGAAGAAACGAAAGGCTCAGTTGCAGGAGGCTAATAGCCTATTAGTAATAGGAAGGAGCATGGGCTTAAAGACTGGCAGAGCTGCAGCAGCTTGAGGAAGAGAAGATGGCTTAACATCCATTCCTGCTCTTACATCCTCTTTTATGATTCGGAAAATAGCTAACACTACAGCTAGGGAGGGAAGCAGAGTTTTCTCATTCATGTAGCCTGGCATCTGACCAAACTTCTCATTCATTTAGCCTGGCATCAGACCAAACTTCTCACTCATGTAGCCTGGCATTCCTCCTTTGCAAACCATATATGTAATAAACTGTAGCTGCCCGAGCCACCTTGTATAAATGGGCTTAAAACTGACTTCCTTGAAACTTATTGATTCCCACCTTAGTTTATTAAACAGTGGTTTAGCACTTTTAGACAAATTCTTCTAGTAAATGAATACTCAAAAACTGAGTGACTCCTATATTTTAGAGAGCATTATGGAGAATAAATATCAACTGGTTGGCAGTAAAATTTGTCCAGCTTCACTTTCAACCCAAAAGCCTCTATTTTGTTTGAAGTGGAGGACATAATGCATGTTCGAATTTGCTGCACTTGGGATAGTTAGCTTATGAGCATAAAAGGCATATTTATGCTTTCTGTAGGAGACCTTGATCCAATGGCAGTGAACTTACTCTTTTGGCTATACTAGTGATTTCACACTTCAAGTTCATTAAAAAAGAAAAAAGAAAAAGGAAAGAGAGCAATACTTTAACTGCACGGTTTATAAAAGCAGCCTTTGGCTACTTTCTTGATCCTTTCACTTTTTTATATACAAACACTGACTGTACATCTCCAAAAGAGACGAGACAAATATAAGTTAGACATACGCCGAAATCATAGCCTCTACAGTTGATTCTACTTTTCAAATAGTAGTATACTATTGTCTAGCCAACCGTTAGTTTCTACTTCATCGATCTCTAGGAAACTGTTTTCTTCGAATAAACCTGTAAACAAAAAATTAAAGCCAGTTAGTTAATTACTAGATGTTGGTGAATGGAATGGAATAATGAGTCAATGTAGGTTGGTGCAAGCACATGGGTAATGATCAATTTAGTTCACAAAGCAGACAACCAATATTTTAAAACATTACCTGAATTTACGACTTTGAATCTGACTAGGCGAACATACAAAAGAAAAAATGAATTTACTTCATTGCATGTATGTTCACTTCACTCTTTGTTCTTGTAAAATCTTCTGATACACAGAAAACCCATTCTTGCAAGCTGAGACCTGCGCACATGACATAACATGTTATTATAACTTGGTAGAATCTCTTTCCATTTTATTATTATGGTCTAATTAGTAGTGTTTGACTAATCTGCAATTCTGTATGAAACATAAATACATGATATTGTTACATGTGGGCAGGCAGACTTAGGGATGACAAATAGCACACATTCAAATTCAGTAATTCTAGAAGGTATTTAATGCGTTAGACATATGTATTTTCTCTCTCACAATATGTAGACCCCACACGATTGAAATTAAAAGACTTACACACAATTTAGACATATATATATATCTTTCCTCTCACAGCAGATAGACCCTACACGATTGAAATTGAAAGACTTACACATAATTTAGACATATGTATCTTCCCTCTCACAACGAGTAGACCCCACATGATTGAAATTGAAAGACTAACACTCAATTATTAGAGATTACAAATTGGCAACTAACTTTATTACCCTTTATCCATTCAAGTTTCTGGATGAGTGGAAAGTTGTAAAAACTTATTATTGGAGCAACATCAAATCCGAAAAATAGTATTTGTAGACTTCTTTTTATTTGAAGGAAAAGTCCAAATGTGACGAAAGAAGAAATGACATTCTTGGTAAAGATTCACAAATAAATAACAAGGTCAACAGTGATGTTCCAAATTCAAAAAACGAGGAAGTAGTTTCAAATGAAAAAAAGATGGTCAAAATAGATGTAGTTGCCCATCAGGAAGGGCGGCCCAAGATAGTGGGTTTGGATTCTCTGAATGCTATAGTCAATAATATGAATTTTACTTAATCCATTTGTCAACAACAATCCATATTTTTCTTTATTGTTAATTCAAATGATTTGTCTATGGTAAGAGAAAATCTATGAACATTTGTCAATTATATGTATTACAAAATTAATTATTTTCTCACTTTTCAATATAAAAGCAAAGATTAACATGTGACGTATTCAAGACTTCAAGCTCACTTCAAATTGTATATGCGCTAATCCTTATTTAGTACAAGATATTATAGTTAAAATTTAGATAGAGTTTCTTAGGTCAAGTACATTAGGTTCCTAGTTGAATTCAAATACATTGAATTTAAATATTCTTGGAAAAGATAACATTGTTTGTGTTTCATTGATTAATGCAACCATGTATTTGAATTCAATTGGGGAACATCTTTTTTTGAAACATCAATTGGGGAACCTAATGTCCCTAACCTAAGGAACTCTACCTAAGTTTTATCTTATTTGTATTAATATTATATTTTTTTCTAAGTTAATGAAACAATCAATGAGATCCCGAAGAAAAGGGATAGAAACTTAAGAGAGAATCACCAACAATTTCAGGGAAACAAGGTGGAAGAAAACGAATCAGAAAACGCGGTAATCAAGCACATCGACAAACGTAGTAAATCAAATAAGTCGATTTCATAGAGTATGTCAAAAGAATTGGAAAAAATAAAGGTTGAGCACATAAAGGAGGATCAAGAAAATATTCAAGCAAACAAAATCGAGAAAATCAAGGAATAGATTGTACCACTTTGTAAAATAAAAAATAATAATAATAAAAAATGATTATAACAATGATATCAATTTCAATGAATATAAGCTACCATGATGAAAATTTCAAAGAATTCTATTTTGAATGGTTCAAAACCTTAGGCCCATAAGATTATTTGGTTTCAAATACTTTTTTGACCTTCCAGAAGAATAAAATTTCAACCCTTTTAATAAATGTCTAATGAAATTTTCTGTGTCATTCATTGTGCTAGCTGTGGGACCAGACAACTCACCATCCACATCACCCAAATAGAAAGGAGTATTATTAACGATACAATTTATTTATTTTTTGTAAATTTTATAATTTGTTAAGATGAAGTAATGTTATTTTCACGGGCTCGAGATTACTTTTATGATGTCGGTAATTATGACAAAAATAAACAAATAGACGCATCCTTTAGCCTTTAACTATGCATTCACCATTATATGATATCATATTTTTAATCTCTAATTATGGTAGATTATTATTCCAAATCATCTAAAAGATAGAAAAAGAGATGTGCCTTCGTATCAAAGAAAAAGAGAGAGAGGGACTTACAGCTTCAATGTCAATTTTGTAAACCAAAAGCTTCCTTCTTTCTCTGCAACTTGTTCTATATGCCACAACAATATGCCCAACAGCCAGAACCAACGAACATATGAATAAAGCGATTTCCGTGGCTCTAACATACCCACCTCCAACGTTACCCGCAAACATATACGAAGCTTTCAACGAAACAAACAATAGAGACAATAGTGAACACATCGTGGTAATCCCCAAATACGGCCCTCTGGATTTTGAAAGCCTTGGCCCATCACACAAGGTATAAACACCTACAAACACATAAAAACAGTACCAAAATGTCAACAACATAAATCTAATTCTAAACTCTAAACTCTAAACCATGTTGCCCTTTGCTTTTAGAAGCCAAAAGGGTACAAAAATATAATTTCAAAAATTAAAATTTGTGGCACTTACATATTATGATGGCTGATCTTATAATAGAAATGAGAGGTATATCTATGAGGGAATACCGAAAGTCATAGTTTTGGAGATGAGAAGAGAGAGTTTGTAAAGAGAGAGAAGAAGACGGAGAAAGCGAAGCAGAAAGAAGTGCCGAAGGAAGAAGTGTATCCGCTATAACCAAAAGAACCGGGGCTGAGAAAAGCAGCAAAGAAATCAGCATGGTGATCAAGAAAAACAAAGTCTTCACAGCCCTTATAAGCCTTTTTGATTTCTCATCCTTTGAAAAACCCATGTCTTTCTCTATCTCTCTTTGTTTTTTTGAATGGGGTCTATGTTTTGGGGGAATGGATTTGAAGGTTATATAAATATATACATGCACAAGAAATTGAATTGAAGGTATAGTGAACTATATAGGGAAAGTTATTTAGGAGGTTGGCAAATAGAATAGGAGAGAACCATATGGGAAAGTTTTGTGGGGGCTAAGAGAGAGAAAGAGGCTTAATAGAGAAGCTATAGGTTTATCAAAGAAATAGAGAAGCTATAGAAGGCGTGGAAGGTGCAGGCTAAGGTGCAATGTTTTGACTGGACTTGTCCACTCAGCTAGTGATGACAAAGACTTTGGAACTTTAACACGCTGAATTCATTGGTCAAATAGTGGCATCTCTATATTGCTCAAGATCAAAGACTAACCGAAAATACCTAAATGGCTTTAGACGACAGTTAAAGACATCTTTTATTATACGTTATTACCATTTTGTTTTGGGATACGAATATAATAAGATTAGTTTCACGACATTTTTTACAATTATTAATAAGATTAGTTTCACGATATTTTTTACAATTATTACATAATAAAAGTGTGATCAATAATGAAAGATTCCAGTAAATGTGATGTTATTCCAATCACATCTCGTTAAAATGTTTGTTTTAGCATTATTCATATATGAATGGGATTACATTCATCTTTTTTTATATGTTAGTACCCTTTTTTTTGGGATATGAATATAATAAGCATAGTGTAACTAACATTTTTTACAATTACAAATGATAAAAGCGTGATCAATGACGAAAGGTTTCAGTAAACTTGATATTATTCCAATCACATTTTGTTAAAATATGTGTTTTAGCATTATTCATATATGAATCGGGTTACATTTGTATGTGTGCACGCCTGATTGAGGGACAAACTTTTGGTTATTTGTTTAATAGGTATTGGCATGTGACTCGGTGGCATTGATTCAAAGAACTGTAGGAATTGGCTGTTACATGAATCTTATAAATATGGGTTCGGTGATTAATTGATTAATTTATCATTTTGGTATCCAAACAAAGAAAATTACATATAAAATAAGTTTAACTAACTCTTTGGTGTTAGTTATTTAAATATTTCTCATCAATCAACGGGTATGGTGGAACGGACCAAATGGGATCATGTGATCACATGCAATATTTTGTCTTTCTGAATCGTTCTTGGTACCTTTTAACTTATGGGTTAAGTTTTTAAAAACTGTACAATGAATTATTTGATACGGTTGAGATTCTTTGGTTGGAAACATTCTAGATACCTAATTCAATCTACCATCTGTTAATGCTTTTATTGATTGGTAATAAGATTCCATCGTATAATATTCGTTGAGTATTATTGCTTGCAATAGTTAGAAGCTGCCAAGGTGAATAAAATCAAGACCTATAATATATAATTGCTGTAAATATAATAATAAGCCAGAAAGCCCAGTTCAATTGGATTCTTTTTTTAGAATACAGTGAACCTCACAGAACATATACGTGATATTTTGTAGATATTTATAAGATATTTTATAGACTAATGCTGAAAGTATATGTAATGTGCTGTAAAGTGAAGACCAAATTCAACTTTGCTTCCTATTTTATTTGTAGCCTTATACTTGTCTTAATCAATTTTTTCCCCTGCATTAACCACATTATAGAAAGGAGCCATTGCCTCTAGTAATTTAGAAAACTTTGACACCTCAGTTCAGTCAGTTGTATGACAAACTCCAAAATGACTACATATGCACTAGCAATAAATCATTTAAAATGAGATGAAATGGAAGGCTAATTTCCAATTCCACCAAACCAAGTACACAAGTCAGCATATTATGAATATATTTTTAGATATTTTAAACTCTTTTATTTTTGGACATTACGTGGACCAATCATTTAACATTTCTAACGTTCTTTTTCCTTATTCTTTATTTTTGGTAAGTAAAATAAAAAAGAGTATATAATTAGGGGGAAATAAATAATTCTTCATTATTCTGAGTAAGTGAAATAAAAAAGAGCATATAATTAGGGGGAGTAAATAATTGGATAGATGACAAGATTTTAAGGCATGGGACATATATTTTATTTATTATTATTATTATTTTTTAAATATGATAGAAATTTTAATCTAAACTCACACACACACACATATATTTTGAAAATCCTGGGGATCGTACCCACACCCTCATAAAAGGGTTTTTTTTGGAGAGTGGATTATCACTAGATCGAATACCTAAGTGGCAGGCATGAGACGTATATAGATAATAGTAACATTATAAGTTTTATTCCTTGTTTAATTTAAGCACTTTGGAGACAACTAATGCTCTCTTTTTTTTTTCTTTTTGTATTTAATGTAAGAGACCAAACTCGATTTAGTACATATAAGACAAAAGATCATACTAGAAGAGAATACCAAATGACATCTAGATTCTAGAATTAAAAAATTTTAACTTGGAAGATAAGAAATGCACCAGTTTATTACTTCAATTATAGGATTTTGAGTAGTTTATACTTTTATCTTTCCTACAACTAAAGAAAAATGATTAAGAATCATATAATTAATAATTCATTACCGTTTTGGTGGTATTGCAGTGTATGCTTTCATTTTTGGTTTCTTAGTTTAAATAGTGTGATTGATTAAACAATCAAATTTTATATGTTGTTGAAGTCATGTTATTGACCTTCAATCTACTAATATCATTTTAATAGATCTAGATTGGATATAAAAGCAAACCCTTCTTACGTAATTACTTACATTATTGAAAAATAAACCTGCTTTTTGCTTAGCGGAGTTGGTCATCAGCATTGATACTTTTTGTTTTTAGTCAAACCCAAAACCAAAAGGCTGTATATGTATTCAAATCTTGTTTGGTGTTTTCTAGTGGAGATTTTTAGCCTCTTCGCGAAGTAGACAGGTAAACCAACAAATGGCCCGTGTTTATTTAGAGCCGCCATTAGTCGTCAAATGTCACGCAGTGTTGTGGCTAATTCTAGAGCAGACATCATGCATGCCGTCTGAGGCCTGCATGATGGGCCACCTGAGCCCCAACTACTCATTTCTTTTTCATTTTTTAGCAAATAACAAATACAATTAAAAATAGCACATTTTGCCTTATCCTTCAAGTTATATTATATATATATATATATATATATAATATATTATTCAAGTTATATATATATATATATATATTTTAGTTTAATAGTTGGGAAAGATGAGAATTGAACTTTGGATAGATGTCTCATTTGGAAATTATCAAGAAATGTCAACGGTTGAGTGATAAGACTCTTGACATATAATATACATATATATTAGATGTATCATATATAATCTTTTTCTCCCATTTATATAGAATTCATTTGGGTGAAATTTACATATATGTGAGAATGATTGTGTGATTAAATTTAAATTTAAAGTTATAGTTAGTGAAATTGAGGCTTTAAAAAACTGTACATAAATATCTCTACCTTATTTAAAAATAGTGAATATTGAGTTGTTAATTTAGCATTTTCTTTTGCACAATTTGGGTTTGATAGAGCTCTTTTAATTTGTTGGGCAATTTTTGTCCATATCTTTTTCACCTTTTTTATGAATTTGTGAGAGTTGAGTAAAAGGCTGTAAGAGGTAGGACCCATCTCCCGATCTCTCAATTCAGGTAAATTAATGAGTTTATATGAATTATTGGTGAAAATGTTTTTTTTGTTTTTAAGTTTTTTTTTTTTTTTTACCGCTTGATAGTCAGATATGGCACACGACGCCGTTTCAAGTTAGGGTTTAAGCAATCTTCCTCTCTAGAACCCCAAACCAAAATCACGCAAAACCTCTGAACCAGAAATGGCCTCGTTCTGCAGATCAGCTCTAACATCCCTCGCGTCTTGTTCTAAAACCTTAACCCCAAAATCCCTTAGCCCCAAATCTCTCCCTTCATTCACGAGATCCATCCCTCGCGCTTCAAGGTATAGTATACACACTCTCAAACCCAGCTTCTCTTTACTAATCCCATTTGCTCAGTTATCGTTTTAACTTATTTACTTGGAAGCAATTTTTAGCAAAGCTAAAGAATTTGTTTCCAAGTTCTGATAAACAGAACCTAAGGAATAAGATATTCTTATTGATGTTATTGTGTGTGTGTGTTTTTTTTTTGTTGTTATTATTTTAGAGTTGTATCGGTGTTGGGGAGCGTTGAATCAATGATGCCACTTCACAGTGCCATCGCTTCCGCTCGGCTTAAATCCAGCATTGCTGTTGATTCCTCTTGCTGGAGCTGGCTTTCACAAGGTACTTCATTTTCATGTGATTTTTAAAGTTTTTTTTTTTCTTTGAAAAACGTGTCTAATAGAAATTTGAATTGTCCATTAATTGTGTTTTTTGTCAATAGTAAAGAGAGGACATTGCTTTGTTTTGTAGTTTAGATCAAATGACATTTCTTGTTTTTTCTAATGGAGACGTCCAAAGTTTGAATCCTTAAAATGTATCAAAAGACATTGCTTAGTTTTGTAGTTAACTTTTTTATTTTATTTATTTTTTACTTTTTTTATGTATGATGTGCAATGAATATCAGTGATTAGAACTGGATAATAATTTCTACAAAGAAACGCAAATTGGGTTTCTTGTATTTTGCCATGTTCATTAGTGTAGTCCTCTATTCATTGCATTATATTGAGATTCGGTTGGGTTCTTGATACGATTGTGGGAAGGCAATGGAAAATGCTTCATTTCTCAAATGTATTTTAGCAATTTCCTTCTTCTTTTTATTTTTTATTTTTATTTCAGGACATTAGAATTAGGATATATGTTGATTTTAGACTTAATTAGAAAAGAAATATTCTACTTGCTTAACATTTATTCAAGCTTTCATGGTTATAAATATAGCCATCTATTAAGATCTAATCATATGTTAGCCACTTGGTTCATATTAATACATAAGCTAGGCAGCCAGCAAGGATGGTTGTCTCTTGATTCATATAATATGTGTATTCTCACCTGTTCTTCTACTTCGTGGTATAGGACTTGCAACACCGTCATGACAGGGGCTTGCTGGATCTTGTGGGACAATAAATGCTAGGATTTATTTCATTATCAGTATGTGAAAGGACCAAAATACTTCAAATCTTGATTTTGTGGTCTTTGTATTGTGCAGCGTCTGCATATCAATTACAATGGTTTTCTTGGATCTTATGTAATAAGAATTTCTGATTAATGCAATGTGGATTAGAAAACTAGTGACTAGGGAATCCTAATGTTTTGTTGCTATGCTTATCAGATGAATGTTGGAACCAGCATCTTATTTTTGTTTAGTAGTCATTGCACTATATTTAAGCTTGGTTTCATTTTCAAGAAGATTTTGGGAAAGGATTGAAAATGCTCAAAAAATTAAATTTTTTTCCCTCTTCAAGCATTTATAATTATTTTTCTTTGCTAAATCTCTTTTTACCAAGAACCAAAATGCGAGTTACTGTGAATTATAGAATTCATTTAACAAAAATGGTTTTAGTTGTAATATCTGAATTTGATTTTCACTATGCATTTATGGAGAAGCTAGCTTTTATCAATTTTCAACATTCTTTCATGTTAACTCATAATGTCATTAACTCTTAGTGTAGGTTTTCCCTATTAAGAGATGGGAAACCTATAGTTTGTATGATAGTGATGTTATATGTTCCTGATCCTTCCATATCTAAGATGAATTACATTCTATCAGTGATGGCTTGGCTCGTTGTCCCTAATTCAAGCTCATTGGCAATTAGTTTCTAGTTCTTCTTAACTGGGATAAATTCATTCTTCTTGTCATTTTCCCCAATGATGCAACTTTGTCTTTCAACATTTTTATACTTCCTCCCTACTCAAGAAAGTTTTCATCTTTCTTATTTACAATTTTTTTGTTGTCTACTGATTATCTTCCATGGCATTTCCTAGACTTTGCAGTTCCTCGGTGACAAAGACCAAAGGCATGCAAGGTATCACTTCATGCATGTTTCTCAACACCATTCTAAATCCCATCTAATTAATTGTATGATCACTTGATGCCATCTGCATCTTAGAAGTTACTAAAATACTGATCTAAATAAAATGAATTCAGCCATAAAAGAGTACTTAATTTCTTTAATCTCTCAAGTCTCTCATGATTTCTTGTTGAGTGAAAATCGATTTAAATGTGGACAAAGTGACATACAGGACTTTTGCCTCGTTTATAATACTTAATGATGTAGTGTTGGATGGTATAGATTGGGTGCAGTTTTGGTTTTGACTAAGATCGAAAAGGCTTTAACCAAAACCTCTTTTTTAAATAAAAGCTTTTGATTGATGGTTAAATTGCTACATACATTACAAATTGGCGTGTGTGGCAACGTACCAGAAATTCAGAATACAACTTTGTTTCACTTTTGTAGCATTAGATTACAAACCAACCCCCCCAACCCCCTCTTTTTCCTTGGTGGATTAGAAAATTAGAATTTGTTGTGAAATATGACTTCAAATTGGAGACCACCGGCAATATTTATTTGGTTGTCACAATATACAAAATTATCTACCAAAAAAAGATATAAAATTTAACTTGGCGAAGGACACGTACAACAATTATGAAACAAGACTCTCAATGTAAGAAGTTATGTGGCAACTTCCAAACGACCCCAAAACAATACGATTGGGACTTATTTAGCCCATCCTACACGAGGAGAATTGGTCTTAAGCTGTTCAAGTGGTATTTGGCCACGTAACCAGAAAATTATGTGTTTCATGAACAGAAGCAAATTAAAAAGGAGAAAACGAATAGTACTTTTCTTCATTCATTATCTAGAAAATGAGCCGTGGGGGCATCTTTGCGTATTAGCAAAGAGAAAGAATGGCCTTGCATTAGAAGGTTCAAACGGTGAAACGCGTACGTGACGCGGAGATATAAGGGTGACAAGAATAGGATTGGGTCTTGTTTCTATATTGCTAAGCTTTCTAGAAAGCAATAGGGAGGTGGCGTATCACACATTTTTATTTTTTAATGGAAAAGCATATGTCATACGTACTTTTCTTTTAGCATGAATATGATACATAATCGACAACTCAATAGGTCATTCATGAGTCCTGAGTCATGCAGGATGTGACCTCTTTTGCCAAGGGATATTGTACTTCTAATATTCTTTTGCCTTTTCAACTTTAACTTTTTATCCTTAGTACAAAAAAACAGAAAAAAAGAAAAAATCTTTTTATCCATTGATTCTGTCATGGAGGCATGACATGATCTAGGAGGCATGACATGATCTAGCCGAAAGTTGTTATTTACAACTTGTAAGTGAAGCTAATTTAACTCTTTTTTGAATAAAGATGCTAATTTATCTCTTAATTCCTCTTTAATGTTGCTTTTGACAGATTGAGTTCATATATAGAACAAAAACTTGAATTAAATAAACACAGAGAGAAAACTAAAGTAGCATACAAGGATAAGAAGGATATGCATCCGTTAATTTGATTCCTATTTTCTCTTGATACTTCCAGACTCCCTTTTTGAAGTTGCTTTTGGCAGGTTTTGTTCACATTCATAACAAAAACTTTAATTAAATAGGGTGAAATTGAGAATTAAATCCAACCATTGACTAATGAATCACATGGTTGAATTTAATTATCCTTATAAGAGATAATATTGTTTTTGTTGAATCAACTAATACTAATATATGATTGAATTTAATTAAGAAATCTAAAATAGAATCTAATTATGTTTTTCCCAACAAAATAAACACTTGCTAAGATAGACAAAGAAATGCTCGTAGAGTCATAGTCCAATTCAAGCCCATTGGGCTGCACACAATAGCATTTATGGACATAATAACCATTTTAGAGTCCCATTTTATATGTATTCATTTAAAATTAAAACTTCCTCAGTCCCAACTTTAGATGGCCCATTCCTCAAAGCCTCACTAGTTATATGAATGCAAGCTGAATACAGAATACTCCACATAATGCATCAGGGATAGATAGTAAACTTTGGTACTACTGTTTTGCCCCATCTCTAACTAAACCATCAAAATATCTTCTTCTTTGTTTTTTTTTTCCAAGTTTAATTTCACATATCTGCATTGCTATCTCCTATATAGATTGTCTTTAATATATTGATTAATATTAAATTATAAATACCGATTATTGTACGTGAAAAAGGACTGTACCCCAACTTATCTTAATCCAATTATTGTACGTGAAAATGGACAATACCCAATTAACCTTTATAGGACATTGTCCAATCAGAGTTTATCCCACGTTTTATTATCTAAAAATTCTTCCCTTCTCGAATCATTCATAGAAAATTCCACGCCAGCTAAACACGGATTATTAAGAACAATACAAAGTTTTACTAATCAATCTTTCGAGAAACAAATTTCCTAAGAAACAAAACACAGCCCAAGAATTTTGGGCCGAAGGTGACGGCCCAATAGCTTAGCTTGGACTGGAAGAAAGCCCGGCATAAATTATATCACCCTAGGTATTAACGACTCGTAGTCCACCCTAACGTGTAGCCTTAACTGCAAGTCGTCAAGGAACAGCGCCAATAATCAAAGCGCCATTGAATTTGAGTTACTTTTTAATCTTTTTTTAGGTCCCACTCCACGAGCCAGTCAAATTGATTCGCTCTCATTTTTTTCGCCAAGGCAAATTAAAAAAAAAAAAAAAAGAGAGTAAAAGTTCTGGTCCTTCTGGAATCTGGAGCATGGCGACGCGAACCTTGTGGCGCACCGGGAAGAAGCTCGCGTTGGTCTCCACCGCCGTATGCGTCGGTGGCGCCGGAGCCACTATAGCCACGTCGGACGATCCGGCGACGGCGCTCAAGCTCTTCACCACCGTCCCTGTTCGCCTCGCCCGTGACTCCGTCACCGCCGCCTCTATCATCTTCGGTAGGGTCAGAATTGTCAATTCCAACATTTTTGGATTATTTTGCTTTTGCACTATTTTATTTACATTCCGAATATTTTTTGTGGTGTTATTAGATTATGAATATTCACTGTGGGGACTGGCTGAAGAAAGTGTTGAGAGGTCAAAAGTGAAACACGAAGTTCATCTTAGGTCTGCGCGTAAACTTCAAGAGCTATGTTTCAGAAATGGAGGAATTTATATCAAACTTGGTCAACATATTGGCCAGCTGGTATGCTCTCAATTTAATCGAATTTCAAATTCTGTTTCAAAAATATAAAAAAATAAAAGCGAGAAGAAATGAGTATTGGATTCATGACTACGAATCGCTTCTAAATCAGTCCCATTAACTATGAAAACTTACAATTTACACTCTCGAGTATTACAACAATGTCAATGTGTCTCTTCTGTTTAAGTTTTCATACTTAGACGGTGTAAATTATATTGAGTTTTAGTTAATGGGCAAAAATATGACGGACCATAATCGAAGGGGTGCATTAATATCGTTATAATAGTGAAGGGTGTAAATTACAAGTTTTAAAAGTTGAGAGATCAATTTCAGAGGGTGTAAAGTGCATTTTGGCCTAATATATAGTTTTTTTGTTTTTTTGTTTTTCAACTGTGAGCATTGGTTGATACTAATTTTATCTTTATACAGGAATACTTGGTACCTCAGGAGTATGTCCAGACAATGAGGGAGTCTATGTTGAATAAATGTCCGGTTTCCTCATACGATCAAGTGTGCCAAGTGTTCAAGAAAGAGCTTGGAGAGACACCGGATAAAGTATGTATTATTGTTTTTTGTTTTGGGCAGTTTGTTTGTAAAATTTATCCCTCAAAATTTCCATTGAAAATTAGGTTTGATGTTTTTTTAGTACATACGGATTTTTCCATGCGTCTTAATCCTCAGTCTATTTTTTATAGAGGCACAATATTGGCACAATTAATTAAGCCTTCTCATTGACAGGTTTTTTCTGAATTTGATCCTGCCCCGATAGCAAGTGCTTCCCTTGCACAAGTTCATGTTGCTCGCACGCGTGATGGCCAGAAAGTTGCTGTGAAGGTCTCATTTGTTGTGACATTTTCTTTAAAAGAATTATATTAGTGATAAGTGGAGCCAAAATTTTCATGTAGAATTACTTTAGACGAATGTTGTGTTTCTTTTGAGGATTTTCTGCCCATATCCAAATACTTTCTCATATTCAGGTTCAGCACACTCACTTGACTGATACTGCGGCTGCAGATCATGCCACTGTGGATTTTATTGTGAATGCCATACATCGGTTTTTTCCTGCTTTTGATTACAGGTACTATTCCAGTTGCTTTTGTGCCCACTGGGTATCATTCCATGGTTCTAGACTATAATAAAATTAGATAGAGACCATCTCTAGGTGTCAACCACAAAAGTTTGCTGCATATTTAAAAGTCTCGGCCTGTCAATGGCCTTTAGGTAGAGACCATCTAGTTCTTTAGCATGCTCTAACTTGGCATCGATTTGCAGTTACATGCATGCAAAAATTTGTAAATCTCAAGGATAGAGATTCTTTCTTCTATATATGTGAAGATGTATCAACCTTTTCTAAGCATGTCTTTTTGAGTAGGATTTTGTCTGCTCTTTGTGGCACTAACTGAAGTCTTCTTCAAATTTGTCCGCAGGTGGTTGGTTGATGAAATGAGTGAAAGTGTACCCAAGGCAAGTTGCTTTAACACTTTATTTTGTACTTTTATAACATCCAAAACCAACATAAATGATTATACACATTTTTGTTTTCTCTGTTTCTTATACTTTATTTTTCTCTCATAAATGAATTGTGACTAATAGGCATCTGGCCTACCTCTCTCTGCTCTGTTCTAAACATGTAGCCATAGTTTCAAACTATGATAAGGTTTCAATGAAATCCTAAAATCTCTTTTTGAAGCAGCTGAATGAATATAGTTTGTTTGTTTTCAATTTAATTTCATAAACTTTCACTACTTACTTTCAAACACACGTATCAGCTGATCGTAGTTGCTACTACTCTTTATAAAAACAATGTGCTGGTTAGCCATGGAAATGTATACATATGGGTAATTTGTTCAATAGCATAGAAGTTCAAACAAAATCACTTTTACCTCATATTTGACACAATTTAAACTTTTGCTGAACATGACCCCAGGGCTTTGGTGCTAAAATTTGTTTGCTTGAAATCTTAATGTTTCATTGAGAAAACGGAAAACTTAATGTCTTTCAAATTAAACAGCCATCTGTAGCTGCCAATGACTCTAGCTCAAATGACACCTCCTTCTTTGTAAGAGCAAGGTGGAGGGTGAGATTGTGAGTTCGAGACCCACCGGCTGCGTGTGTAACATACCATTAAAAAAAATACATCTGTTGCTTCTCTTATATTATAAAATTAATATGTAATATTATTTTGTAGTTGTATAGTCATTTGATCAATGACATTGATATCATGCCATCAGGAACTGGATTTTATGATTGAGGCGAAGAATAGCGAGAGATGCTTAGACAACTTTCGGAAGCAATCTCCTCATATTGCGGACTATGTATATGCACCAAAGGTGTATTGGAATTTAAGTACCTCAAAGTTGTTAACCATGGAATTTATGGATGGTGCACAAGTAAATGATGTGAAGACCATTCAAAAACTTGGAATTCAACCAAATGAAGTTGCAAAATTAGTAAGTTCATGGGTTTTATATTGATGTAGAGATGATTTGTTAAGAGGTTAAAGACTGAAAAATTGGCCTTTCCAATATCGAGAATAACTTACACTTGCCTCATAGAGATCTCCTTAACTTGATGTTGACTGACCCTATTATTTTAACTTACCCTTGTGCACATAACTTACATTGGTAATTGGATGTACGGACCTTGTATTTGGGTTAAAAATCAATCTTAAATACAATTAAGGCTCATTTGGAGGTCTATACAAATTAGTCTGGCTTTCATGTCCTTGACTACGTATACTTGTTATCCTTTTTAATGTTGTTGCTTTACCAGTATATCTTGTGTACTGGGAGACTCTTTTTTCTGTTCCAATAAAGCTTATTCTTCATCAAAAAAACAAAGTCCTTGACTACATATATCACAGACATGAGACCAATAGAATATTACATTGGGAAAGTATTTGATGCCTTTTATAACAGAACATATGTAATTTTGATGAGGTAGTTCTTCTACGAAAATATGACCTATATAGTTTTTGAAAGGGCTAAACTACAGAGTTGAAAACTAGAAATTCAATAAGGTTTTTACTTACAAAAAAAGAAAAGAAATTCAATAAGGTTTTCTTGTACTTTCTACAGGTTAGTCAAGCTTTCGCTGAGATGATTTTCAAACATGGGTTTGTGCATTGTGACCCCCATGAGGCCAACTTGCTAGTTCGCCCTTTGCCTTCTAGCAAAAGGAGCATTCTAGGTGAGGCTTCTCGTTTTGTTAAATTACAGGCATTTGTTCTGACTATATATATTAGCCATGGTAACTGCAAACCTACCTAGCCCAATTGAAGATGGGGATGGTAACCATTCTGGCTCCACATTATTACAGTCCTTGTGGGCATATCATCGCTTTGGTAATATTATATTATAAAAATGCTGTAGGAACCTGTGAACAAGTAGAAATAGCTGGAAAATTGATAACTTTGTAATTCCTAAGAAAATTGATTTTCCAACTATCTGATATAGTGAGTTCCTCATTACTCGATGTGCCTGTTTTAGTCATAACAGAATTACAGAATAAATCTAGAAGAGGATTAGAGTATTAAAATTGAGACAAAAGTAAAACTTATCATTGGGAGTTTAGAGTATTAAAATTTCTGCTATTATCCAAAATTTTAAAAAGAAAGAATGTGTAAGTTGAAACATGTAGAAATGTTATGCACTTGTTCTTAGGACCTTACAATGTTAAGATTTGCTGACTCAGAAAATGAATCTTCATCTCAGTGATACTCCTGAAGAAGTAGGATTTCACACCAATGTGCTGTCTCTCTCTCTCTTTTTTTTTTTCTTTCCTTTTTAAATTTAAAATGCAGTGGAGCCCCACCTAATTCTATCAACTGCCAGTACGTTTACTAGCCATTTCTAACATTCAAAGGGTTTGTGTTCTGATGCTCCTGTACTACCTGACAGCTCTAGTCTCCTTAGTATCTCTCATTACTCTATATAGCAAATGAAGTAAAACTTGAATGGTTAGATTTCGCAGAAACTTAAAACAAAACTATTCTCAAAAGTAAAGCTTTGCCAGTTTGCCAGTTAAAATGTGTAGTAATTGTCCCATGCACCTGTAATAGAATGGTACTGCATTTTTTGATGCTTTTCTTATCTACTCCACATCTCCACCCTTGATTGTTTAACCTTTTTTTGTCTTCACAAAATTTCTTCACTCTTCATTTTTTTGATGATTTTGACAAATACTGCATATGGATTTCTTTATGTATTCCCTTCTCATATACAGGCAAGAGAAAACCACAGCTGGTACTTCTAGACCATGGGTTGTATAAAGAGCTTGACTACTATACAAGAACCAACTATGCTGCACTTTGGAAGGTACACCATTGCTTTCCTTAAAAAGTTTCTTTCACTCTTCAAGTATTTTTTGCTTTTTTAATCAACTCACCTTTTTCCTTGTTTACATATTTGTTACAGGCCTTAATATTTGCTGATGCTAAAGCAATAAAAGAAAATAGTGTAAAATTGGGTGCTGGGGAGGATCTATATGCACTATTTGCAGGAATTCTTACAATGAGGCCATGGGATAAGGTTGTTGACCCATCTGTTGATCATTTGGTCATAAAAGGCAATGATAGTGACCGTTCAGAACTACAGGTGATCTTCTGTCCAAGGAATTTTTCCTTTCTAATTGTGTGCGGTTTAAAAATTTCATGGCAGATTTACATGCTCCTACAGATTATATTGCCGATATTCTCTCTCACTCTCTCTCCCCCCCCCCCCCCCCCCCCTTTTTCCTAAAAAACAAATTGCAATTATGTACCATATATTCTTATTATTCATTAATTTATTCTTAAGTTATTGAAAGGGAAGTGCTATGATGGGAAAACAAAAAAATTGCAATTATGTTCCATATATTCTTATTATTCATTAATTTATTCTTAGGTTATTAAAAGGGACATGCTATGATGGGAAGCATTGCACTGCTCATTCTTAGTGTGGTTGATGTTTTTAATGTAATAGACAATAGTTGTTTTTAATTGTTTGACAATACCTACCCTTTCTTTCAGATGTATGCTTCTGAGTATTTCCCTCAAATCTCAGAACTCCTTAGGAGACTGCCACGTGTAATTCTATTAATGCTGAAGACAAATGATTGCTTACGAGCTGTTAACAATTCTCTGGTATGATATACTTTTCTACCTCTTTGTTGCTCTTATTTTAATTATGCTGATTGATCTTTAGCATTCCACTGAAAGGCATTTCTGTTTGGTAGAAGAACTTAAATTCAATAAATGAAGCCAAAGCAAACAAAAGAATGATTTTCAACTGTCTGGTTTTGACTACATAAACTCTATTTTTAGCCTGAAATCAGGAACTTGGGAAACTTGCAGTTTGTCTCTGGTCAGTGTTTTTAGTCACAGATCATGCCAGTCTTTTTGACTGGTTAGATTTTAGCATTTGTTCAACATGGGTAATTCACTTATTTAGTTATTTAGATGTCCTTATACCATACAGCTCTGTAGAATTCCGTCAAAGTTTTCATGCACAACCTTGAGCAAGAAATATATTGTGCAGAATAGCAAAATTTCAATTTTCATGCAGTATTTTCGCTTTATTACTTGGACCATCTTCTTTGAAAATTGTTCTAATTTGTGTATTTAGGTAAAATCTTGTACTATATCAATTGAAATGTTTCTTGAGCAGATGCAGAAGGAATCTTCTCTTCAGACATTCCTCATCATTGGAAAGGATCTCATCTGAGGCAGTCATTGAGGCGAAATTGTTACAAAATAAATCATTATTACGTCGGTTGAAAGTCTGGTTGGAGGAAATTTTGTTGGATGCTCGATTCTTTGGAATGCAGATAGCCTTGTGGCTTTTACAACTCAGGAAGTCTCTCTCTTTGTGAAACCGAGGATCAGCGAGAACTCTTTTTTATCAATAACCAATTGTACTTTTTTCTTTCATCTTGTTCCCCAAAATAGGCTCACATATTCTTTGTCACCGTGGTCAAATCTCAACCATTTACATGCTGGGTTTCTGAGCACGGATTGACAGATTGATTTTTATAGCAAAAAAAGGAACAAAATATAATTTTTTCCCCCGTTACTTTGGCACAACATTTTGGTGACGATGTGTTGTACTAAAAGTAAAACCTCATCAATGGGGCGAGAGATAGTTTGTAACAATTAAGAAATTAGATATTTATTGGGATTTTTTTTTTATAATCAAATAATAAAAGAGTTCGAAACTACTTATGTGTTTGGGATATTATGTATAGCGATCAAAGGATTTGAAACTTGTACTTTTTTAATAGTTATTCACTTTCATGTTAATGGATATTTGAAATTTAATAAGAATGTGAGAACTAAGCTAAGAGGTGTATGCTATCCTCCCCTATTTCAGCGTTTCAGACTTTCAGCCCTTCGAAAGTGATCAACAACAGAAACTCGCCTATCAGGCCCAAAGAAATCCAAACCAACTCAGTGGTGGTAGGTACAAAACTTCAATGAGGAACAATGGACCCAACATTAAAGAAAGTAATGGGCTGCGAGATTCTTGGTACCTATTCGATATAATTATTATCCCAGTGTTCAGTAAATTCAATATAGTTTTATTCAAAAGCTATAATGAACATTGTCCTCTTCGGGATTTTTTTTTTTTTGGGGGGGGCTAAATATGGGAGCCACATGGTACGTTGGTAGTTGGTTTTTCAGTAGGTTCCGCAGGTATTGACTCTCCATTAGTTTTGCTTTTGCTGAATCTGTTCAATTGCTCCATCCAAGAGCTTTTATATATATATATATATAGGGTAAAATTTAGGTACAGTTCCTTAGGTTAAGTACATTAGGTTCCTAGTTGAATTCAAATACATTGAATTTAAATATTTTTGGAAAATATAACATTGTTTGTGTTTCATTGGTTAATGCAACCATATGTTTGAATTCAATTAAGAAACCTAATGTACTTAACCTAAGGAGCTATACTTAAGTTTTATCCACATATATATATATAAGGGAGCACTCATTTAGACTTACCACACACAGCACACTTAAAATGGTTACTGAGCAGTGGTATAAACTCTCACACTTAAATCCCATGAAAACGCCTAATTGACAGCTGGATGTCGTGTTATTCAATTTTTTCTTAAAAAAGATGAAATAAAATGCAACCATGAAATATAAGAAATGGTTAGAAGTTTGCTTTGGTATCAAAAAATAAAAAAAATTTAAAATTATTTTTAGAATTAATACATATGATAAATTATGATTGAAATAATATCATCTTTAAATTTCAAATATATTTAATATTAACTTAACTTTTATTAAGACAATTTAACACTAAACTAAATCAACAATTTATATATACATCTAAATCAACAACTTCGAGAAGAAGAAAAAAAGTAAATTTTTATTGTTGCTCTTGCGATCTATCAAACTGTTGTCAAGCTTTGTGATGTCTGCAGTTTTTGTGTAGTTTATTTTTTTGTTTGGTGTGTTTATTGTTGTATTGTTGTTGGTTTTTTATTTGTACTCTAACCTACCGTTTTTGTGGGGCTTTGGTCTATGATGTACGTCATTTATGCTACCCTCCTGATAGAGTTCAGGATTTTATTGTATAATCATTTTGACGCTTGTTATTGTTTTGATTTTCAACGGAATTTTTTTTTTTATTTAGGAAAAAAAAGAAAGTATAATTTCATTTCAATGTCAGGTTAAAAAAAAAAAAGGATAATCCCGAGGATGCATTCATTCATGAGAGTGAAGTAGATGCTAACCGCTCACCTTACAGTTTGGACTTTGGGAGCTTGGACTGGGTCCAATACATGAAATGGTATAGAAACGAACGTGTCATAAGTTTCATTTATGGTGGAGCTTTGGTTGGTTGGCTAGTTGGGTGGGTTATTAACCAGCTTTATATAGCCTCTGCCAAACAATATGACATCTATTTCGTGCACTTGAACACATACGCGCTTCTGAAACCATGAAAGACTGCCACAAGGTATTGTCTATTTTTGTCAGGCCAAGTCAAAGGTCAATATAAAAGAGTATCTAAATAATACCTCTCTCTGTATTTAAAATAGGGAGAATATTAATTTAAAACAACAACAAAATATAGTTTTTGCATAAATTTATCTTTTATTTTATACTAGATATAATATTATTTTTTTACAATAAAATTCTTTGCATCTTAAAAATGTGTGATTAATATAAAAACTTGAACTTCCATTTTTATATATATATCTTCGGAGAATTTAAATAGAAATGTTAACATGGATTGTGAGATAAAGGAATATAATTTATAATATCTCACGAATTTAGTACATTTTAGATACTTGGACTAAAACCATCAAGAATAAAAAGCATAATAATGACATTTATAAATTTTATAACAATATGTATAATCGTGTTCACAATTCCCCAATCCAAAATAAAATACTTGTGCAATTAAATAACTATATGTGCATGTAATACTAACTTATATAAATTTCTTTAGGTGTTATACATTAGATTCCCCAAGATTGTATAACCACTAAGCTATATAACTGAATTTAATTGTCCTTGAGAACGGATAACATTATGTATACTACATTGGTCAATACTACCATGTGGTTAAATTCTAATTGAAAATTTAAGATACAATACCTAATGAATTATATCTAAGCTTTATCCTTTTAAGATAAGGGTCATCTCAACAAGTCACAATTATATTCTAATAAAATTAAGTTGACTAAGACTTTTCATTTAGATGATATATACTCGATTATCTAAAAAAAAAAAAAGATGATATATACTCACAACTATCTTTTCCAACTCATTCTTTGAGCAATAAATGAGCTTTAAATAGTTCATAATTGTACGGATTATGTACTGTTTTGCATGTCATAAACACAAAAAATGATAGAATACTCTCAGAATATATTAATGTCTTACTCCTCCTCTTACATAAATAGTGTCCCATTATGAATTTAATTAATAAGATCCATCATTCATATAAAAGTAATGTTACATCACAATTTATTTATTATAATTGTTGTTTCTTTGACCTTCCTATACATAACTTATTATTATTTTTTTACTTAGATTATTCTCTCATGGAAAATTGTAGAGTAGTGCTACACACACAATATTTTTACAATAATATTGAATTATTGGATTTTTATTAGTTTTCATTTGTATCTATCACTTATATCAATTTATTATTTATCATTCACAATAGTTTAGCTAATACCGTTTGGTTGCCTAGTTGTCTTTACAAGACGGCGAGTACTGATGTTTTGTACATACGCGAGAAAGTACAAAAGACACAGACACCCGTATAAAAACACAAACAAACTATTACAAAACCGGATGTACGGTTTGCATGTGATTCAGTTTTCATTATCCTCCGAAGGAGAGGGAGCAGAGTTTAGCAAAGGTGGGTTTGGTTGCAGAGAGAGTTTTAAAATTTTAATTAGACATGGTGGGACCAGCGAGACCTCAGTTCGTTCTCTTTGGATCCTCAATCGTCCAACTTAGCTTCAGCCATGCCGGTTGGGGTGCCATGCTTGCTGACATTTATGCTCGCAAAGTATTTTCTCTCTTTCTCCCTTTGTGATTTTGATTCAGTGTTGGGTTTTTTTAGCTATGTGAATATGGTTGATATTCCATTCTGGTTGTGAAATACAATATTGCATATTGAAGCTCATCTTTTTGTGTGTTTAAAAGGAACCCCATTTGGTAGGAACTGGCTATTAGTAATGTGTATATTTGTTTTGTGTTTGTTAAGAATTTGGGCTTGATGGGTGTTTACTGTTTTGTATATTTGTAAATTATGCTTCTATGAATTTGGATGAGGCTCAGTGGAGTCGAATTTGAGGTGATAAAGTAATTTTCCTTTAACAATTCGATTGCTTATATTTGTGTGTCATACATATGCCTGAAATTTTGATTAGTGTAAATTGTAATTCAATGCCTAATCTTTCGTTAATTTGGTTAGGCGGTCGACTCAAATTTGAGGTGATAGCATTTTTCACTACAGCATTTATTCTTTGCAATTTACATATTTTGTTGCTCTTATTTCCCTGTCATACAAGTGTAAATTGTACTCGAATGCATAATATTTCATAGATCTTGGATTTGTTGCTTTTCGCGTGGGAGATTCTGGTCGTCTTTTAATAATTGAGATTATCTCTAAAGATCATTGTAGGAGGAGTCTTTTGCATAATTCTTATAACATATAAAGGAGGAATTTATCCTCCTTTTGTGAATATAATTGACTATATTTGTTTAAAATTCTTGAGGACCTTTTTGCACTTCCTGTATACTTTGGTTTCTCATCTTTCTGATAAAGTGATAATTAGTTTGGATGTAGTTGAAGCCACAGGTGTAGAGGATCATCCCTGTAAGAATTTGAAGAGTGGTTGAGATCTTGTTGAACTATATTTTAAATTTGACTTATCTGTTTATATTAGTGCTCAAGATTTTAGAAGCTTACAAGTCTGAAATCCAAATCTCTAAAATTTCACGAACAATTGTTATACTAGTTATATGTAAACGCTTATGAAAAAAAATAGGTTATATGTATAACGACCTTGAAGTGATAATAATTTAAATATTTTTCTAAGTTTAACCTTTTAAGTATTTGGGATTTGGGAATCAAATCAAAGAAAGAAGAAAATACCATGCCAGTATAGTACACATAAAATCTTTTTGTCTCTGCTACGTACAAAGTTTTTATTCAGACTAACTTTGTTTTTATGCATCTCGTAATTGTTGTATGACAATCTTATGTTGCTCATGATACATTGTAGGCAGACATATTGTTGCGAGGTTACTTTGGGTGGAACTCACGACGTGCTCTCCAGGTCCTTGATCAAGTTTTTCCAAAGGTATTATACTTCTGGTGGAAAGTACCTTTTGCCTTTAAGGGATTTAGGTGACCATACTATCAAAACTCTAATGGTACCTCAGATGCACTTTGGTGGTGTCAACTATGGCAAATTTTTTGGGGAACACGTTAGACATCAATAATGCTCCTTGTTGTAAGCTAATGAAAATTTTGAAAATTGGTTTCTTTGCAAGGTACCTTAGGATAGACCTTAAAGGATGAGATGTCTCCATAATTTTGTATGCCTGTTGGTCTCTCTTTACCCTTTGCAAGTTGTTATATATGTGATTCCCAATTGGAATGTGCATGGACAAGCACATCTTCATTAGTAGAATTGTAGTTAGTAAAGGCCATATCTATGTAGATGTCAGTAATCCTGGAGTCCTTGTTTATCAAGGCCGAATTACTTTATTCCATTTATTTTTTCCTGATCATAGCCTTCTGTAAGAACTTAATGTAGACAGCGGAAAATGGGTTCTAGTTTGTATGTGTATTTCATAGTTGACGGTGGCTTTGTATCAATCTTGATAGCTCTCTGATATTTTCTTATAACAATTATGCTTTGACTCCCAACACTACATTTATTGGTTCTAGGATGCTGCTGTTCAGCCTTCTTTGGTGATAGCTTATTTTGGTGGTAATGATTCAATGGGGCCTCACTCATCTGACCTAGGTCCTCATGTACCACTTCCTGAATATATTGAGAACATCAGAAAGATCATAATTCATCTCCAGGTACTTTTTCTCACACACCAATTGATACATATTACCATATTTCATGTTTAAGGCAAATGTATCTATGTAGTAGACTGTAGACCGTGGGGAACCAGACACTGACAGAAAGGTCTGATGAACAACACTTTTGTCCAATTTTATTCTTGGACTTTCTATTTCATGAACCTGTATTGTTACTAGTTCTGGGAAGTATTGAAGATAATGTCTCTGCTCCTCGAAACTGCATAGGGATGAAGTGATTTATTTTAAGTTCCTCAACATTGCACAAGTCCCCTCTTGTAAAATCGTTCATCAAAACACTTACAAAATTGATATTTATGAAACAAATGAGATCAAATGTCGTTATTTTAATGTTAAAAAAGTAAATTCATGTCAATGTGCTTTCATAGTGTCGTGTATATGTTGTTAGACACCCTCAAACTTCTTATATTTGATGCATATTCTAACACAAATTTGAATTTCAGAACCTTTCAGAGAAAACTCGCATCATTTTCTTAAGTTGTCCCCCAGTCAATGAGGCCTTGGTTAGCGGAATCAGAAGGTGCTCTGAGGCAAATCTTGAGTGTGTTGTTTTCCTAGTTTTTTTAATGATAATATCAATTCTAACACATGATTTCTTTCTTAAACCAGTGAATATTTGAGCAAGATAGTTAGAACAAATGAGTTATGCCAAAGATACTCAGAAGCTGGTGTTAAGCTTTGCCAAGAAATGGGTGTGGAGGTTGTTGATCTTTTTACTGCACTTCAAAAAAGAGATGATTGGATGGATGCTTGCTTCACGTAAGTTTTGTTCTTTAATACAATTTCTATTACTTATCAAAGAAAAGAAAAGAAAAGAAAAGAATATCTGTATCTCATCATTCTGCCAATACCATCAAGTTCCACAAGTTTATTGTTGTATTTACAATTGGATCATTCATCATTATATCTTATTCCTAGGTTCCCACTTCCCTCATATTCCTTGTGTCTACTTTAGCCAACGGCCTTTGGGTCAAATGGCACTTCTGGGTAAGTATAGGGTGGTGGTTTACGTCTTGGGACCAAGTCCTGCGTGTGAGGTTCTTACCTATATATACATATATACATACATAATTTATACAAAAAAGGAAGAAGATTTCTATGCAATTATCCCAGAGGAGTTACTAGCTGCAGATGCATGCAAAAAAAAAAAAAAACAGATAAAATAAATCAAACTCCTGAATCCTCCTCCATTGGATTGTGAAGAATGTCCTTCAATTGTTTGGTCATATGTTTTCAAATGTGTCTGTATAAGGTTGCTCTCCCCAGATAAATGGTTTTTGATCCATCTACCACCTATTATCCTAGGTGATCTTCGTCCATGGTTTTCTTTCGTGTTTATGTTTATCTGAACATGTTTTTGGCACTCATGTTATCAAGCAAGAAATTTGTAGTTGAGTTTTTGAGAGGAGTCATTTTGATATTGAATTCAAACCAATGCATTGCATTCACAATGATCTCTAAGTGTTAAAAAGGTATAATTGCTTGCTAGTTTTATTCTGTTCTTCTTGTTTTTTCAGAGATGGTATTCATTTATCAGCTGAAGGGAGCAAGATAGTTGTTGAAGAGATACTAAAGGTGCTCAAGGAAGCTGACTGGGAGCCATGTCTACACTGGAAGTCCATGCCGACTGAATTCGCAGAGGATTCTCCATGTGATCTTGTTGCTGCTGATGGAAAGTCAACATTAAATCCCTCAGAGTGGACTTTCTACAGGGAACATCAATGGGACTAAGATATCACTTGCCTTTGTCCCTATGCAGGAGCTGCATTTGCTTCTACTTGAACTATATTATTTCATGTTCAATTTTAATCTTGTAAAGGTCACATTTTAATTTGGCACATTGGCAATGTTATTTGGAAAGAATTTTGTGCCAAGTATGGTATTAATACAATATTGATGCTCCATTCATTAAAGTTATATGCCTTTACCTTTTCTTCTTTCTTAGCTATTGATAAGGAAATGCCCCTATTGAAACAAAAATGAACAGAAGAGAGTGGAAGAATAGGCCCCAGTTCTTGCAACTAATTTTTTAAAGTGATGTAGACATTAGACCTAAATTAGTTTGGTAACTGGTAAGGGGAGTGCTAGTGCATTAAAATGTATACATTTGGGGGTGGCCTAATAAGTGACCTTGATGTAGATTTTTTTGGATCACATTGAGGTTGGTGACCGCAAATTGTAGTTACTAATAAATGCCCAAATCTGTAGTGAATTTAATTAGACTTCCCAACAAATTTTTAAGTGTATTTATAATGATGCAATACTCAATTTTTTTTATTGTAGATCTTTATTTAGGCTTTTTTAGGAGGCTCTCATCCATCATACTTATAGGGAGCAGACCTACTAATTAAGGCAAGAATTAGCTAGAGGAAATCTTTGGTGTGGTATTTTTTTCTGCCTTCTTTTGTTGTATGTAAGTGAATTATTGGTAAATATTTGGGATGTCAACTACCAAAAACTTTATTCGGCATAATATCGGTTAATTTAATTCCCTTTTGCACCAAAAAAAGAAAAAGGAAAATCACTTTGAAAATGTTGTCCAAAATAGTGTCTTTGACTTATTTTGAGACTAGCTCTCTCTTGGTAACCTACACAAACATCCATTTAGACATTTGATCTATGAAAATGGAATTTTTTAGAATTATGATTTTAAGGTTTATTATATAATTTATATCAGAAATGAAAATGTGTTATTGAAAGACATCTCTCTAAAACAATGATTTCAATTTATATAACTAAGAACACTGTGTTAATTAGTCTAGATATAAATTACAAATGACTATCCTAAATTATTTTCTGATTTATAAATTATAATTTGTTCCTTAATATTTAAAATTGAGCAAGTGTCCCTTTAATTTCACTCAAAATTACATATAAGTGAATAACTAATCATCAAAATTATTATTTTTACAATTAAAGATATTTGATAAAGTTTTCAATTTTAAGTGTTTCAAAGGTCTAAAATAATAAATTCAGAGTATTTATTTAAGAGGAAAGTTAGGGAATCATTGGAGAGAAGTTAGCTTTCAATTTGACAAAAAAATAATAATAATGTAGAAGTATTTGTAAATAAATTGCAATACATAAAGCACCATTGCACAGACTCGCATTTTCAAAACTACACCCCATCCCCGCGTTTTATGTTTATATTTTTTTGAGTTTCCCTCCCTTTTATTTCATCCTCTTTCTCTATCTCTCTCTCCCTCTCTCTCTCTCTCGGAGACTAAATCCAAAAGACGAGCAAATTCTCTGGTAATCCTCTTCTTACACTTTTTCTAATCTCTTCCACAATTAACATTTTATCTCTTTGTTTTTTTAATTTCTATCTTATGGATGTCCTTTAATTTTGGTATTCTAGGGTTTCTTTCTCACACTTTAAATATCAAAATTCCGTGGTTTTGTTATGAATTATAATAATGTATTTCCGTTTTATGCTAACATTTGTTTAATTCTACGCTGGATTTGCTTGCTTGAAGCTGAGATCTATTACCTGTGCTTTATATTTCAATTCAACTATGTCATTTGTGTGTGTGTTTTTTATTTGATATTTTTTGCGTGGTAATTGCTTGTTGAAATGCTTCACAGATTATGATTTCGTTGTTACTTGGAATTTGGTAATTTAAAAAAAAATTCAAATTCTTTTGGGTGTGTGATTGATTAAAATTAGGTTAAATTTGTTGTCTTTTAGATTCATGCCAATACCCATTTCGGAATTCAAATCGAAGTCTTTTAAAATTGCTTGAGAATGAAATTGGGTTGTAATGTTTTGTAAATTTGTTAATTATTCGTGCCTGGAATTTTACGATTTTTAATTTTGTCGCAGAAAAAAACATGTTAATGTTGGATTTTGCTGGTTATAATGTTGGCAATGATTTGCGTTTGCAGTTTTTACAGATTCAGTGAAAAGAGTTTTTGACAGTAACTATATGATATTGAGCTCAAAAAAGCAGCATACTGGGTCCTCATTAAGGTGTCTTGTATGAGTGAAGAGAAACTGTAAGAGCAACAGGCAGAGGTTTCAAGAATGGCCAAATATTATGACATTGATGATATTATTACGGATGAAGAGGTTGAAACTTGTGTCATCCTATGCTGGATAGTTTTGCTTCCAACTCTTCCAAACTCCAAATCTAACAATTTTACGTGTTCTGCTCTTGCTTACAGATTGTCTCGGTCATATTCCAAAAGGCAGCATGTGGAGTGGGAATTGATCCCAGTTCTGAAACAGATTGTGTAAGTTTCGTAGAAGCTGGAGCTGAGTGGTAGTGGATGGTCTATTACTGTTTCTTATACTTTCTTGGGTGTGTTTTTTCAGGTTGAAGTGGGTTCCAAGGTAGAGCTGCCTTTCTGGCTTGCTCATGAGTTACAACCGAGACAAGCAGTATCAATGAATGTCCCCCCTTGCTTCAATCATAAGTAATGTTCATATTACATCTAAGTGACATTTCTAGTGCCCATTTTTAAAATTTTAATTTGAGAGGACTGAGTTATAGGTGAAGCATATTGCTTGCAGTATCTCGGTAAACTTGTAGAGATTGGACCCTTTGTCATAAAGGTCTGGCCTATAGGCTATAGCTGCTGAAATTCAACCTCATATTGTGCTCTGAGATTTCATTACTAGATTCTTACTTCTCTGCAGTTATTTTGTTTTTCCCATTGTTAAGTAAGTGTGGTGATTCCAAGTTATAACCATAATCATATCATAGAATTATTTCTAAGCCCTTGTAGGACTTTGGTGGAATTAACCTGTTTCATGGACTGGTTTTGTTTTATTTTTATTGGAATGTGATATCTGTTATTTACTTGTTTGTTTTTTGATACCAGCACAAGGCTGGAAATCCAGGCTGATTCTGCATGTGTGGATCTGAGATCTCGATGTCTATACTTCTACGAATTTGGATGCAAGATAGCACCACTGTGGGTCTCTCGCCACACCCATCTTTCCTTACATACACTTAAAGATCCAGTGTTTTCTTTTGGTGCCTTTCCTTATATTGCCTCACTAGAATACATGTAGTTTCTTTTCATTTTGATGGGCAGGGTTGGTGCTAGAAATATTGGACCTTTGCTCTTATCTGCGTTTAAGAGCAGGTACAAGGAAGTCCTCACCAAGGCACACACTGCAGCATTTACGGCAGCTTCCAAAAACCTGACAATTTTGACAAAAGAAGAAACCGATTGTGAGATTCATTTTTACATATTTAATTATTACTTCTATCCTCATAACCTCATGATGTGAATTTACATTGGTTGTCTTTTGGTTATGCATATTTTAGTGTACGAGGCAGCTCAATCCTCTATGGCAGCCTTTAAGAAGTGGCGGATGGGTGGCCCCAGATTTCAGAAATCTTCCTTTCTTGGAAGGAAGAGAAAATCAATTGAGTAGCTGATATCTCTCACTTTGTGGTTAATCCCCATCAGAAGCAGGGCCTGTCTGTAAGTGTACAAGATTGGTGTGAAATGTATGTATACGCTAATGGGAAATAATGTGAGATACTAAATATAAGTTCTGATAGAGGCCTCAATCTATCAAGTGTCGTTTTAAGTCTTAATTTATGTGAGCTTAATATTATAAAAACAATCATAAACAGTTTAGCAATACTTCATTGATTAACCAAAGGGCCTGAAGAAGTGTTCAGACAATTTGATAGTTCTAATCAAAAGCGGAAAATAACTTTGTGTCTGTTACTATGGGAATTTTAGACCTCGGAAATCTAGTTGATCTCCTTTGACTCTTGTTTGTACCTGAGTATTAGAAAGTCTATGTTTTGTCAAAATGTTCAATTCCATTGATTTTTGTAGTTACTTTCTGAACTATTATGACTGATACTTCAGAAACTTGATCTGACATCTAAAACACTATCATCCATTAGCATTGGCCTTTTCCATGAGGTTAACTTAATGACTTGGCTTGGGATCTGTAAGAGCTCAAGCTTTTCAAAGTGAATCTTTTAGGAATTGAAGAGGGCAAATATAGCAATGGTACTTACCCTCCTTGCAATAACAGTTTATTTATAGAGATATCAGTGGATGACTCTTGCATATACATCTAACTTCAAAAGAATTGATGCTATTTGTCATTTCTAACCAAAATCAACTGCATGAATCTCCATTATGTTTCTCTAAATTGGGAATAATAACTGCTCAATCATTTGTGTGTATGTGTGAGAATTAAAATTTTGGGCTCCATGTTGATGGGATTTCGTATGTCTTATATTTGAATCCAATAATTTGTTATTTTCTAGAGTGTAAAAATAAGCATGCATTGCACTATTCATAAACACTTCAAACCAAAAATTGTCCACAATTTATTAGCCTGATAAACCAATTATAAATTTTCTAAAAAAAGAGGGACACATCATGTGCATATAGTGGGGAATCCAAACTATTCTTCGCTGTCAAATTCTTTTGTTTTCCCAAAAAAACAAAGAAGAATGGAATCTTAAATTTGTTTATTTATTTTAAGGGTAAAATTTAGGTATAGTTTTTAGATCAAGTATATTAAGTTCTTAATTAAATTTAAATATATTAATTTAAATATTTTTTGAAAAAAATAATATTATTTATGTTATCATTAATTAATATAATCATGTGTTTGAATTCAATTAAAAAACTTAATGTATCTAACCTAAGAAACTGTATCTAAGTTTTACCTTATTTAAAAAAGTAACCTTTCCTCGGGTTGAGTATAATTGCACGAGTCAAACGTAGGTGTTCCCTGTTTTGTTTTGTTTTGTTCAGTTTAAACCATATTTTTGGTCGGAAGATATTTATGGAAAATTGTAGATATTTTTCTGATACGGATAATGGCAAAAGTGCCGCCGTGGCATAAACAGTTTCGCTTTTCACTTTTTCTCCTCCAATAGTAATACACGTACGGTTCTTAGATATTTATGAAACTAACACTATCCTACTCTTTCATGAAGCGCGTGTTAATACAATCAACAACCCAAAATCAGGTTAAGTCCACGTCCATCTACTGGTATACACGCTCTCTTTAATCGCGTAGTTAACAAAACCGACCACACAAACTCACAAGTCAGAACCCTCTCTCTCAAAACCCGACCACCTTAAGTTCAGCTTGCACATGAAGTCATGAACACACCTGATTATTGTTCCTCCTCCACGGCCACCGATTCCAGCATGGCTCACATTTCCAACAACCGCCGAACCCAAACCCAAACCCAAACCAAAACCACCACCACCGAGGAATCCGGCGACGCCGAGATGTGGGACAGCTTGAACCATAATTTTCGACAGGTTCAAACGGTGTTGGACCGTAACCGAGTTCTGATCCAGCAAGTGAACGAGAATCACCGATCGAGAATCCCGGATAACATGATCAAGAACGTGGCTCTCATACAAGAGATCAACGGCAACATCTCTAAAGTCGTTTCGCTTTACTCCAATCTCTCATCCAATTTCTCCTCCAACTTCCATCAACGCAATCCCAGGAGTGACAGCAACGACAAGTCGGAGAGCCCCGAGGCATGAAATTGAATTTTCTTTAAAAAAAAATCCATGATTGGTCCGTGTTATTATCATTAAGTGAAGCTTAGCTGTTAAGAGTGGGTGTTAATTAGTGTAAGATTTCTGAGTACTACTTTTGATGTTGTTTGTGTTATTTTAAGGAGCTAAGTATTAATGTACTACTAATTTTCTTTGTTTGATTATTGGTGTTGGTGAATTCGTTTTATGTTTGATTTGGTTGTGATGAAGTAATTAGGATTAGTTTCTGAATGTGGGAGGTTAATTAATTGGTTTGAAGGGATTAAGGGTTTATACTAATTAATTCTCCACATTCAACAGTTAGCATGAAGTTTTAAGGTTGTTAATTTAGGGAAAGATATATCTTAGATGTGCTGATATGGTATGAGCTTATGGTTGTTTAGAGTGATGGAGTTGAAAATATGATACTGTGTTATTAGGACGATTGATTGGAGAGAGAAAAAAATCCAAGGTGGTTACTTTGCGAGCTTTTTAAAGTAGGCTGGAATCTCAACTTGTTGGTTTTTGATACTCTGAATTGTGTGGATTTGGGCCATACAAGCAATTACGAGGAGTTTCAATTGTGACTAATCCTGTGGGAGTATAATGGGATGTGCCTAGCGTGCAATTCCTTAGGTTGTGACATGGTGTATCCATTTGGAATGTGGTTGTCAACATAGAGGGTTTAAGGGATTGGGATTGGGATGTGTGAAGAGATTAGTACCTTGAATGCTATGATGTTTGAATTGATCCTTCTAGTCTTAATTTGTAGTCACCTGTTAATTATTTGTATATGAGTTTATGACCGAGATTATGTAGGTCGGTATCCCAAAATAGAATTAAGTCGGGATTCAGATTAATTTCAATAAATTTGTTTCAATACATGCTGTAATCTTTATGGGTATTCTCCTTTTTCTGCTGGTCTTGGCAGAGATCTATGATGCTTATTCAGTGTTGTGTTTTGTTTTACGAGGAGGATTACAGTGGGACCACTTACTTAGCAGTTCAATCCACCAACCTTATGAGTTATGAGGTATTTATAATTTGTTTGCTCATGTTTCTTGATTAAGCTCTTTGTGGTGAATAATTAATTTTGGATGTGGGGTTGCATGGTTTTGGTTTTGATATCACAGTAGTTACCTCCATTAAAAAGATGTGTCCAACAAAGCAAAAGATACAATGCCAATTCAAATGGCTTTGTTGTTGATTGAGATCTTCTTGTGGATGATAAAGGATTTATGTAGCTTACCTCAAGTAGTTGGGAATTAGGATTTTGTTAAGTACTGTGGTGAGCATAATCATGAAGTGTCTTCTTTGTACAATGATGTGATGCAAGATTGCTATTTGGCAATCCTGATCGCTTTGGAGCATTGCCCTGATACCTGCTCTGCAATCTACTTTCTTAAGCTGGTTATTGATGTAGTGATGAGTTTTTCATTCGTAGAATGTAATCAGTGGTTAATCCTCTGGCTTGCCATTATTGGAGATCATATATTTTAAGGAATTTATTCTATAAAATGGACATTACATAAGGAAGATTGGTTTGATTGTTTGCTGTTGAAGGTTGTGCTACCTTGCTTGTAAAGCTGTTCTATTAGCACCATAGTGTCATGCAGGAAATTTGATTGTAATGCGTTTGGAAATGTGTCGGTAATTCTTTGGTCCTCTTTAACCGTGTTTTCAGTCATGGTCTGATCACATGAGATTGGCATGGTGAGGACTTC
Source organism: Fagus sylvatica (assembly GCA_907173295.1). Lineage (NCBI taxonomy): Eukaryota > Viridiplantae > Streptophyta > Magnoliopsida > Fagales > Fagaceae > Fagus > Fagus sylvatica. The sequence continues at coordinate 37,116,443 of OU015769.1, forward strand.
AAAAGCTAAGAGGATTGAAGTGTCTGAACTTACTTTTCTTTTTTGCCTTGTTCTTACTCTCCCCTAATAGCATGTTTTGAACCAACCGCCCTAATTTATCACTGTGGCACTTCTCTATTGAGGTTGTTAATTTCACCTGCTCCATTACAACCAATTCACTTGCTCTTGGCTTACAAATTAAGCTTGAGCAAGCTCCATTCTTTGCCCCAAATTCTTTGTTCGATATCATGCACGAAAATAGGTGATTGCAAGTTGTTGTGCTTTTTCTAATTACTGGCAGTGAATCCTATAACATGAATTGAACATGTGGAAGAATTCTTCTAACTTGCACTTAGAAAGGAAAATTTGTTTTGGTTTATTTTGGTGATGGGAGAATCATTGCCCAACCAAAAAAAAAATGCTGGAAATTCTTTCAGAGCTAGTCTAGTATTAACTGAGGCTTCTGCCTTCTCCATCCAACTTGTCTGTTGGGATTCGTATTTGTTCCTCTGGCTAGAGGGTGTTATTTAGAGGTGTGTCTGAGAGTCTGCAGCAGCTTGTGCTGCGTGATACATTTTATGTTGGTTTTCTAGTTCAATATATTTCTTATTCATAAAAAAATGATATTTCTCTTATATCGAAGTTTTGACTTTATTTTTAGAACAGGATGCAAATTTAAAATAACACTTGAAATATGCAGCTACTGATTGTTTTCCTCATTTTAATCGGGTGGCTTCTTGCAAATTTAAAAGCTCATTTCATCAAGTAAAGCCCAACATTCTGGTTGCTTATTAATTAACACCATGGAACAATTTAAACGGTTTAACAATCAACCTTTTTATAGAAGTATAGGAGGTGGAAGTACCATGAAGTTTAATCTCTACATAGTACGAAACACGTTTTAATGTCTCATTTCAGGCTGGGTTACTAGAAAGGTCAACTCTCCATTGTTAACCTTTGTAAATGAGAAGTTGGTGACAATGACATCAACCAGCACGACACATCAAAACCCAAGTTGGTCAAATTGTCAAATTCCAGCAAAAAAAATCCTAGTATCAAAATTATAGGGTTGGTCAGGATTGGGATCGAAAGCATGTACACAATGTCAAACAGGCGGAGATAACCATTTTCTCAACCAAAACATAAAGTTATTAAAACAAAAGCAATATGGTATTTCTTTAAAAATAAAAAAATAAACAAACAACAACAACTGTTGTGGTAGCCCGCTAAGGCATGTTTATAGAAAAAATACAGAAAGAAAAATGTGGTTCATAATTGCTTTAGAATTAACATATAGTGGTAATTTGTAAAATATGCCTATATCTATCCTCAATATTGCACTGAGCACCACTCTTAACCATTAGCATTTATAATAACAGACCGGCAATTCACATAGTAAGTTCACCACTGTCTAAAATGACAACCTTGCTTTTAGGCACACCATTCTGTCTTCCTTCTCCTTCAATCTTGTAGACAACCTCCATCCCAGAAAGAACCTTGCCAAAGACAACATGACGTCCATCCAACCTTGAAACAAAACCAAAAACAGGCATGTAAGAAAAAAAAAATCCAAGTTATCATATATATGCACTAAACAGTCAGTGCACAATGTCTTGAACCCTTAGAGGAAATTCATGTGGCTAAGTATTTTATGGATCTGATGGCAAAGTTCAGATGACCATAGCACCAATTTGATATAGTTGTCAATGTCTAGTACAGGATATTCTTCAAATGGGGCAACCATAAATACTATATTATTGTTGATGAAAGTAACTTCAGAACACTATAATTGGCTATTTCCAACTTTGCTGGGAATCAGGAATCTGGGAACTCTTAAAATGCTATTCTAGAAGTATATTGTAGATGCTCCCAAAAGAATAATTACCAGCTAGTTTTGACAGTCGTAATGAAGAATTGTGATCCGTTGGTGTCTGGCCCAGCATTTGCCATTGACATATTTCCTGTAAAGTAAAAAAATCCAGATAAATTGACAGTCCTTTTGCAGCTTACATTTTTCAGTATATTTAAGAACCAATTACTAAAACTTTTTGGAAGAAATTTTGCAAGGAAGAAACAGTTCTGGTAAGGAGGATTTTAACTTGCCTGGCCCAGTGTGCTTTAGTTTAAAGTTCTCATCAGCAAACTTCTCACCATAGATTGACTCTCCACCTCGACCATCACCACGAGTAAAATCACCACCCTGGATCATAAAGCTGGGAATAATTCTATGGAAAGTGCTCCCTTTGTAGTGAAGAGGCTTCCCACTCTTCCCAATTCCTTTCTCCCCTGATATGAGGCGGGCTCGTTAAACTTGAAACAAACAACATAAAAATTTAAAAAGCCTACTGACTATGTAAGTAAACTCCTATAGTATCATAAAAAGAAACGGGCGAAAGGAGCTAGCATTCATAAATGTAGAAGTAGCCTTCATGTGATTAAAGATATAAGAAGGGAGCAAAAGTTACTTGGCTACCCGTGCAAAGGGCTCGAAAGTTTTCTGCAAAGAAAAAAAAAATGTAAAAGTTAGTAACTTCCTTTAATAGTGAGAGAGATTAATTGAGACGTGTATAAGGCAGTGGCTTCTAGTGTACTTGGGAACCATACCTACAGTTTTCGGAACTGTATTACCAAAGAGGCCCATGACTACGCGACCTGAAAAGCAATAAAATAAGGATTAATACAAATTCATGCAGCCAAATCAACATTACACTCTCTTCCTCAAATTCCATAGAATAGTGTTTGACATGGCATTTCAGATAAGTCCATTTTGTTTTACATGACATTTCTTATAAGCACATTCATATAGTACAGATGAGTGCAAGCATGAGGTAGATAATACTTTTGGGTTCAATGGATTGCTGTCATCAATTATAGATACACATCCCTGTTTTATTTGTACAGATTTCACTCTTAAGGGACTGAATTGTGCCTTCCAAGTGTCATGAAAAACACAACAGAATGACCCCATTCTAACAGATCAAACACTTTGTAGCAGCAGGAAAACAAAACAATTAAATTTCATAGCCGAATGCTAGAGAAATGAAAAGTAAAGAAAGAATCCTTTGGAAAAGTGATGAAAATACTATGAAAAGTTGAAGCCAGGTTAACCACTGGCTGCCATCCTAAGATGTTTAGTCCATTTTAACTTTTTGAGAACTTAAATGTTAAAATCTTATAACTGCATGAAAAAACATGGTAATGGCAGCAATCATACAAATATTGATGTAGACCTTTCGCAAAGAAATAAATACAAAATTGCCCTTGTGAATACACATTGTCTAAATGATTCCCAAAGCACCAAAATACAGCAATGCCACAACAAAACCTCTTTAAAAGCATCACAAATTGCACATGGATTATGACATTTCTACTTCGTTTTCAAACTAGATGTTATTATTGTATTTGATTCATGATTTTCAAGGTGTTTTTTATTTTATTTTATTTTATGTGAAGATAAGTTTTTGTTCAAGAAAAGACAACCTATGCCTAACCATTTCCCCTCCACCAAAGAATCAAATCTGACGACATAAACGCATCATATTTGCATAATAGACGTATCACATAGCATCAACCTCAATCCAATTCATATAGAATCCCAATCCAAAAAGCTAAAGATTCACAAACATAGTGTGCACATTCGAATACGATTTCCGATTCCAATTCTGTGGTACTGGGAAAAAAAATAGTCTTGCTTCTACTTGTGAAAACTCCATTTTGTGTGAGCGTGTGTGTAGAAGTGGGATCTATACTAAAAAAAGGTCGTAATCAGTGCACAGAGCATAACCCGGTCCATGGTCAAACACACACACACACATACAAAGAACAAACATACCCATAGATTTTCCATCAATTTCAATATCAAAGTAAACTTTGTTGGTCACTTCTTCCAGATCCTCATCCAATTTCTTTTCCTGGTACACAACATAAATCACATACTCATACCACAAAAAACAAAAACAAAAAAACTAATTCATTAGCCTATCTTTGTTTTTAAAGCAAAAGAATTCCCAGAGACAAAGAATTCCAACCTCACGGGCTTGATTTTTTATGACCCTTTGCTCAGATGAGACTCCAGCATCGCTTATTCTATTCTGAAAAAAAAAAAAAAAACAATTTAGGCAATTTTTTGTAAACAAAAAACGAATACCCAAGTTTCATTTCCTTGAAATATTATTGATATAAAAGTACCTGGATGATAGCAAGGGTTCCGAACAGAATTATGATCCATAAGAGAGCAACCGTGACCAACTTTGTTGTGGTGGCCATGTCTTCGGGTTTCTCAGCTCCGAGGATGTGTTTTTTGTTGTACTTTCTTAAGTTTCTAGTACTCTAGGATATAGTAGAACCGGATTTTTGGGAGTTTATTTGAGCCGTTGGATACTTTGGATTGTAATTTTATTTTCACTCACAATCTGCCACGTGGAGAAAAATACATGGGTGATGATTGTGTGAGATGCCGAATAGGAAAAGTCAGGCGGGACGTACAAAGCAAGTGAAATCGATTCATAAAAAAAAGTGAAATCGATTCATAAGAAATAAATAAGTATTAAAAATCGGTTGGTTTGTCAACTTTTAGGAGGAGTCATTTTTAAGTATTTGGTATTTAATCTTTTCGATATGTTAATGGACAAAAACAATTTATTTTTATATTTATAGGCTCAAATCCAACACTTGATAAGTTGATGATAATTATCATTTTTTTTTTATTAAGTTATAATATTGTTAATTTCATAGTAGAAAACATCAAATGTTATTTGTAATTTGTGCGTAATAAGAGAGATCGATTATAGGAAGTAAAATTAATATTACCATCACAAGTAAAATTAACAATTGTGAAAATGATTGTGACAAACATTATGTGTTAACATGCTTCTTAGTTTTTTATTTGTTAGAAACGTTTTCACATTTTAGTGTTATTCTCATCGTCATTTGTTTTCAAAATTTGTTGATTTCTAGCTAACGAATTCACAGGATGGGTGTGGTGATTAATATTGATAAGTGTGACTTCATTGGGGCTTTGTGTATTTTAGGAACACGTGGAGGTTGTTAACTGGTAATAGTAAATAAAAAGTAAAATTATGGAATTTATGAAAAAATAAATACATAATTTAATTAGAAAATGTGCTTAGTGTTAGGTTGGTTTAATTATTAAGAAAGTCGATGAATTTTTAAACCAATATACTTTAGTAATATTTATAACTTTAAAAATTAAATTAAATAATATATAATAAAATGATGTCATGGAAAAATGAAGACTTTCAAAAAGAAACTACCCATAAAAAAAAAAACTTGTATAGCAGAAGAAGCAAGGTGAAATTTAGAGGTGGGCAACATTGGCCAGCAATAAAAAAAGTGGGTTGTAAGCTTCTTGAGCTCGTAATAATAGGCTTGGAAATCGAGATGAATCTTGTTCCTCAGAAGCTTCCTTTGTGTCAAAAATATATGAAGACAATATTCGACACAGCCAGTTAATAAATATTATGGTCGTGGCAATCCCATTAAAACACTCTTGTTGCAATGGGATAAAAGTCAAATATGTTAAAAAGAAAAAAAAGGAAAGAAAAAGAAGAAGATTAATGAGTGAATAATTGGAATTGTAAAATGACACCTATTGAGGTGGAATTTGTAGCAGAATTTTGGGTATACAAATTCCGCCTATAAATTTAGTGATTTTCTTCCCTATAGCCAAACTGTCCAAGATTAAAATCTTTATTTCTTTAAAGTTTCCAAACGCACCATTAGGATAATTCTATCATAGAATTTATAAAATCTTATGTAATTACTTAAAATGAGTGGATGTAATTTTGATTATATAATCAATAATTTAAATAGATACCAAAATAGTAATAGTTAATATTTATTTAAATATTGATAATGTATCAAAATTCAATACACCCCTTTTAAAATAGATTAATAGGATTTTAGTAAATAAGGAGGCAAGTAAGGGTTAAGCTAAAAAAGAACTTGAATTGGATTTTAAGACAAATAAATAAAACATTAACCTAAAAAATATATATTAAAAACAACGTTAAAGAAAAATAAAAACAAAAATGAGAAGGCAAAGAGAGAGAGAAAGAGAAACGTTTGGTCGTTTATAGTTGGTCACGTCCAACGATCCAGCTTCAAACACTCCTGAAAAGTAGGCCACCTCTTCACTCTCTCTATTTCTCTGTCTGTGTGAAACCCGCCCAAAACCAAAACACACATCTTTAATTAAATATACTGTGTTCTTTCTCTCTCTCTTGACATTTATAATCCACCAAACCTGTTAGAGATAGTTGGGTTTGGATAAATTTTAAAAATGGCGAGCTACAAGTACAAGGTGTTGGGGTTCAACAGGAAGTTCAAGATGCACGAGGTGGGTCCACCGGCCGACGTGAAACAAGCCTTCTCCAACTTCTCCGACGGTGGTGACCACTTGTCCGGCCGATCAGCTCCGTCGGTTCCTGGTGGAGCATCAGGGTGAGGTGGACTGCACCGTCTCCGATGCGGAGCGAATCATTGAAGAGTTTCTTCGTAGACATCATGAAAACACCACGCATGGTCTCTGCCTCGACGATTTCTTTCACTTCCTTTTTCTCGACGATCTCAACGGCCCTATCAAATCCCAGGTCAACTCTCTCTCTGTGTTTGGTCAACGAGAAAATGTAGTACTTGTTGTTGTTATTATTATTATTATTTTAAATATGAAATAATGAAAAGAAATAGTACTTGTTTTGTTTTAATTAGTTTTCTTAATATAAGGGTCTTTGATTTTTCACAATTTAATATAAGAAAATAAATTAAAAATGTACTGCTTTTTAGTTTTTAGTTTAAATTACTTTCCTTGACATAATGGTTTTACTGGGAAAACAAAGATATTGCCTAATATGCGTAATGCGTTTTATTCAATAATCTGTTTTTTACACTTGTTATTATTATTAGTCAAAACTCAAAAGGCGGTGAAATAAAAAAAATTAATTAGTTAAAGGGCCCAACCGGGTTCGAACCGGTGACCTCTTGATCTGCAGTCAAATGCTCTACCACTGAGCTATGGACCCTTTGTTTGGTTCTCTTACCGACAAAGTGTAAACCAAACACATCATGATATCCTTGGGCATTTTTGTTGAATACTAGTTTGGTTTCTGCCTATTGTTTTGAATCAAGTTAAAGATAATTTTTTAGAATCAAAGTATTGCTCATGCTACTGAAGTTCAGCAATATATGAAATTCCCCACAGTTTTTTTTTTTTTTCCTTCTTTATTATAAGTACTCATATGAGAGGAGAGTCCCAACATATCCTCTGAAAAAGAAATAGTTGGAAAGAGGGGAAGGAGGAGTTGAAAAACATTGATTTGGTAAAACTATGATTGCTTTTACATATATAATGTTGGTTGTTCACGAGTTCTACATAATCTTTCATTGTAAAATGTAGTAGTCACTAACCGGTGCAATTCATTGGAAGTTAAAAAAAAAATTATTTATATATGATACATATTTATTAATATAAGTATTGAAAATTAGAGAATTTGTAGAAAAATTACCTACGTAAATTAATCATTTTTTTAGTGTTTGGTTGCTTTATCTAAAAAGATTATGAGTTCTATTAGTTTAAACTAGCACAATTTAGCACTATTTGTAACACTTAAAACCAAATTAAAAAATATATATTAGGATTGTGATGTGGAAAAATGTATGCTTTTAAAAGCTTACGGAGCAATATTAGAAGAACTTAACAAAAAGTCAAAGAATTTCATTTTATATAGATATAATTAAATATGTATTGAAATGGTTACTAAATTGTTAAGGGCAGGCTTGACAAGGAAACTTTGATAAGCTCATTTTATTCTGAGCCAACCTGGTTTTTCTTTAAAGCAACAATAGAGTTGGTTAAATGGGCAATAAAGCAATTTACTTTCATCAAAGACTCAAACAACTTATCTTGCCTGTTCTTGGACATCTATATAATGAGACAAATATATCATTCCCTTTGTCACATTAATCATTTACCTTTCTTAGTTTGAAGAACTCTAGCATAAGGAACACTTTAGGTTTGTTCTTGACAAATTATATGTCATTCCAGGTATACCATGATATGACTGCCCCATTGTCACATTATTTCATATATACAGGGCACAATTCCTACTTGACTGGGAATCAACTCAGCAGTGACTGTAGCGATGCCCCAATCATAAAGGCGTTGGAAAGAGGTGTTAGAGTAATTGAACTTGATTTATGGCCTAATTCTACGAAAGATGATGTTCATGTTCTTCATGGAAGGTACATAAGTTGATTCTCAAATCTATCTCATTTGGTAATGCAGTTGTTTTCTTATGTCTATATGTCTTGTGGCAGTGCTATAAGTTCTTTAAGCATCTATTTGTAGCCAATGTCATGAAGGATGAATTCCTCATAAAACAACATATGTTATTATATTATTGTTTTCTATCTATCTTATATTCTGCACCATTGTCTGAATCACTTTAGGACCTTGACCACTCCTGTGAAGCTCATCAAATGTTTGAAGTCCATTAGAGATCATGCTTTTGTTAAATCTCCATACCCTGTAATCATAACTCTAGAAGATCACCTTGCCCATGACCTTCAGGCCAAAGTTGCGGAGGTTAGCCATTTTTTTTTTAATCCCCACATTGATATTGAAATTCGAGGAGTTTTGTCTTTGTGACCTCAAGTAATTTTTTCATGTAGATGGTGATGCAAACATTCGGAGAAATGTTGTATTACCCCCATGCAGAATGCTTGGCTGAATTCCCTTCACCAGAATCATTGAAACATCGGATTGTTATCTCTACCAAACCACCTAAAGAATACCTTGAAACGAAGCATATCAAGGGCAAGGGAAGTATCTTGACTAATGGAAGGGAATCATCTGAAGAAGAAGAAGCATTAGGAAAGGAGCCAGAAGTGGATGAGAGAGTGAGCTGAGATATGATATTTATCTTTGCAATTTTGTTCCCAAAGCATGCTTATTTATGTAAACCCTTTTGATGGATGGCAGAGCGACAGTGATCAAGATGACGAAGATGTTAATGCATGCGATCACAAATCAGGCCAGCAAGGAGCACCAGAATACAAACGCTTGATTACAATCCATGCTGGGAAACCAAAGGGTAAGGTAAAAGATGCATTGAAAGTTGTAGGTGATAAAGTTAGACGCCTTAGTTTGAGTGAACAGGCACTTGAGAAAGTTGCCGCGTCTCATGGAACTGAGGTTGTAAGGTATATATCTAACTTAATTGATGGTAGATAGTTGCATAACATTTTAGCATTCTTATTGTCTACATTTACCTGAAAGATTCATTCTGATATTGCCTCTTTTGCTTTCTAGGTTCACGCAGAAAAATGTACTAAGGGTGTACCCTAAAGGAACTCGTGTCACCTCCTCTAATTACAAGCCAGACATTGGGTGGATTCATGGGGCTCAGATGGTTGCATTTAATATGCAGGTCAGGGTCAAGTTTCAGTGTTCAAATAAAAGCATAATTCAAATGAACCTTGCTAGGCTGTACTCCACTATATTTTCAAATATCTTTTTTGCTATAGTTTTTATCATGTGACTAAGGTTTTTGGTGTTAATGTATTCATCGTGTGAATTGATTGGTGGTCCATGCCAAGAACCAAATCAAAATGCAGCTAGGAAAAATTGCTTCTGTTCTGTTTGTCAATTCGTTTGCTCAAGTGAATGCTATTTTAAAATTGACATAAAGAACTAACATGCAAAAGAGTAAAGATGGTAACGAAGAGAAGAATAGATATATGTCTTTGACTGAGGAACACTCTCTCACAAGGAAGGCCAATTTTAATCAGGAAATGAGGTTACCATTAAATTTCAAGACCTTACAAGTAAAATATGCTTTCCTGATCATGCATTGAGGGTGGTTCCAATTAGATGTCTACTTTTTTCTCCATAATATTGTTTAGGAGGCAAATTTTTAAAATGTGAGTTTTCCATTCATTTGAGAATCATGTGATTGCCACCAAAAATTTCTTATTAACATGTGAGTTTTCCTTTACCAGGGATATGGAAAATCACTCTGGTTGATGCACGGGATGTTTAGAGCCAATGGAGAGTGTGGTTATGTGAAAAAACCTGATTTTCTAATGCAGAGGGGTCCACATAACGAGGTATTTGATCCTAAAAGAACCTTGCCAGTGAAGAAGACATTAAAGGTGAGAATTTCATTTAATTTTTAGAAGTGAATGTGATTATCCTGATGACCTCTTCTTAGAGAATCTATGATTGTCAGGTGAAAGTATATATGGGAGATGGATGGCACTCGGATTTTAGCCCAACATACTTTGACTCATACTCACCACCAGACTTCTACACAAAGGTTAGTTGGACTGTTCAGTAAATCTCAAACTGACTTAGATTCCCTTGCACATTTGCAAGATGAATATATGCATCTTTGTCATGGACTTGAAGTGTGGTGTGGCTGTGTATGTCCCAATGCCTTCTGTTAGATTGTAGGCATGCTTTTCACTAGATTTGATTGTCTTAAATGATTCATGAATCTGCAATGCTTCTCTTTGTATATATGATTTATGATTTTAAATTGTCATTTTTATTTCTGGATGTAAAATAAAATTAAAAACCATTTATTTACATCCTGAATATTGTGCCCGTTTGGTACAGCTAAGCCGGACCTAGAAAAAAAAGTGAAATTAAAAAAGTTATACTTTAAAAAAGTGCGGTTTGAAACTGTGTTACCAAGCGAGCATGTGTACCTAATGATGGTCTTTTATGGCAGGTCCGCATTGTTGGGGTGCAAGCTGATGCTGCCAAGAAGAAAACAAAGATAATTGAGGATGACTGGACTCCTGTTTGGGATGAAGAATTTACATTCCCTTTGACAGTTCCGGAGCTTGCATTGCTTCAGATTGAAGTACAAGAGTATGATAGGTCTGAGAAGAATGACTTTGGTGGGCAGACATGTTTGCCTGTCTCAGAAATAAGACCTGGGATCCGTGCTATTTCACTCTATAACAAAAAGGGAGAGAAACTAAAATCTGTTAGGCTTCTAATGCGGTTTCAGTTTGTATAGGCTTTAGGATATCATTCATCCAGGATGTGCTCCATCCCTTGAGTCCAATATATTGCATCATTTACATGATTTTGTGCTACAATGGGTGTACACGGATGGAACCGCCTGTAATTTGTTAGAAGAGAACTTTGGTCACTCTCGGTCCTGTTTTTTGCTTTGTATTGAAGCTATAATAAGATTACTTAGCAGGTTAGTTTTGGTAGATGAATTTGGTTTAGGGTACCATTACCAATGTACCATAGAGGGTGATGAGAGGGCTACCATGGATCATGGTAAAGAAGATGATAAGTTAATTTCTGAATCCATCAAACAACGAAAGCAACAAGTGACTACTAATCTTCAAGGCCTTTCAAGCAAGGTATGTTATCACTATCACAGTTGAGGTTGTTCCATTTAGTGGTCTACCATTTGATTTTGGTGCGGACCTATTTTTTTTCTTAAAAAATTATAATTTTCCTAAATAGATAAATAAGTACATGATAGCTGGCTATATCAGCCTATAGGTTGGCAACATCTGATTGCCACATAGGTAATCAAAATTTGGTTAATGTTCAATTCAGTGCTCTAAGTATTTAATATCCAGAAACTCAAATTTAATCTAAAACTAACGGAATAGATAACAGAAATGGATGACAAAACTTAATTGAAACGGAACAAGATTTAGAGGACTGAATTAAACTTTGACCAAACTTAAAGATTGTAATTTGGCCAAATACATATTTGGAGGGCATTGCTAGAAAGTACAAAAAATATGCAAATGTTAGTTGTCCCTAGACACTAAACAAAATGGAAAGAGAAAATATAAAATGATTAAGAAAAAATAAACGGAAGATAGAGGATTAATTTGGGTTATTGACTCATGTGATAGTATTGAATTCTAAGGGTTACATATTTATTATTTATTATTCGGTCTGTATTTTACAATGTCGAATAGATCAAATGTAATAATCTTATTCTTCTCCCTACTATTATGTAAAATCATAGTCCCTTTTTTTAAAAAATTGAATAGTCCACAATATCTACGGACTACGGTATTCTTGTATATCCTGATGAAAGGTGGGATGGGTCCATTAAAACCAATGTAATGTTAATTTTCCCCTTTTAATGAAAGTATTATATTACTATATAAAAAAAAAAAGTATTATTCAAAAAAAAAAAAAAATAGAAGGTTCCAATATATGTGTGGACGGAAAATTATTCAGTAATCTCATAATATAAATAGATGCGTATTTTTTCTTTTCACATGATAGTCGGTTCTGCCATGAATTTAATTAATAAGACTTATCATTTATGTAAAAGGAAAAAATACACATTTATTGTAATACAAGAATATTGAATAATCACTATGTTGACTCTTTTTAAGGTGGGTTAGATTTTGGTCCATGTGCCATATTTGCCATGAGAGGGGTCAAAATCATTATTGTATACACAGTTTGCAAGTTTTTACTACCAAAGAAAGAGAATTTAAATAATTAGTTGCAAGTTGCCACATTACCTGCCAAAAAATAAGTTGGTGCCCATTTGTCCCTCGTGCTACAATGGTGTTAGACGAGTAGATTGTACTCTTGAGTCTTGACTTGACTTGAGAGAACTGTGCTTTGCGAGGTGAAGCCGTGTGAACGTGAATGTGAAAGTTAGAAGTGAGCGAGGGAGAGTGGAACCTACCGACAGATTACTGATATTGACTTATTGAGTAAAATTATCTATGGTAGAGCCCATCGGAAATTAATGCACCTACCCAAATGTAAAATTTGAAGTCCTTTTCTCTATGATATGAACCATACAAAGGACACTTAAATTAGTATAAAAATAAAAAATGAAAAATAAATATAAATACCTCTCAATAACTATGAATATTCTGAAAAAAGAAAAAAAGAAAAAAGAGAGAGAGATCGTGAATCACAATAGACATGTAATTTCTTTAGGAAAATGATATAAATGGATATACAACTTTTTTTTTTTTTCTTCCTTATAACAAGTGATGGAGGGCCTTCAAACTATTTCTCTTTGGTAATTGTACTCATGGGATGCAATACTCTCCTCCCCTCACAAATAATTTTCATTTTTTGTTTTTAACTTTTATTTTATTCAATGGTTGGGTCTCATGTAATACTTTTTGGTATTATATGAAATCTCAATCAGCCATTTCTCTCTCCTCTGTGAAATGAATTTTGGCCAGCATAAGGGACAACGTTTAGACACAGGCCGGTTTTCACTCTTTTGGTGCAGATAAGATTTGAAGTTAGATCTTTTATGTGACGACAAAAGGTTTTACCAATTGAATTAATTAAAACCCAAATCAATCAGTTAAAGTTGACCAAATCACTAAATCCCTATTATATATATATATTGCATGCATCATTATATATAAAGGAGAGTGATATTTCCATATTTAAGTGTAATATTTCCACACTAAAATTGAAAAGACCGAAAAGGCCTTAATACAAGTGATCAATGATTAAACATTTGTTGAGTATAAAGGCAATTTGGTTTTTTAATGGCACACTTTTCTATATTAGTTTGGAAATAACAATTTGAAATGTGGAAATATTATTTCCCATACAAATACTTATATATAGCATGTGACGTGCACCATTGTATATAAAAATACTTATGTTACATAGTTATTGCTATTATCATGTTGGTCAACAAATAAAGAAAAGATTTTTAATTTCAATGTGATAATCATACTTTCTCCTAGTTGATACGAAAGAGGCGTGAGATCGTTTCTACAGGCAAAAAAAAAATACCAACTATCACAGATTTAGATTATCCTTATCTTCAATGTAGTAAATACACAAAATAAAAATGATATAAATGAATTCTCCTTTAACCCATTACGTATTAATTAAATAAATTATCCATATGTATTATTTGAGAAAAGTCGTATGACTCATTAAAAATGTTATATAACTAAAAAATATATATGAATGGTCTATTTACTTACTATATAATGAATTGAAATAACATTCCTTCCAACAAGATTGAAGATTAATTATTTACAAATAAGAATCCAAAGTTAGGCCAATCAATATAAAAAGGGAAAGACGAACATTATCTTTTGGATAAACCGAGACGAAATTTTCTATTTTTTATTCGTTTCTTGACGCTGAAAAGTTGGTATCATCATCACGCATTGAAAGCAAGTTGGCACTTTTCCCCTTGTCATAGAATTTTCCACCATACAATACTGACCACGTTATACGTGAGGGAGTGCTAAAAATTATTTACCGTTGTCTCCTTGTCATAGAATTTTCCACGTGAGAGACTAGAGTGCTAAAAATTATTTAGCACTGTCTCCTTGTCATAGAATAGAATTTCCCACCATGTAATGGACAGTGACAACGTAACACCTGTATATATTCAAAAGTGATGCTTACTATAAATTTCATAAACCTTACTATGCGTCAATTTTTAAATAAAACATAATTTAATGCATATATAAAAAAAAAACATAATTTAATATTTTATTGATATTTAGGAAACTAATTATATCCATTATTATTTTAATTTATATAAAAATGGTAATAAAAAATTTGCTGAAAGTTAACAAGAATATATATTTTTAGATAAAAATGAAAGTAAAATTATACCTAAAATAAAATATTTTTAAAATTTATACATAGATAAATAAATTATAAACTAATTCAGACGTACTTTTAAGTACGAATAGTGGAATACGCACCACTTCATTTTCTAAAATTGTACATATATAACAGTTAGTAAACTTAAAAACAAAAACTAATTGATGCACATTTAAATGAATTTGGTTTTTATCCAATTTTTATGCAATGAAGATAACACAAACACAACACATTTTTCAAAAGGATTATGTGTCATTTCAATGTCTTATCTAGTACACTCGAGTACTGAAGATAAGTTGAATTCCATTTAAATAAGAGCACATTCACATTACCCACCAAACATGTCATGACTGACATCATTTTATTGCGTATAAATCACCGTATACACCAATCACAACATAGAGCATAGATAGTTATGAAAAATGAGTTGGAAAATTTGGTGTGAGCATGAGTGTTATTGAATGATGCAAAAGAGCCAAATAATCGAATATGCCAGAGGCTTTAGTTGTTTTTTTGACTAGTTGGCTCAAAACAAAAGTCCTTCCCAGATATATAAATACTATTTGGGCACGTGGACCCACACCGTCGTCCCCAGCTGTCTTGAATCATTAATTAACCACCATCATCCATAACCCCCCATACAATAAACGCAACCTATCAACAAAAATCAGAAACCAAAAAGTGAAATCTCAAACTTCTCTCTCTTTCTCTCACTCACTCCCAGCTCCCTATCCACATTTTACTCCACTCCTCCATTTCCAGAATTGAACTAACCTGATGTCCAAACAAACCTACAGAGTCTGTTTCTGCTTCCAGCGGCGGTTCAGGCTAGCCGTAACGGAAACACCAGATGAGATCAAGGACCTTTTCAATCAGTACTCAGAGAATGGAATCATGACCGTTGATCGCCTTCGGAGTTTCCTGATCGAGGTTCAGAAAGAAGAGAAAGCCACCGATGAGGACGCCCAAGCCATCATCGACCAGCACAGACACATTCACCGCAAAGGTCTCCATCTCGAGGCCTTCTTCAAGTACCTCCTCTCTGACTCTAACCCTCCTCATCAAGCTCTTCGTGTGAGTAATTTTGAGATTTATTAGTTGCTGTTATTTCCGTTGGATTTATTTTGATGTTTTTGTTGTTTTGCGCTTACATTACATTGAAGCTTGTTTTCACTGTTTTTGGAAATATTAGTGAAGAGAATTAAGGACTAATGCAATTGTTAAGTAATTTAATTGGAGCTATATAATACTTTGTATGGTAACTATTTTCAATTTTGAATATTTGGTCTGTTTCAGGTGCATCACGATATGAATGCGCCGTTGTCGCATTATTTCATATATACGGGTCACAATTCGTATTTAACTGGGAATCAACTCAGTAGTGATTGCAGTGATGTCCCTATCAAACAAGCGCTGGAGAAAGGAGTGAGGGTAATTGAGTTGGATCTATGGCCGAATGCTGCGAAAGATAATGTGGATGTTCTTCATGGAAGGTTTGGTTTTAGCGTGTCAATTGTTATTTGCATTAACATGAGTAGGAGAGACCTCTCATTTTTGTGGAAATGAGACATAAGATTTCAGTTCTTGTCTGGAATTTGAGTATAGACAATAGGGGAAAAGAAGAAGAAGAGAGAAAGTAGTAATGCTATTGATACTAGGATAAGATACATAGTATTGTTCTTGCTTTTGGATTTTGATATGATCTTGACCAAATGTGGTCAATGTAGAGGAGTGAGATTTTGAAAATTTCCTATAAGCCTTTACCTTACCTAACAATCTGAAGTGGAGAATATTTGAGTGTAAACCCAAAATGGGAAAAATTAAAATCCTTCTATACCAAGGATAATGCATTTTCTCTAATAAGTGTAGCAAAGTATGAATACAAATCTTCTATCTCACTTTATATTCCACCAATTACAACTCACCACATGTTTTTTTATTTCCTTATAAAATAATCAAGATTTAAAATGGAAATAATTCAAACACAATCTGACATGTGTTATATTTTAATTGATGGAGTATAGAGTAGAACACAAAAAGTGGGATAGAAGATATTCATACGCAAAGTATATTGCATTTTTTTTTCCCCGGGGGGATTCAGTTTCACTAGTATCTTTAAATTTCTAAATAAGGGTTACAAAGTATGTTCCCTTAGATTGGGCTGGTTGGAGTGGATTTATGTAGCTGACACATGTAATTGGGATTAAGGCTTTGTTGAGTTGAATTGAGTTTAATTCTATGCTACTTGCTATATTCCTAATTCGGAGATTGTTTTCTTGTATAGGACACTGACTACTCCTGTGGAACTCCTCAAATGTTTGAAGTGTATAAAGGAACATGCTTTTGTTAAATCTGAATATCCAGTTGTGATAACTCTAGAAGACCACCTTACTCCAGATCTTCAGGCTAAAGTGGCTGAGGTGAGTATTTAATTTTCTGTCGGTATTTCAGCACTCGTGTTCTATTAATTTACAATATTTTCACCAATTTCTAGATGGTCACTCAAACATTTGAAGACATACTCTATACTCCTGGTCCAGAAGGCTTGAAGGAGTTTCGATCCCCAGAATCGTTAAAGAAAAGAATTATCATATCAACCAAACCTCCTAAGGAATACCTTGAGGCCAAAGAAGTTAAGGAAAAAGAAAATGATGCACAGAAGGGAAAGACCTCAGGTGATGATTCTGCTTGGGGGAAAGAATTCACACACCTGAAAAGCATGTCTGTGGCAGATGACAAGGTGTGTCAAGACATTGTATATAATTTGCTATTTTGCTGATTTACTTAAGGTACCAAGTTTTGATTTTCACTTGCTGACTTAACATCTTCTGGCAGCATGATTTGGATGAAGAAGATAACAATGCAGAGGAAGAACTTGATGATGGAGAGAATAAGTTACAGCAACCTGAAGCACCTGAATATAAACGTTTAATTACCATTCATGCTGGTAAGCCAAAAGGTGGATTAGAGGCATGTTTCGTGGTGGACCCTGATAAAGTGAGACGTCTTAGCTTAAGTGAGCAACAGCTTGAAAAGGCTGTAGCAACTTATGCAAAAGAAATTGTCAGGTATTAATACAACCTTTTTTTTCCTTGGTCTGGAAAGAGAGTTCCTGTCGTTCCTGTGGGCTGTGGCATGTTCATTTTTCTATTGTTACAAGAATGTGGCCCATTTGTTGATATTCATGCAAAGAGCATCATTCAGGCTGCATTTTTGAGTACATTAGTGCAAAGAAGTTTAAAGTAATATAATATACGATATTGACAGACCTTAAGAATGATCTAGAAGCATTGTACTAATGCATTAGATGTGATTAATGAACAGACATGTTGGATTAAGTATTAGAGGTCCTGTTAACGGTTGAGTCAATATGATGGCACTACCTATTTGGTTGATCACTCAGTTTTAGATGCTAATAATCATGGTTAGGAAGGGCCTCTTTTGGTGGGATTACAATTATCTGGCTATAATATTATTGTCTGACCTGTCTCAAGTGTGACATCCATTGGTGACTCCTATTCTTTGACCCATTTGCATTATGTGCTGTATCACTAATGGTTTCCTGCAACTACCATATATGTTTTCCAGCGTAATATAGTAACATGCTTTGACATTATATGTCGTAATATAAATTTCTGCCTTGATTGCTAAATAACAAAATTCTCCATGTTCTGATGATTGGCTTGTTGTAGGTTTACCCAGCGAAATATTCTGAGGGTGTATCCAAAGGGTACACGCATTGACTCGTCAAATTACAACCCACTAATAGGGTGGACTCATGGAGCTCAAATGGTTGCATTTAATATGCAGGTTTGTTTGTTTTCAGTTTAATCCTTTCAGACAGGGATTTCTTGATTTTATTATTCCTTTTGTCATTTGATAAACATGCTGTTTTATTCTTCTGCCTTTTTTTTTTTGAGTCTTGTTGAAAAATACCAGTGATTTGCTTGTCATGGTTAGGCCTTATGTTCTGAAGTTTTCAAGAATAATAATGAGTTCATCTGAAATTTTGTATCTGAAAATTCATAGTAGTGTTTGCTTTTAAATTATGCTGTTAGATAAGAAATGCGTGCATGTATGTGTATGAGTTTGCATTTTAATCCCCACATGGATCTATTATTCTGATAGGAAAGGAAGAGATGCTACTACTATTGCGTGTCTCTGTGATGCTCACTGACTGATAAACTAAGTCTTTTCTAGGTTCTAATATAAATCTCAGCTTGTGAAAGACATTTTCTCAAAGAGTTTACCTCTGCTAAATTCTGGGAATGTGTTCCCTATGACAGGGATATGGAAGATCTCTCTGGTTGATGCAGGGAATGTTCAAAGCAAATGGTGGGTGTGGTTATATTAAAAAACCAGATTTCCTATTGACGACTGGACCACATAATGAGGTCTTTGATCCTAAAGTTAAGTTACCAGTGAAAAAAACTTTGAAGGTGAGTGCTTTATTGCCAGGGCTTTTGACTATATATATTCCTTTTGTTTTTGTCTCGGCCAAGGGTTACAGTTCTCTTGTTATTTAATAGGTCACTGTGTATATGGGGGAAGGATGGTATTATGATTTCCGTCACACACACTTCGATGCGTATTCTCCACCAGATTTTTATGCAAGGGTAAGTCAACTGAATGTAGATAAATAATTTGAAATCTACAGCTGCATTCTGTTCTAGTTTAACCTATGGTGTGACTGCCTTCCTCATCTGCTGTGATTCCTTATCTGCTGTGATTCTTATCAATGTCTTCAGTTTGTGAAGTTTAACACTAGGTATCTTGCCTTTTATTGAGCAGTTATACCTTATAGTGATATTAGTTCATCTTTTTGCTGTTTCCTTGTGAATTCACCCTCTCCTCATAGGCTCCAAATATATGCAATTGCTGCCCCCAACCATCCCCATCAGTAAATTCCAAATAAAAATAGCCGCCTTAAAACCTTTCTTGACATGAAATATGATTTAATCAATCTGTTTGCAGGTAGGAATTGCTGGAGTGCCTGTTGATACTATAATGAAGAAAACGAAGACATTAGAGGACAACTGGGTGCCTAATTGGAATGAGGAGTTTGAATTCCCACTCACTGTACCAGAACTGGCTTTGCTTCGGATTGAAGTTCATGAGTATGACATGTCTGAAAAAGATGACTTTGGAGGCCAAGCATGCCTCCCAGTGTCAGAGCTAAGAAGTGGGATTCGAGCAGTTTCACTCCATAGCCATAAGGGAGAGAAGTACAATTCTGTGAAGCTTCTTATGCGCTTTGAATACTTTTGATGTCATCAGTAGTTGCACTCCCAATTTGCGAGGAATGAAGTACAAATTATGTATAGTTTTTAAATGTGCCCCTTTTTTGTTTGGTCTTTGAAGAATCTTATTGAGAGGTTTTATGTAGTTGTATGATCAAGGCGTGCTGTGTGATATATGCATATGTAATGTCTGCAATTATGTTATGAATTATTGTGTGGGAAATGATCGATTTAATTTTGTAAGATAACTATACTGGAATTCATTATATTCGTTATTGTAATTGTGAATTTTCGTTGTGAGCGATGTCCTTTTTTTTCGGTACAATCTTTTTTTTTCCTCTTCACTCTGGTCTCTCTAGTTCTTCCTGATCTCTTGTATTAATGGGCTTGAAGAATTGTAGCCATGAGGCCCAATACTACAAAAGTACAGAAAGCCCAAAACCAAGTTCTTAATCGCCAACTGTCATCAATCCCAGAGCGATAAAACCGGAAACTCACAAAGATCTGTCACGCCTATCAAAGTTCAAACACTGGCAACTACAAAACTCAATCAAACCGGACACTGCGCTCGTTCTCGACTTCTACTCAAATTCCCAAATCCCCAAAATGACCTCAACAAATGACCACCAACACCAACACAAACACCAACAATTCTCCGACTCCGATTCCGACTCTGACAACGGCAACACCGGATCGGAGCCCCTCCGCCACGTCGACCTATCGAACTCCATTTTCAAATCTTACCTGGAATTCACCAACCAATCATCTCCCTCCACCTCAGACCTCACCAAAATCCAATCCTTCCTCACCTCCTCCTCCTCCGGCGCTCTATCATGCCTCATATGCCTCGAACGAATAAAGCCTTCCCATCCCACCTGGTCCTGCTCCTCCCTCTGCTATGCCGTCTTCCACCTCCTCTGCATCCAGAGCTGGTCCCGCGAATCCTCCGATCGCTCCGCCTTGCGTGCCGCCACGCGCCTCCCCATCTCCCCCGCCCACGCCTCCGATCACTCCACCTGGAACTGCCCGAAGTGCCGCGTCCAGTACTCCAGATCCGAAATCCCTAAAAACTACCACTGCTTTTGCGGGAAATTACAAGACCCGCCCAGCGACCCGTGGGTTTTACCACACTCTTGCGGCGAGATCTGCGATCGCCCTCTAAAACACAATTGCGGCCACCGTTGCTTGCTACTATGCCACCCTGGCCCTTGCCCTTCCTGCCCGAAGCTCGTCAAATCCAAATGCTATTGCGGCGCCGTTTCCGACGTCCGTCGTTGCGGTTTCAAAAACTTCACCTGTAACAACACCTGTTCGAAACCGCTACATTGCGGGGTCCACAAATGCTCTCAACCCTGCCACGACGGACCCTGCCCGCCGTGCCGAGCTCGTGGCATTTACAAATGCCAATGCGGTAAAGTAAAGGAAGAAAGAGAGTGTCATGATCGTGAATTCCGATGCGAGAGCGCGTGTGACAAAGCATTGACGTGTGGGAAGCATAGCTGTGAGAAAGGGTGTCATGAGGTTGGTGAGTGCGGGGAGTGCCCGCTTCAAGGGAAGCGGGCGTGCCCGTGTGGGAAGAGAGTGCACGAAGGGATGCCATGTGATGTTACGACGCCCTTGTGTGGGGCGACTTGTAATAAGACGTTGAACTGTGGTTTACATAGGTGCCATGAGCGGTGCCACCGCGGGCCGTGCGTTGAGACTTGTAGAATGGTTGTTACCAAGTCGTGCCGGTGTGGGAGCCTCAAGAAACAGGTACGTATTTTTGTTTTTGTTTTGTGGATTTATAATTTTTTGAATTTTTCGATAAGTAATGCTAGGGACATAAATTGTGATTAGAGTAACGTCATTATGTTGTCAAATTAGTAATTGTGTGCATTTAAATTTGTGGAAGTTTAGTATGTGAAAGTGTAATTGAATGTGGAATAGGTTCCTTGCCATCAAAATTTGGCGTGTGAAAGGAAGTGTCAGATAATGCGGGACTGTGGGCGTCATCCTTGTAAGCGTCGTTGCTGTGACGGGGATTGTCCTCCATGCTCAGAGGTTTGTGTGTGGGTGGCTAATTTATTTTTCAGTGTTGTTACTTTATTTTGAGAAACTAAATGTGATTGTATTAATTTTTTGAAACCTTAGGTTTGTGGCAGGAAGCTAAGATGTAAGAACCATAAATGCCTTGCGCCATGCCATAGGTATGTGACCCTTTCACATTCGTTTTAAGCAGTTCTATCATCATATGTTGCTGTGGGTAGTTTGTGGAGATAACAATGAAATTGAGGAGGAGTCTCTATGGTTAAGTTAAGCATAATATTATTAAAGTTTTATGGAAGGAGTAGGATATAGTAGCTTCAACTTTAGCTACTACTGTGTGAGGAATAGTAGAGATATAGTTAGAGTAGGTTTTGCTAATGTAAGAAGGTTATGATTAGTGGAATTCTTCAATTTGTATCATCCTGAATTATTAAAATGTGGGCGTTATATGATGATAGTCATTTTGTTGTTGCAGAGGTGCCTGTGCTCCTTGCCCAGTGATGGTGACAATTTCATGTGCATGTGGTGAGACACATTTTGAGGTGAGTTTTATCTTTTGGATTCTATAATTGGTTTCTTACTTGGAGCTGGCTTTTCTTGTATCATCTCACTTGGATTCGTGAAATGTTTATTCTATAGTGGGATTGCTTGTGACTGTTGTTAAAACAATTGTTATTTTCTAGTCTCAAGGAGCAATAGCATTTCTTTATTGTGCATTATTTTTGTCTCTTGCTCTAGAAGTTGGAAAGTTCAGACATATTTGATAATGTCTTGCATGGCAAACCCTTTTGTACAATATTTGGTGCTGGGCATGATGTTCACTGGATATAGTGGCCACGGATAACATGCTCATTGCCTTTGACAATTTACAAGGGTTCAAAGGTTGCAGTAAAGTTGATGGCTTTTCATTTGTGAAGTTGACATCCTAAATACTAGACTTTATGAAGCTTGGAACAGTTCTGAAACATATCACCTCCCAATTCTTTTTTTAAAATGAGGCTTTAGAACTGTAATAATGCTTCTAATTAAAAAATTAATTTAACTACAATTTATTTATCAAAAAAAAAAAAAAAAAGAACTGTAATAATGCTTCTTATGTACACTTGTTGTAATGTAGCTAACCCATGCTAGTGGTCATATAGGATGTGCATTGATTGCATATGCTAGCATTAGAAATGTACAAAAACATTGCCACTGCCTCTAATAATTTTGCATTTTCTTGTAAGATTTTGGGATTAAGCTTTGATATTTATAATTATCTCTTGGATTGATCATATTTGATTAGCGGATTGCATAGTATTTCCTTTGTAATTCCTGCGAATACATGCCCCCCCCCCCCAACCCCAACACCCACCCTAAAGAAGAAAATAAAAGACTCACATGCAATGAATGTATGCTTGCTCTTAGTTAGACTGTCTTTGCTGAATACTTTGTAATGGATTTTGTATCAGGTTCCTTGTGGTATTGAGATGGATCAAAAGCCTCCTAGATGTCCCAAACCATGTCCTATTGCTCCTTTATGCAGGCATGGATCAAATTGCAAGGTACCTGGTTGTTCGTTTTGTTTCCTGTGAACATTGGCTGTAAAGATTTTAGAGCATTATAGATTTCTTCAAATATATGAGAACATTCACGCAGAAAGTAATATGAGTGATCTCTAACACTTAAGTTTGTAGCGTGGTTACATTTGCTAACAATCATCATGATTACTTCTTCCTGATTTTTATTGCCAACAGCCATCATGATTTCCTTCCATGTGTGGTCAATAAAGTAGTGGTTAAATGGGATACTGATGTTCCCCTATTGCTAAGGGAGGGTTAGGTGTGCGTAAGCTGGTGCCATTTAACCGTGCTTTATTGGATAAATGGTTGTGGAGATTTGGTGTTGAGGACAATCGGCTTTGGAAGCGTGTGCTGGTTGCGCGTCATGGGGCTGGCTGTGGGGATTGGAGTACGGGCTGGACTCGTGATTCTCATGGTTGTGGATTATGGAAGGGCATCATGCTTGGCTGGAATGATTTCTCTGCTCATTTGAAATATAAGGTGGGTAGGGGAAATAGAGTTCGATTGTGGCAGGATAGATGGTGTGGTGACGCTCCGTTGAAGGACTCTTTTCCGAGTCTCTATGCTTGTGCTTCTAACAAGACAGCCACAATAAGTGAGGTTCTGGTCCGAGAGAATGGTCAGGTAGATTGGCAGGTGACTTTCACGCGCAATTTTAATGATTGGGAACTTGATAATGTTGCTTCTTTCTTGGGTTTGCTTCAAACTCATCTTCCGTCACGGGTGGTGGATGATGGTCTTTGGTGGAACTTAAAGTCTAGCGGCATATTTGATGTTCGTTCCCGGTATTCATTTTTTAGGGAACCTCCTTCTTTAATATTCCCTTGGAAATGTATTTGGAAATCCAAAGCTCCTAGGAGGGCCTGTTTCTTTGTCTGGACAGCGGCTTGGCAGAGAATTTTAACTTGTGAGAATCTTCGCAAGAGAGGGTATTTTATAACCAGCTGGTGCTGTATGTGTCGCTGCAATGGTGAGACTGTTGAGCACCTCCTTCTCCATTGCCATGTTGCTGGTGTTCTTTGGAATTGGATCTTTAAGACCTTTGGGATGCAGTGGGTTATGTCTGGGACAGTGGCTGATCTTCTGCATAGCTGGTGGAATGGTTTAGGTCGGCATTCGTCGGACATTTGGAACTTTGTACCAGCTTGCTTGATGTGGACGATTTGGAAGGAGCGCAATCAACGAACTTTTGAGGATGTTTCTAAAGCGGATAATCAAATATTGGAGGGCTTTATCCAAACCCTCTTTGATTGGTCCAAAACTTGGGGATTTTCTAGCTGCACTTCCCTTTCTGAATTTATTTCTTCTTTGTATCTTATTTCTCATGATGTATCTCTTTGATGTGTTAGTGTTCATGCTTTATGCACACTACACTTTCTTTTAATAAAATTCTGATATTACCTATCAAAAAAAAAAAAGTAGTGTAACTGAATACTTGAAATTCCCTGGGATGTTGATGAAGAGCTGGTTCTTGATTTCTTTACAATTTTTAGGTTTTTTTGTTTAAATATTCTATAATTATGCTTGTACCTCTTGTAGAAGATGAGATTAGTAATTCTCTGCATGTTCTGCCCCAGGCCTTTTATAACATTAACAATTATATATCTTTTCCAGCCACACAAATGCCATTATGGAGCTTGCCCCCCATGTCGTTTACTTTGTGAAGAAGAATATCCATGTGGCCATAAGTGCAAACTAAGGTTTGCAAGTTTTTTATTTTCAGTTATTGAATGTTATCTTAAAATCTCCTTGGGATTATGATACTAGATAATGTCCTTTCTTTGTGCAACTTATACTTGTTTTCCTTTGTGTTCAGTTGTCATGGCTCTAGACCTCCTCCTAATCCTGAATTTACATTGAAACCAAAGAACAAGAAATCAATACATCAGAGTGAATGCACACGTGGTTCTCCATGCCCTCCTTGCCCAGAACGGGTTTGGAGGTCATGTGTTGGCCAACACATTGGGGCAGAAAGAATGGTTAATTGCATTTTTCTTCTAGCAATAGACAAATATTTTAACTTGCTTACTTCATTTACTAGGGCAATCAATACCATTTTAAGTAATGGTTTCCTCCTTGTATCAGATGTTCTGCTCAAATAAAACACAATATTCGTGTGAAAATTTGTGCGGAAATCCTCTATCTTGCGGCAATCATTATTGTACTAAAACTTGCCATGCCCTGAAGAACCTGTCTGCAACATCTTTCCAGAAAGAAAGAAGCGAGTCTTGTGAAGAGTGTCATCTTCCTTGCCAAAAGGTGTTTACACTTCTATTTCCTCCATTCCTCTGTACTTTTTTTTCCCATTCCATTAGTGATATGTTCTGTATCTTCTATTATTAATTATCCTCATCTTGTGGGTTGAATTGTCTCTCGAAACTCATTATGTGCCTTCTTATTTTAAATGTCCTCATTCAGGAGAGGAGGCCCACATGTTCTCATCCTTGCCCATTGCCATGTCATCCTGGAGAATGTTCCCCTTGCAAAGTGCTTGTAAAACGATCATGTCACTGTGGTACATTGGTCCATGCTTTTGAGTGCATATACTACAACAGCCTGTCTGAAAAGGAGCAGATGGATGCTCGCTCATGTGGTGGGCCTTGTCATAGGTAATTCAAAGATATATGGAGTCATGCTTATTGAGTCACAAGTAGAGAGAGAACATGATAATCATAAGTGAGAAAACAGTAGAAAGATTAATCTGATAAACCCAGAAAACTGATAACTTTAAAAGATGAATAGATTGCACAGATCTAACTCAACTACCAGCACTAGATCCAGATCTAATCTGATGTCTTTGGAAGACATTGTTAACGAAGAAGATGGAATTCTTCATTCTGATATAGATCTCCAAAATTGGAGTATCCCAAAAATTGATAAAAAGGAGGTTTACAGAACCTCATGGGTTCGGTTTACTTTTCAGACTGAAAACAAAGTTAAAATTGTTGAAAGAGCTTATGCTCTTAGTAAAAATTTTGTTTAAAAAGAAAGAAATGAAAGAATTTAAAAATAAAGGATACAAATTCCTTTACCTTGGATTAATCCAAGTTGGTATTAAACCCTTAACCCGAAGAGGTATTAATGCCGTAGTACTATTAAGATTGTTTGATGGAAGATTTACTAATTATACACAAGGAATACTAGGTATGGTTGAAGCTAGCCTTAGCAAAGGTCCAATCCATTTTAATTGTAGCCCAGACCTTACCATAAGTCTTGATGATGGTGCCCCTGAAAAGGCATTAACCCTAAAAATTAATATTTCTGGATATCAAATGATAGAAGGAAGTCGTCCTCTTGCTTTAGTATATAGGATATACTATAAACTGCTAAAAACAAACTTGAATCCTCAAGCTCTAAAAGATCAAACACTTCTACTACAAGCCAGTAATGATGATATCCAAGTAGATATCCCACAAATGATAAAATGGGATGAAATTAAGTTTCCTAAAGAATGGGAACTCATCTGTGAGATGCCACCCACTTTAATGCCACCCACTCAAATGCAAAACATTGAAACTGAAAACTTAAGCTCTATTGAACAATACATTGATGGTACTGTCAAAATAAGATTCGATCATAGTAAACCCAGACTACCTGCTCTATTAAAATACAATAACTCTTGTCGTTCATTTTCCGGATCTTCTTCTACCAGTAAAAGAGATCAAGGGATAAATGAATATCTTAATCAATTAAACTTAAATAAACAAAAAGACATAGAAAAGAAAGATATTAAACAAAAAGGAATTAAAGAAGAAAACCCTTAAGTAAATTCAGTCTATTATTCGGTTAATAATCAAAATGATAGAAATGTCAAATCTGATAATGAATCCTTTAACCCTACATTCTCTGACCTGGATGGAGAAATTGCAAACCAATTAAATACTATTAAAAAACCTTTTGAAATAAATTGGAATATGTTAAATTCAGAATTTGATTCTGAAAAGAACAAATAAAAAAGAATTAAACATGGTAAATCTCATACTAAAGAAGAAAAGAAAAAAGTCTTTGATAAATGGAAAAATGTAATGCAAGATTCAAGAATGAACATTCACTTCTTTGATTTTGTTGAAAACCACTACCCAAAATTAAAAAATTTAAATGTTTTAACAACCACAAAATGGACAAACCGGATAGAACATCTGTTGAATCCACCCATCCACCAAAAGAAAATATCTTAATAAAAATTGGAAATAATCATTCAGTAAAAGCCTCCCCATTCAAACTTCCACCTACTAAAATACCTGAAAAAGATGAAGAAAGAAAAATAATTGAACAAAACAATTACACTAACAAATGCCTAAATGTTATTGGCGATCAACTTGAAAAAATTGAAAATAAAATTGATTTAATCAATATTAAAACAATTCCTATTAAAATAGAAACACCTTTAATAAAAACCTAGGAACTAAAACCAGGTTTAAGTCTTAAAACTAATAAGACAAAGACAAACAAAAAAATTGATCAAATGCTAAAAGAATTAACAAAGATAAAAACAGAGAAAGGAGAACCCTCATCTATAAATGTTCTTCATAAAAATGAAAAAGTAATTATTAAAACATACTCTTCGAATTCAGAAACATCTTCTGATGAAGAAATTAATAAACTTGAAAAATCTTTTGATAACCTCCAAAGGATAACTAATAAAAAACCAAACCCAACTAGTGTCACAAAAAACTGGTACCTTAGACCCACTCCTCCAGATATGCAATTTAAAGAAAGAAACTTTCAGCACCAATTCTCGGTGTCTGCTGATAAACTTTATGAATGGAGCATTGATGGACTTTCTGAGCAGGAAGTTCTTAATAAACTCAGCCACCTTTCTATGGTTGTTAACAATTACATGACTAATCATCAATTAACTCACATAGAAATAATTGATCTATTAGTCACAGGGTTTTTTGGTAAATTAAAATCTTGGTGGGAAAAACATTTCACTAAAGAATCTAGAGATCTATTAAAAATTCTGTTAAGAAGGATGAAGAAGGTAACCCAATCTTCGATGAAAGAATTGGGATGGGAATTCCTGATGGAGTTAATCCTTGTCTTCACAATAATAAGACACTTTATTGGTACACCTTGTAACATTACCTCTAGGATCCATGACCAATTAAGTAACCTTAAATGTCCAACCATGAGTGACTTTAGATGGTATGAAGATGTCTTTACTTCTAGGGTTATATTAAGAGAAGATAGTAATAAACCATTTTGGAAAGAAAAATTCATTGATGGTTTACCCAACTTGTTTGCTCACAAAATCCGAACCATATTAAGCAACTCCAATGGGATCATTGACTATGATACCTTAACATATGGAGACATAATAAGTACTATTAAACAAGAAGGATTAAAAATGTGTATTGAACAAAGAATTGCTAAACAACAAAGTGATAATAAAAGAAAAGCTAAATATGAAATGAGAAATTTCTGTGAATAATATGGAATTCTTCCTATTGCTCCCTCACAAAGAAAACATAATAAACATAGCATTGAAAAATATCAAAAAAGAAGCCTTTAGAAGAAACGTAAAAGCTTTAAACCAAATGAATATTATAACAAGAATAAAAAGTTTGTTAAAAAACCCAATAAACATTATAAAAAATATATATATTTTATTTTTTGATAAATAATGCATTTTATTAAAGAAGCCCAAAAAAGACAAAAGAATCAAAATTTACAAAGATCTATCAACTCCAACATGGAGTGGATAGAAGAGATACCCGAACCCATAACCCAATCAAATAAAGTATGAAAAAACAGTAATTTAAGCTCATGAACTTGGCGTTCAGCATCCTCAAAAAGACGAGCGTTCCTCTCACGCCAAAGACACCAAATCACACAGTGTGGAAGCATCTTCCAAACCTGACCAGAATCATTCTACCCCAAAAACCCCATCCAACAGGAAAAAAGATCCATCACCGAGCTTGGCATAACCCACTACACCCCAAAAAGACCAAACACCATATACCACATATCCATAGCCACTGGACAGTGAAGAAACAAATGATCTACACTCTCCCCATTCCTTTTGCACATACAGCACCAGCTTTGGATAATCAAGCCATGTTTCCGAAGATTATCAATGGTAAGAGCCTTCCCCCAAGTAGCAATCCATGAGAAGAAAGCAACCCAGGGAAGGACCTTAGCCTTCCAAATGATCTTCCAGGGAAACAGAATAGACAAAGGAGGAATTAAGTAGCGATAGAACCTCTTAACAGCAAACTGATTAGCAGGACTCCCCCAGCCAATGTGATCGTCACCCTCCCCTTTCAAGGGGCTAGCATAAATGCAATCCATAAAGGAAGAGAGTGACTTTAACTCCCAGTCATGCACACTTCGAATAAATGATAAGTTCCAATGCATCATCCTAGACTCAAAAGACATGAGATTAGCTATGGAAGCATCCTTGTCCCTATCAATAGAGTATAACTCCGAAAATGTCAATCTCAAAAGCTCCTCACCACACCACCGATCATGCCAGAAGCGGATCCTTACCCCATTACCAACCTGCATGTAGAGATGGTTCGAAAAAATCTCCCACCCCTTTCGAATATATTTCCACAAGCTCAGACCATAGGAGCCCTTAACATCTTTAGAACACCAGCCACCCCATAAGCTCCCGTATTTCGCCTCCACCACCCTTCTCCATTGAGCCTCTCTTTCCATCCCATACCTACACAGCATTTACCTAACAAAGCTTGATTAAAGCTCCATAGATTTTTGATTACCAAGCCGCATCTACAAACAGGCTCGCAAATCTTTGGCCAACTCACAAGATGAAATTTTTCCTCCGTTCCTTATCCACTCCAGAGGAAATCTCTTTGTAGCTTTTCAAGCCTAAGGGCCACTCCAGCCAGAATAGGAAACAAAGAGAGAAAGTAAGTGGGTAGGTTTGATAAAGTACTCTTTATCAAAGTAACTTTACCCCCTTTTGATAAATATAGTCTCTTCCATCCTGCAAGCCTATGTTCCATCCTCTCAATGATCGGATTCCATATGGTAGTCTCCTTAAATTTGGCCCCCAAGGGGAGACCCAGATATTTCAAAGGAAGTGATGCACAGTGACAACCCAAAATAGCCTGCCAACTCTGCCATATTTGGGACAACCCCCACGGGGACCATCTCAGATTTACCCAAATTAATCTTTAGACCCAAAAAGGCCTCAAACCAAGTAAGAACACTACCTAGATGCTCGATCCGTGCAGTGTTCGCATCACAAAACATTAACGTATCATCTGCAAAAAGCAAATGAGTCACCACCACTGCACTTCCATCTTGGTTACCCACCAAGAAACCCGACATAAACCCTCCTTGAACAGCACGGCCCATCAAGCGACTCAAAGCCTCCATCACCAGAACGAATAGCAACGGCGAGAGAGGATCGCCTTGCCGTAATCCTCGAGAACTCGCAAAAAAACCATTGGGGCAGCCATTGATAAGAATGGAAAAACAAACTGTTGATATACAAAACCTAATCCAATTCCTCCAACGGACAAGAAACCCACACCGCTGCAATAAGTAAAGAAGAAAATCCCAATTGACATGGTCATAGGCTTTTTCCACATCAAACTTACAAAGCACCCCAGGATCCCCCTGTCTCAACCGACTATCTAGACATTCGTTAGCAATGAGAACCGAATCTAGAATTTGTCTTCCCTGAACAAAGGCATTTTGAGACGGAGATATAAGGCTAGGGAGGACCAAACTCAACCGGTTATAGCAAGAATCTTTGCCAAAAACCTATAAAAAAAAATATGATAACAACAAATTTGATAAAAAGAAAATAAAATGTTTCAAATGTAAGAAATATGGTCATTTTGCAAATGATTGTAAAGTTAAACAAAAAATTAATCAACTTCAAATAAATGATAAAGAAAAAGAAGACTTGTATAAAATTCTTGAATTAAGAAACACTGATAGTGAAAATGATATATCACCAGATGAAATTGGATCCTCATTCTCTGATGAATATTCAAATTCATCTTCCTCCCCAGATATAAATCTTGGTTATAATGATAATTGTTGTAAATCTATAAATGTTCTAACTAAATCATTAAATATTCTTACTAAACAAGAAGAACAAGAAGAGTTGCTTCTTGAAGCAATTAGTAAAATTAATGACCCTGAATTAAAAATATGCTTCACAAACTAAGAAAAATGTTAAACAAAGAAAAAACCAATGATCTTAAAACACCTAAACCTACAATTAGTATTTCCGAAACTTTAGAAAGATTTAATAAACTTAAACCAAAGAAAGTAAACCTCGAAGATCTACAATTTGAAATAAATCCAATTAAAAATGAAATCAAACAATTAAAAATTGAAAATACTAAGCTTGAAACCAAAAATGCTAATTTGGAAGATCGAGTGTTTATCCTCGAACTTAACAAAAAATTTGAACTTATTAACAACCAGAGCAGCTCCTCTTTTGAAGATGAAAGACCTGAATCTTCTACATAGAGACTAATAAAATCAGATGACGAGATAAGATATTGCAATATAATAAACAAAATAATCCTAGTTAAATGGCACACAAAAGTAAAAATAATAATTGAAAAATATGAAATTGAAGTCATTGTTCTTGTAGATACAGGAGCTGACTTAAATTGTATTCAAGAGGGATTAATCCCAACAAAATACTTTGAAAAATCAACTGAAAGATTAAATTCTGCTAATGGAAGTCAAATGATTATTAAATATGAAATTAACAATGTCTATGTCTGTAAAGACAAAGTTTGTTTTATAACATCTTTTGTCTTGGTTAAAAACTTGAATGATAAAGTAATACTTGGATTACCATTCATACACCTTTTGTACCCTTTCACAACAGAAGAAGATGATATTACTACCACTCCTTTTAGATAACCTGTTAAATTCAATTTTCTCAACAAAATTGAGCAAAATACTGCTAACTTGTTAAAAGAAAAATTAATTTCACAATCGATTTGTTTAATCAATAACAAACGACAAAATGTGAATTTCTTAAATGAAGAAATCAAATTTAAAAGACTTGAACAACAACTAACTTGTAAAATCCTTCAGCAAAAAATTGAAAGATTTTATGGGAAATTAAACCAAGAAGTTTGTTCTAATCTTCCCAATGCTTTTTGGGATAGAAAAACCCATGTTGTTAAATTACCATATGTTAAAGATTTCAATGAAAGAAACATCCCTACTAAATCTAGACTATACAAATGAATTAAAAAATCATGGAATTTTGTAAAACTGAAATTAATGATTTACTTGACAAGAAAATCATTCGACATAGTAAATCACCCTGGTCTTGTTTAGACTTGTAATTAACTACAAGCCTTGGAATGGATTAGGTATTCAATCCCTAATAAACAAGATTTGATAAACAGATTGAGTGATTCAATCATTTTTATTAAATTTGATCTTAAAAGTGGATTTTGGCAGATCCAAATCCATGAAAATGATAAATATAAAACTGCATTCATAACCCCATTTGGCCACTACGAGTGGAATGTTATACCTTGTGGATTAAAAAATGCCCCGAGTGAATTCCAAAATATCATGAATGAAATTTTCAACCTATTTAGTAAATTCTATATTGTCTATATAGAAGATGTCCTCATCTTTAGTAAATCAATTGATGAGCATTGGAAACACTTGAATTCGTTTCTAAGTATCATCAAATTCAATGGATTAGTTGTTTCATCTCCAAAGATTAAACTATTTCAAACTAAAATACGATTCCTTGGTTACAATATCTATCAGGCAAAAATAAGCCCTATAGATAGAGTCATCAAATTTGCTGATAAATTTCCTGATGAAATCCTTGATAAAACTCAACTCCAAAGATTTTTGGATTCATTAAACTATGTTGCAGAATTCTATCAGTCTTAGGAAATAGTGTAAACCTCTCTTTGATAGACTTCAGAGTAACCCTCCTCCATGGTCAACTGTTCACACTTCCATTGTCCAGGATATTAAAAAATACGTTAAGACTTTGCCATGTCTTGGCATTCCCACTATAAACTCTTACAAAATTGTTGAAACAGATGGCTTCGATATAGGATAGGGTGGTATTCTAAAGAAAAAAATTGATCTAGACTCTTCCGAACAAATAATTCGATTCCATTCTAGTGTTTGGACTAAAGCACAAAGTAATTATTGTACTATTAAAAAAGAAATTTTATTTATAGTATTATGTGTTTCTAAATTTCAAACTGACTTGTTAAACCAAAAATTTCTCATACGCATTGATTGCAAATCTGCAGAACAAGTTTTAGAAAAAGATGTTCAAAACATTTCATCAAAACAAGTTTTTGCCCGTTAGCAGTCAATATTAAGTGTTTTTGATTTTGATATTGAATATATTAAAGGAAGCCAAAATTCAATCCCTGACTTCCTCACTCGTGAATTTCTGCAGGACAAAGATGGCGGATAAAAAATCACAAAAACCATCCTTCAGCAGAAACTCCAATCCTGTTAAAAAATCAATTGCTTCTGTTAAAAATGAACCACCCTTTTGCCCAGGGCTAGTTACCCCTAGCCAACTTGTCACTTATGATCCTCACCAGATCACCCTTGTTAATCCATCCACTTCCAGGATGACTTCTCTTGGTAAACCCATCCAGCAAAGCCCGTCCTTTGCCAGAGCATTGACAAACGATTATGACCCTTTTGCTAAAAAGAAGGCTCTTCCAGCCCCAACAAAATATGTTAAATCCTCTCCATATCTCTTGATATATTCTCATAAACTATTTCATATAGAATTCCATCACTGGAATATATCTAACCCCCTTACCCTTATTAAATATTATTATCCAACAAACCCAGTTGATGGTGCCCAATTACATTTTGCACTGTCTAACCCTTAAAAAACCTCGAAATTTTACCAAGATATCCTCCAGCAAGAAGGATCTGTTAACATTACCATTTTTTATGATAAACTTTCTGATGGTAGAGTTCTCAATCATAAACTTGACGTTATTAAATTCACCTCTCTAAAATCATGGGGTTCCCATCCATTTTTGTTAAAACCTCTCCATGGCCATTCTATTAAATACTCTTACTATGACTACATTAAAGCTTGGTCCAGGATACTAATTTATCAAGATAAAAACATGTCTCATTCTTGGTTCATTCAATGGAACAAAGAATTCAACATTATTAAACCAGAATGTCAAATTCCCATGTGGTTCTTAAAATGGTGGACTCAGCATGGTTCCCAAGCCAAGATCCTCCCAGATTCACTACAGGACCCTGGAAAGAGTACTAAAACACTGAGAGAATTCTTGTTGCATTTTACAACAATGTACAAGTCCTCAGAATACAATAGCAATTTCTCTCCAATCTTGCTATTTTGTGCTAAATACCATGTTCCCTGGATTGTCAAATGGCACTACCAGATTGAAGATAATATCCTGATCAGAAGTTTTGCTGTTAAGTGGTTTGATGAATTTGATCGTGACAGAATTATTAATTTTGTCTATGAGGAATTCCCAATTGTTAAACAAAAAAGGATTAAAGATAAGCCATCCTCTTCAACCCCTTCTCTTAAAGAATTTCTTAAAGGGAAATCTCTTGAAGAATTAGTAGAAATTGCCCAAATGGCTGCCATTCAATGCCGCCAGTCAACAAGTGGCAAGCATTCTTCTACATCTTCCGAGGGATCATCCTCTGCTAAACCCTTCACTCCTGTTTCATTTTCATATAAATGGCACTAGGATGCTCAAGACCCATATGAAGACTATTATCTGAATGAAGATTAAAAATCTCCTGCTAAATCTCTACTGATAAGCATGACCGACAAATTGATAAAATTTTGTGCTAAATACCATGTTCCCTGGATTGTCAAATGGCACTACCAGATTGAAGATAATATCCTGATCAGAAGTTTTGCTGTTAAGTGGTTTGATGAATTTGATCGTGACAGAATTATTAATTTTGTCTATGAGGAATTCCCAATTGTTAAACAAAAAAGGATTGAAGATAAGCCATCCTTTTCAACCCCTTCTCTTAAAGAATTTCTTAAAGGGAAATCTCTTGAAGAATTAGTAGAAATTGCCCAAATGGTTGCCATTCAATGCCCCCAGTCAACAAGTGGCAAGCATTCTCCTACATCTTTCGAGGGATCATCATCTGCTAAATCCTTCACTCCTGTTTAATTTCCCCAGAAATGGCACTAGGATGCTTAAGACCCATATGAAGTCTATGATATGAATGAAGATTAAAAATCTCTTGCTAAAATCTCTACTGATAAGCATGACCGATAAAGCAGCAGTCAAATCACTGTTCTAAAAGTGACTTTGACTGTAACAAACAGTAACATGTCGGCAGAGAATCTGCATTGTTCATCAAGCATGCCAGACAACGCATGCCAGACAATGCACTTTCGACCATATTCACCTTTGATAAATCTGCTTTTACTTTTGGAAAAGCAATAGCAAATTGAAGAATTCAAGGCTCCTCAAAGGCGTCTGGACTCTTCTCCCTTGCCTATATATATGGCTCTTTGTATTGTTAGAAACTAGAACTTCCTAGAACTTCTTACTTCTTGTAAAATTCTTAGCATTCATGTATTGAAACTTTAGAATTAGAATAGGTTATTATCTTGCCCCTTATTACACATATCTCTTAAACACTTGTACTAATAAACATATGGAAGCTTTCAGCATCTAGTTTATCTGCTAAATTTTGTAAGTCATTACTTTTAAATCAAAGTAATTATTTTCATGTTATCTTTTTGCATTCTTTATCTTCTATAGCTCTTATTTAAAAATTTTTTTGATATAATATTGGCTGGTTCTACCGCCTTAATACTTCTTTTATTTTATATGCGCTGCTTGAGGTGATGTTTGATTGTGCAGGAAGTTGCCCAATTGTACACATCTATGCCCAGTTACATGTCATCCTGGGGCATGCCCATCTCCTGAGAAGTGCTGCAAGAAGGTAATAATTTTAATAATTTAATAGGGAAGTTAGTGTCATTTAATTGAACATATGGACTTGGACTAGCATTAGCGATTCAACTAGCATTTGTATAATTTTAATAACTTTTCGGTCTTGAATCTCAAATATTATCATACAAACGCTAGCTTTGCAACTTGCATTTGTATATTTGATTTACCTTTTCAACTCTTTCTTTTGCAAGGTTTTTGTTCGTTGTAAATGCCAAACCTTGAAAAAAGAGTGGTTTTGTCTAGATGTCCAAGCAGCCTATCGGGATGCTGGTTGTGGTCCCAGAGAGATACCAAAAAATCAGTATGGACTTGGACTTCTTTCTTGCAATTCTGACTGCAAGAATAAAGTACAGGTTGTTGATTCAGAATTACACTTACGTAAATCTAAAGACATGGAGGTAAAATCCTTTAAATCCTACTCGAGTTCTTAAAGTTCCTGCTGCATCATTAATTCTTGTTGGCATTTCGAATTGTAGAGTTATTTTGAACATCGAAAAGCAGTCTCTCTGTTTGGTTTTCTTGTGTGTTACAAGATTAGATTGTGTATTGACTCAACCAGAGTCAACAAGAAGCTCTAGTTTGGTAGAGAGTGTTGCCACCATAAACACATCTCAAATAGCTCACCTCCTTGTTTTTCATTTACCAGATATAGGAACCTTTGGTTTCTTCAGTCTATTTACCAGGTTATCATTGACTACTTCCAGTTACTTTTCACAACTTGTTATAGCAATCAGTCGGCAAAAGAGGCACAACATTTTCCATGTACCATGGAATAATTTCTCTTATAACAAAAATGAATAAAGAAAATAGGTACAATCTTAGAATCTTTTGTTATAAAAATATCTGGTAGCACCTAATTCTCCAAGTGGGGAACATAGGAAACATGGGAATTGGCAAAACGAACTCCGTTCTCTACACAACCCATTATTACCTGAGATTCGATAAACAGTGAAATCAATGCTACAACAAATATCCATCTCTGAAAAGTATTGCACTTAAATTTTCATACATGAATCTTGATTACTTTTTTGCATATACAATTAAGTAGCTTTTTGGTGGCTCTATTAAGGTCAAATCTTATACAATAGTAAATTTCTTTGCAGGAAAAGGAACCAGAAACTGAAAAGAATGTACCAAAGCGTAGAAAAAGACGACAACGGGTACAAGAAGGCAAGCAAATGTCAAGACTGCAGGTTTGTTATTTTCTCAAGGGAAAAAAGTGAGCTCTTTTAAGTTCTAAGTTCCCTTTTATTTGCTTACTAACAGCAACTGTTCCTTATAAACAGAAAATTCTTGCGACTACGAAGTGGGTTCTTCTTATTGTCACCCTTGTGGTGGTCCTTATTGCTATAGCAACTTATGGTTATAAGGGTCTCATGTGGCTCTCTGATTGGATGAATGAAGTTGAAGAGCAAAGACAAAGAAGAACATTCCGTCGGGTCTGACCATTCTTGTGGCTTTTTTTTCTTTGATACTGGAATGTGAATAGATCTACATGAGGTTAGTACATTAAAATTATATAGGCATTGATTTACTCACCAAACATTTCTTTCCTTATCCGCGATAAAATGATCGCTCACCATTTTTCAGAAGAAAGTTTGGAAGTGGTTAAAATTTTGGAATTTTGTTTCGCATTAAATTAATAGTGTGAACCATAGTATTGATTTTATGTATTCACAAATCATGAATATAGTTCTTGAACACTGATACCTTAATTGGTGGAAAAGTATGATGCGGAAATAATGGAGGCATTTTAGACACAACATTATTTTTCAAGGATTATAGAACTGCTTGAGCTGGTTATTGAAAGAACCAATTACATACTGATTGGGAACCTGATACGACAGTTATATCTAGCTGTATCACTGATTAATTGATTTTAATCTGTAGTAATCTTCTTTTTACTGATGAGTAAATATTTCTCTTAACTAGAGGAAAATGAAGCTGATTGGATTCTGACAAGAATGTAGTTACTTTTTCTTTTCTTTTTTAAATGTAGAATTACTTTTAGGAGTTGTTTGGTAGACTCACAACTGGTTCAATTCTCATATAAGCTGACCAAAAATTAATTCAGTTTAAAATTGAACGAATTTTTATTTTTTATTTTTTTTATTTAGGTTTTTTAGACTAGATTAGAACAAAATTTGGTGCAAATAAGTACTAGACCATGTGAAATTTAAAACTAGGTTATGATGAAAATATGAATGTGAAACAGTCCAAGCTCCAAACACTAAAATTTACGAACTCATTTTTGTAGAGAATATGTATTTGGAAGAACCAAATCTAAAACTAGTTTATACATATATATATATTATCTTAGTTCATGACAGTCAAACACCCCTAAAAAGGAGGTCATTTTGCGCAGGATGGGTTTATGTAATGCGTCTGGGTATGTACTATATCGGGCTTGTTGCTGGGCTTTAAAATATTCTTGCCAAAACTGGCTGAGATGCTTGAAATGGACAGCGCCGTAGTTAAATTTGAACGATGCTGTCTTAGACTCAGTCTCATGACTGGGTTATGAAACGCGCGCGTGTGTAAGCTGCCATTGAAAAACGCAAAACGTGTTTGACTTGGTCCCTGGAGACGTTCTTTACGTTAACCAGCCGTGTGAAATGTGTATGACACCTGAAAGCAACACAAAAGGAAGTGTGAGTATTTGTGTCAATGTCGTGGATTCTGGGGGCTTCATGGTTTATAACTTTATATGAATAAAACCTTCCAAGGATTTTGGTCAAATTTAGAAAATATTAAAGTTCAATAATGGGCAACAAGTTTGACCTAAAATTCTAGTACTTGTTATTTATGACCACATTATTCTGTTAAGAATTAAGATCAGGTTAAGATTTGATTAGGCTACAGGTTCAACAGCTTAACTGTACCCTAATTGAATGCGATGATTACTGTAGGATTCAAAATTAATCTAATGCTTCCGAAGACACCTTAAGCCTAGGTAAGGGTCTCACACGCTAATAGGAGAAAAGCAAAAACCTTGGCGGCACTAGCATGTTTGATTCGGACTTCATGTACAATTTTTTAAAAGATCATCTTCTTTAAATTATGACTGTATTCGGACTTGTATTGTCCTCATGCTAATTTACTTCAGCCATCACTATTACTAGGGATGGCATCCTTGAAATACATGTATTACTTACAGAAATTTATTGACAATACATGTTATAGTTGTTTTAGTAGAAATAAGTTTTTCAAAATTAAAATTGAAAACATCCTACAGAAAATGGACTATGTACAAGAAAGATGAAATGAATTAGTCATATTTTCTAAGCAAAACTTGAATAAATAAATAAAAATAATAATTTTGCATCTCAAAAAGCAAGAAAAAAAAATGATCATATAGAAAATTAAATATATTACTTAATTGATATTTAGATATAAGAAAAAACTCGACTTAAAATATGGTTATTAGGTTTCAAATTGTATCGACCAAGTACTATTTTATGATATGTTGAACACTTTAATTTGTTCCTAATGGCATATGTTAAGAAATTTTAAATGTTCAATTATGAGTTTCAGGTTAAGATGCATTTAATATTCCCTTAGATAATATTATTTTACCACCCAAAGTAAGTCAAACTAAACACAAAGAGTCTTAGTAACGAGTACCATAAGTACACCTATTTCGGAATTATAAGTATTTAATTATAAGTTGTAATGTACATTTTATTATTAGATGTACCTTACTTTATACCCTTAAGAAACTCATTAAGGTTATAAAAAAGACACTCATTAATAAACAAAGGTTTGGGAGTCCAATGACATGGTACTCCATCTTCTCACATAATAGTGAGTCATACTAATCAAAGTTATGATAAGATTCGTCATTTATGTAAGAGGAAAGAATACTATGCTGCTGTACTCTGAAAATACTTAATAATTTTCTGAATTATTGATACTTTTTATCCATTCGGAAGATGTGTGTTGTAACTCATAATTGAATATTTAATATTCTTTAACTTCTATTTTTTTTTTATAGACTTTAACTTCTATTTTAAGTCTCTAGGTAACAAATGTGAAGAAAAATATATATACTTAACAATGATTTATTAGATAGTGCACACAAATTTAATTTGAATGCATATATTATTAGGATAATTCCACATTGAAATTCTTAAAACTCTATCCATCTATTTTGGGTTGCAAAACATTTATACAAATGTGAATTATTACTACTATTTTGGTATCTTTTTATATGATTGATAAGGCTACAAAATCCGAAACTCTTATTAGTTATTTTTTAAATGGTTGAAAAAGATTTTGGATATCCTAAAATTTTTGGAGAATCTTTCATCTTGATGTGATTTGGATCTTGTTATCTTATCTTCAACACCTTAAGTCTTGATTTTCACTACATTCGAACCAATTTTTACCAGAATGAATTTGAGGGGGTGTGATATCAATATGGATTCTCAAGCCACTCGTGGCCCACTACCTTGATTCACTTACTACAACCGCCCCTAATTGAATGATCCAAACATTAATTGCTAATTTATGAATTGGACAAAAATAAAATAATTGCTGAATGGCCGTTTTGCCTATCAAATTTGGACATTGCTAAATTCCAATTGGCAAGAAATGGACGATTCATTACTTTATTCATGTGCAGTGGTGGGGGACTCGTTTCATAATTAGTTGCATTTTTTGTATGAAAAAACTTGGGCAAAGTCCCGTTTACATTTGTGCATAGTCTTCAATCTTCACCAAACGCCTAAATAAATATGAGCAATGGAGATGGTAGTGGGCACCGGCCACCTTTAGATGCACCCTCTCGGAGCCTGCCTCACACAATCTATTAGGTGTTATTAACTATAGCATATGTACATTAAATGTTATGCTTGACCATTAAATTTTAAGCGGCACCGTTAAATTTAATGAATTTATTCTAAGAGCTTAAGTCCTAGAGCATGATAGTGATACAAATACAGAATATTGGGATCCTGTACCTTCCATAGGAGTAATAGATTGAGTAATATCAGGCACTCAACATTTTCACAATTTTTTCTGAGTCCACCACTTACACTAGTTTAATAATACACCAATCACAATATCTCATATAAAAAATTGTATAAAAATGTTGTTTTTTATTTTTTAGTGGCAATGATATTAGAGATTAAAATATTTTCAAAATCTATTTCATAACTATCAATATGATAAGTTGAGGTGGGATAAACATCAAACATCACATGATTCTATTATTAAAACACTATATTCTACCTCAACAAACCAACAAAAATATAAAAAAATGTGGTGTCTCTAACTAAATTAATTGTTTGGCAGGGGTTCAGAAACTACTAGGCCATATCCTATTGACTGCTCGAATTGAATTTTCAAAGTCAAAGTGTGCCCAGCGTGTAAAAGTGTAGACCACACCACACTCCCTTTCAAATTGTCGGACCACTTTCTCATCTACCCCTTGTGTTTTGTGGGGCCAAAAAATAGCATGGTTGACAAATTGAGTACCTGTGGGCTCTAACTCTAAGTACAAAGCGGCAAAGCTGAAGTAGCAT
This sequence comes from Fagus sylvatica, assembly GCA_907173295.1. NCBI lineage: Eukaryota > Viridiplantae > Streptophyta > Magnoliopsida > Fagales > Fagaceae > Fagus > Fagus sylvatica. The sequence continues at coordinate 37,158,332 of OU015769.1, forward strand.
ATTTTGGCAGTTGGGCACACTTCCAAGGCGTGAATGTATGGTCCAAGACCCAATCTTGGTTCACAAACTTCACTCACTTTATGGTTCTGTTATATGCTTATCAAATTTAGGAGTGAAGAATACTCTTCACCTTTGTGTCATTGTGTGAACGAAATTATTTAGTCAAACAGAAAAGAACACATTAATAATAACGAAAAGAAAAAAAGGTTCTTAACAACTTGAAAAATAAAGAGAAAAGAACAGCTTTTTTTTTTTTTACCTGAAAAATAAATCATGTAAATCCTTGTTCCTAGCTGTCAGTGCTCACAAAATCCTACACTACAGCTCAATGTTAGATCAAAGTCCTAAACTTTACAAAACACAATTATACCCAATATGAATTATCCAAAAAAATCAATAAAAATTGAACAAAAAATGTTATTTTTCTTTCTTTCTTTGGAATTTCATTCTGAAACAATGGAGAGTGTACCACTAGAGATGCTGCCATGACTACCATCACAGAGAGCCAATGCCCGGTCCAAATTACACACAATGTCAGCCATGGTTGGCCTTTCTCTGCCCTCCAAATAAACACAATGCATTGCCGTATAGGCCATCAGTTCCACTGCCTCTGTTTCATTCAGCTCTGGAGGCCCAACCCTTGAGTCCAAGACCTTTAACACTTCTCCAGCCCTAATTGCTGGAACTGTGAAGTCCACCACACTTATGGGTGTCCCTCCATTTTCACCACTCTTGAATATAGCTCTCTTCCCTGTCAAAAGTTCCAATAATACTACTCCTAGCCCATAAACATCACTCTTTGCTGTTAATACATTTAGACCATAATACTCAGGATCAATGTACCCAACTGTTCCAGCTGCTTTCATTGGCCTATAATCAGGATCAGATTCTGGACCCAATAAAGACAATCCAAAATCAGATACTCTGGCTGTCCAGGTAGCATCTAGCAATATGTTAGAGGACTTGATGTCTCTATGAATTATAGGTGGGACTGCATAATTGTGAAGATATTCGATTCCTCGAGCAGCATCTAACGCGATTTTGATCCTCATTTTCCAAGAATTCAAAAGACTACTACTCTTCTCCACATTGTTCTTGTCATGTAAATGATCATAAAGTGCACCATTCTTCATGAACTCATAAACCAACAGCCTCTCATCCTTTTCATCACAAAACCCAACAAGCCTAACCAAGTGCTTGTGATGAAGGCGTGACAAGAATGCCAATTCCGAATCAAATGCGCTTTCTTTCTCTTGATATTTCTTTGTCTTCAGACTCGTCTCACCCCTTTTGATCGCGACCTCACGGCCATCCATCAATTTGCCTTTATACACAACACCAAAGCTACCAGCACCAATCTTGTTCTCAAAAGAGAAATTGTCGGTGGCTGCTGCTAGCTCAGAAAATGAAAATTCCTCCGCCTTATCCGCGTGCTTGGACGAAGTCCCACTCCTCTGCCGCCTCATAATTCTTGAGCCCTGGCGTCTAATTGTGGATGACCTTGAAGGCGGGCTATTGTTCGAGGTTGTTCCATTGTGAGAACTAGCAGTTCTAGTGATTGTAGGTTGCACTGAATTATGCACTTTCTTCTTCCCAAAACAAACACCAGTCCACAAACAGTAAATCACCGTGCAAATACCAGCAAAACCTCCAATCGATCCCACAATGCAAAACGCCAATAAACCCCTTCTCAAACCCTTGGATGGTGATGAATTCGATGACGGGGTTGGCCCTGGTGATGAAGGTGCTGGCACTGGGACCGGCATTGAACTTTCATTCTTACAAACAGAGCAAATAGTCCCAAAACCAGAACAATAACTCTTAGAGTCCGGATACTCACCACACAAACAAGAAGATTGAGCAACACAAGGACCTGGAAGAATCTTAGGCAATGAAAACTCAATCCCAGAACTCGAATTACCCTCATTAGCCCACCCGGGTCCCCAACACATAATCGAAAAATTATTCGACCTTAAACCACAAGTAAAATTCGAACCCGACACAATCGTTTCAAATGAAAAACTTGGTGTCACATTCAAAGAATATTCCCCTCCTCCACCCCAACAAACCACGGATCGATTCGATTTCCTAATCCCACAACTATGGCTTTCTCCAAGCGACAACGTATAGAGCTCCCCGACCACATTCGAAGGAACATTCAACTGACCAGAATCATTGTTTCCTTTGCAAACAACAAACCCAGTTGAGTTCAATCCACACACGTGCGAACCACCGGATACAATACTATTCATCGAAATGTTCACAAACTCTGCCTCTATTAAACTCGCTAACGTAGTATTGCTTCCCCAACACTTAACTCGCTGAGTGTTATTTAAAATACCGCAAGAAAAACCAAACCCAGATGAGACTGACGAAAACCCATCAGACCGAGATGGGAAATCTCGATTATTGTTATTATTATTGCCTCTCCAGCAATAGACTAAGCCTGTGCCATTGAAAGTAGCGCAGACTTGGTCGTCACCGACTGAGAGGTTTTCTATTAGAGCTGTGACGTTGAAGTAGAGGCGTTTGAAGTTGAAGTTAGAGTCCCAGCAGAGGAGACTGTAGCCACCGGAACGGAGGCCACAGAAGAAGTTCTGGCCGCCGGAGATTGCGGTGAAATTGGTGTTGGGATCGATGGGTATGGTTTTGTTTTGGGTTTGGCTGCCAGGTTGATAGCATTCGATGCGTTGTGTGGATTGCGAAGCTACGATGCCGCAAACGGTGGATGAGGCGGACATGACGGCGAGGGTGGCGCCCGAGCCGAGGGCATGGGTTTTGGGTGTTGTGGAGAGGAGGAGGAGGATGACGGTGACGGCGAGTTTGATAACGGAGGAGGAGAAGGAGGTTAGTTTCGTCATTAAAAGAAGTGGGCTTTTGTGAAGGGTGTGTTGGGTTTGAGTTTGGTGTGCTTCATTTGGCGGAGTTTGAGAGAGAGAGAGAGGGAAAGGTGGGATTTTTAGCAGAGAATGAGAGAGATAGAGAACAGGGCGTATCTTTTAAAAGAGAGAGAGAGATGGGATATTAGTTTTAGAGAGAGAGAGAGAGGGTTATAGTTTGATTTGAGTATTTTTTTACAGGTTTCAGGTTGAACAGTAAGGGTTTAAAGTCAAGGTAGTGTTTGGCATTGAAGACTTTGAGTGCCCAGTCTCCTTCACCATATATATGCTAGCATTTTACCTTTTAGGAGTGGGACTTCCTTACTTGGGAAAGACTTAGTCACCCTGAGGAATGATTTGATGGGAAGTTCGAACTTATTGCTATTTTGTCACGGAGACGGGGTCACTGCACAAAACCTTGTGGATTAGGAAATTTTAAGGATAAGCAGTAAGATGCATTTGTGAATTGTGACATGCAGGTGACTATAAAGTATAAATCTACTTTTTTTGTTTTTTGTTTTTTGTTTTTGTCTTTCCAATAACATTCTTAAATGTAAAGAAATCACAAAATAGTACTTAATTTGAATATTCTTATTTGGAAATAAATAAACTTCAATAGAAATCATTAGTAAGTGCAAAAGAAGAAAAATGATGTTTGAAACTGAAAAAAAAGAAGTTAAAATGATGTTTAGAAGAGTGTTTAAGACTTAAAAAAGTCCTTATTCAAAACTTATTTGGAAAATATGCTTATTTAGTTATTTCTTGAGAAATTGAATGGACAAGTTTTTTTCCCCAAAAATAAAGAGTCATTCACAATAATTAAAAGATGTTGTAACTTTTGAATTAAGTAGTTTTTATTTTTATTTTTATTTATTTAGGGAATGTTTGAGATGTCATCAACCTAGGTTAGTTTATTTTAAACTTGACAACTTTTCATTTAAAATTAAGATAAGATAAAATCACACGTTAGCTCAAATCAGTTTAAATTTCCATATAGACAAACTAGGGGTGTGTTTGACCACCAATTTCACATGAAAATCTTATGAGGATTTCGTGTATTTTTGTTCTTGAAAAATAAGTTAAGAACAAAAGCATAGTTAAAAACCTCAAAGACAATTTCGTGCAAAAAATATTAATAACGAACCAAACACAACTTTGTTGGGGATACGGGAATCACCGACCACGGTTCTCCGAAAATAAAACTCTATACTCGCCGCCACTGAGGACCACGTAAGGCCATCTCTAGCAGTTCTTTATCTTTATCCCTATCTTTATCTCTAAAATTACACTTTTTAACAACTCTCTATTTTTTTTTTAAACAACTACTCCAACACTACTCTTTATCTTTATCTCTATTCTATTAAAAATTATTTTTTTATCACTACTTCCCACCAAAAATAACAACCCCCACCCAAATTAATTTCAGCAATAACCAAAAATAACCAACCACCCAACCCACCACCGCAAAGACCCAAACCCACCACCGAATCAACCTAACCCACCACCTCGGCAAAGACCCAAACCCACCACCACAAAGACCCAACCCACCACCGCAAAGACCCAACCCACCACCGAATCAACCAACCCACCACCTCGGCAAAGACCCAAACCCACCACCACAAAGACCCAACCCACCACCGCAAAGACCCAACCCACCACCACAAAGACCCAAACCCACCGAATCAACAAACCCAAGCCACCACCACGCACCCACCACGGCAAAGACCCAAACCCACCGAATACCCAAACCCAAGCCACCACCACGCACCCACCACCACAAAGACCCAAACCCACGGAAAGACCCAAACCCAAGCCACCACCACGCACCCACCACCACAAAAAGACCCAAACCCACCGAATACCCAAACCCAAGCCACCACCACCACGCACCCACCACGGCAAAGACCCAAACCCACCGAATACCCAAACCCAAGCCACCACCACGCACCCACCACCACAAAGACCCAAACCCACGGAAAGACCCAAACCCAAGCCACCACCACGCACCCACCACCACAAAGACCCAGACCCAAACCCACCGAATACCCAAACCCAAGCCACCACCACCACGCACCCACCACGGCAAAGACCCAAACCCACCGAATACCCAAACCCAAGCCACCACCACGCACCCACCACCACAAAGACCCAAACCCACCGAATCAACAAACCCAAGCCACCACCGGTTTTGTGCTTCAACAAAAAACCCAAAAGGCCGAAAGAGCAAAGAGAGAAGAGAGAGCAGAGAAAGAGAGAAGAGAGAGCATAGAGAAGAAGAGAGAGAAAAAATTTCGGAAGAAATGAGAGGAGAGAGAGAAATTTTCGGTATAAAATGCCGTTGGTAACCGGTGGGGTCAGAAAAAAAATAATGTTATTTTAATGTTTACAAAGTGTACAGTACCCTTTCAAAAATGAAAGGGTACTGTACACTTTGTAAAAAAATTTACGGATGAAGAGTTATTTTAAAGGACTGCTGGAGGCCGGTTTTTGGCTTTGTCCTTTAAAAATAGAGTTGAAGAGCAGGGTTTAAACCACTGCTGGAGATGGCCTAAGAACGCTACTGTTAAACGCGCCTGGAGATGAAGCACGTGCATGCAATAATGAACTGAAGCAACACGCTGCTGATGCAGGCAAATATGTAAAATACACACACGTGGCACAATTTGTTTGACCCAAAAGACTGCGAATTTTCTACGTGGTAAGTTTGTTTTTGGTTTTATTAAGCTGCAATTTATCCTATCTAATAAAGTACTAATTAATTATTTATCAAAAAAAAAAGTACTAATTAATTATCTTCAAAATTCAAAACAGAAACCTTAATGAGTCAAATTGCATGAAATCTGTGGCTGCTTCTTAGAGATTAGGGAGAAAAAAGAGACAGAAAGGGAGAGGGCTCATTTGTAACTTTCTTGGTGTAGAAACTAGAAAATGGGTCAATTATGTCCGGGAGAGACCCAAAACAAGTTAGCTGGTCAAAGCAAAAACTCAAGAAAACTTCCCATTTTGAATTTTACACTTTTATCCATAATTCCTTCACCAGTTACCACCCTTGTCTGTTTTTTTTTTTTTGGTTAAGTTACATTTTAAAGTTTAAACAATATTATTATGGGTGGTTATAGTTTCAAAAGTTTCAAATTAAAACATAAAATTTAAGATTGTTAATTTTAAAATCATAGTAGTTTAGATTATAGACTTTCATTGGAAATTTGGAGGGTTTAAATTGACACAATTTTAAAATTCTATAGTTGAAACCAAAAGACATTGTAAAAGCTAATTTATAACAATCTCAAAAGACAAAACTTGAAAGATTTGGAAAGCTATAGTTTAATTTTACCTCAAAAGAAAAAAAAGAAAGGATATTATTTAATTTGAAACCACCCATAAAATATCAGATTTAAAAGGTAATTTTCCATTTTTCTAATTAGGAAGGTGGTTTATTGTTTTTCTATAATTGGAACCTGAATTCTTTGTTGATTTTAAAAAAAAAAATTATCATGTTATCTAAAATTAAGATTTCTATCCAAAGATGACACATTTAATTAATTATACAACCTTTGTTGAAGATATATGAATCATTGAATACCATATACGGTTTAGAATATTGGGTTATTCAATCTCAAATAAGATGGAAACCAAATTACCATAAGCCAAAAGCTACGTATACAAATGGACCGGTCAACTAATTTCATCCCGGTCCCGTTCACAATCCATTGTTAAAAAAGGTGTTGGAATGCAGCATATAATTACAATCCATGCAGCATATAATAAATATTGTCAAAAAAGGTTTTGGAATGCAGCATATAATAAAAATAATAATCCATGCTTTTATGAACATTGCAGAAGTCATGTATGAATGGACAATACATAGACTTATATTGTTTTTCAACTAACATTTAATACTGCGGCTCCAGCCAACCGGCCACAACATCCATACTTTTGAATCATTGGGGAAATATTTGAAGATTCATGAGTTTAACATTTTAAGACATTTCGCTGGTCAAAGTATTTGAAGAATTCTAGAAAGAAATTATTTTATTGATTATTTTTTAGTGCATGTCAGCATCATATTTAAAAGGCTTGGCAATTTCTGATAAATTTTAGATTAATGATGCAAAGATATGGGTGCCGCCACATTGATGATGATAGGTGTTCAGTGTTCTAGATCATGTAATGGAAGAGATAGATTAGATAAGAAACTTCATACAATATTCTCTTATTGGATTACTAATATCAATGTGATCTACTGTGTTCGGATTTATTTATTTTTGTTAAAAGTTTTTTTTTTTTTGGGGTTAAATTATAATTATACTAATGAGATGGAAAAACTTTACTCTTTCGACCCTCTATAATATATTGGACTACGTTGTTAACTCAATATATAAATTTTTTTCACAAGATATATTTGAGTATTTGACAAATTAATAACGGAATAAATTTTAACTCCAACTCTATATTAGTAATGTTTACGAATTAATTTCTTGTAACTTGTAAGTGTCCTTGTTAACTTTGAAAATTACGATAAGTTTAATTACATTTAATTACATATCCATGTCGAAATTTGACGGGGTGCATGAGAGTGAGTCTTCTCAATTACCCCTCTTGAGTTTCTTGTATGAAATTATGAATAACCAGGTCGCTGATCATGATGACCGTTACTTCTTTTTTTGATTTTCAGCAAAACTTGCTACTTTGAAATGTTTCAACTTCATGAATCATGACTAAGTCTTAAATGGAAAACCCTTTTGATACATGAACTTGACGAGGTATTATGACCACACCTAAAAGCAACACTTAATTGATGCAATTTTATTTACTTACAAAGTATCGTTTTTAGCTTCTCACATCATAACCAAAATGATTGTGTGCAAACGTAAAGTGACGCAAATATGGAAAGAGACTTCACTTACAATAAGAGGGTATAGGGGATTCCATTTTATGTTCTTCCCATGAGAGATATTGGGCAGTGACAGTAACACTGAATCACAATGCGGGTTTAACTATAAAACATTGAATTACGTGACAAATTGTAATTAATAGAGTATAAAGTAGATTACAAAAAATGAGATAAATGATTTATATTATAAGTATTGGTATTTATGGGACATTTTATTCTGGTAATTATGAAATTTTATTATGTGGGGGTCACTTGAGGTATTGAAGGTTATAAAATAAAAAAAAATAAAAACACAAACCAGAATTGTTGCGTTTTAACTTGTATTTTAATGGTATTTTTGCCACTTAGTTCGTAATAATATATTCCCTGTTTCCAAAAAGAGATGGGGGGGGGGGGGAGGGGGGGGGAGGGGGGTGGATTGTTCTCCTAAGAGGTCCAGCCAGTAAGACTCTACCAGAATTATTGCACAAGACTTTTAGATATATTTGGAATAAAATGAGATGGAGGGAGAGGAAAGAATAAAGTGGCTTGAAGCTACCATCCCTACCTTATGAGATTTGGGGCACTAAAAGTCTACAACATGGACTACAACACTTGTGGATGTGAGATTTACACCTGAACCACACATACAAAGTGATGCCACATTTATTATATACCCAGATACTGCCTATTACTTTCATACATCTAAATATGAGACTAGTTTATATAAAAATTATTTTATGCAAATATATATGTAGCACTCCTTTCACATGTAGTGAGACCTTCACACATGTGAATTTTACATACACATGAAAATAATATTGTACATAGTCAAAAAATACAACCAATTCAATTGATTACAATAAATCTCTAAATATTGCTTAGATGTTGGTATTATTAAAGTTTTCCTAGCAGACAAGATAAATGAAAATAGTATAAATTTGTTTATATATATATATATATATATATATATATATATATATATATATATATAACGTTACAAGAAATCATAATTTTTATTTATTTATAATTTGATAATTAGAAAAAGGAGGATTGAAACTTTGAATGTCTCAATTGAAAACATCCGGTGCTAGTGTAGCTACAAGTTTACAACAAAGCTCTTAGCAAGAAATTACTAATATGCTGCCATGTACTAAAAATAGGAATATGAAGTGTTAGAAGTTAGAACTCATCATTAGTATATCAAAAAACTAGTATAAAGGTAGTTTAAAGTTCAATTACTTTATCTAAACTAATACGTAACCAAGTAATTTATACATCTAAAGCTGTAAGGTGCTTCTGACCCTGAATAAGAAAACAAAAAGGTCCTTTTGATAGCTGGTAATACGGAGATTCCTAATCAAATTTTAGAAATCTCCAAAACAGTTCAAAAGTGGTGTGAACAAAATATGAAACCAATACATCATGGCCCATTTTTATTTAAACAAGAAGGACAAAGAGAGAGAATGCCAGGGACCAAATTGTATAACAAACAAATCAGTCAAAGAGACAACAAAATCGAGTGATAGAGTATAAACAAAGGTAGCCAACAACAGGAGCATAAAACAATTGCTAAGCAAAGGGCCAGGCTTATCAACGCAATCATAGCTGTTGCGGAAGATTAGGACATTGGTAATGTATTTCAAATAGTATATTTGGTTATTGCAGTGAACTTTATCTAACACTAACTGGAAGAGTCAAAGACAGACATCTGGTGGCATTGTTTACATTCACATAGTTTGTAATCAGATAATAATCTATTAGTCATAATACTTTCTTAAATCCGTAAATGTGTTTCTTACGGATATATAATATTGTATCGTTGATGCATCATTATCCTTCTTTCTTTTTAGCTTCTTTTTGGTTGCCATAAATGTTGATCAAAATCTTAAATGTTTCTTACGGATATATAATATTGTGTCGTTGATGCATCCATCAACACAAGATGATTATCTTTCTTTCTTTTTTGGGGTGCCTGAAACGTTAATCAAAATCATAAATTCATAACCAATTTGGTTGTAAATTTGATGCAAAGTTTGGCAAATTCCGGTCATAGAGATGAAAGTTGGGTAGCATTGATTGTGATATACAAACAAGGTTGTATAAATTTGTCAATTCAAACTCCACATTGTATCCGACTCAAGCCAACAAGATACCTACCGGTCCTACCCTTTGATTCACAAACTCTAAACGATGAATAATAAAATATAAGACTTGGGGGCACTACAAGTCTACAACATGGACTACGATTTCTAAAGACAACTTTGAAAAAGACAGACAGAAAATAAAGGTAGCATTCCATATTATATAAAGTGGGAAAAATAGGTTGAAAGAAGATAATCCTTTTATAAATGTCCTACGCAGTTTGATGCTGTTTCTTCGTGGTAATGACATTGATAAGCTTTAAGGACAAAGAAAGCTGCAAAAGGCTCATTTGGTAGCCTGAGTTCCTAGCATCATGTCGAATTAAACTGCTAACTATTCTTTGATTGTACATCATTACCAACTTAACAAGGCTATAGCCGACCATGTGGCCATGCACACTGTCCTCACTTTGCCCCATTATCGGAGACTGCCAGATAATTTCCAGATGCACAAGATCACAAGCCCAAGTCAAGTGAATATGCGCACAATCTAGTAAAGGACGTTAAAGGTTGCGCCAATGAGTCAATGAGTCAATGACATAGTATATATAAGTATATAACTATTTATTGGGAGCCATGTTTGACACTAATTTTAGTGTACACTAATCATGACATGTTTGACACTAATTTTAGTGTACACTAATCATGACATATCATCTCGACATTTGTGAAAAATTTGTAAATTTTTTGTGTTATTAGAGTTATTGATTTAGGAATGCACTATTAGAAAAGTGTTTTAAGATCCATAAAGCTTTTTAGTAGAATTTACCAAACGTTTGACAATTTCACTAAAGAGTTTTAAGGGGTTCCTTAAACTTAAGTTTCAGCTTTAAGGCTAAAAAATGAAATTTGAAACTTTCAGGAAAAAACTCGACAATTTAGTGTTTATGTTTTAAAAATCCAGAACTTCAAACTTTCATATACTAATCACTATAATTTGTTTGCGCTAAAGAGCTTTTAATTAAAGCTCGATATTCATAAAAGCAATACTACTAAAACTCTACATTTAGGGTGTGTTTGCTAAACCAGTGTGAAACCATGTTTGCTACCCGCAAGGTCCAGTGTGAAACCATGCCTTTTGGCAATGCACCCTCGAGGTCCAATGGGAAACCGTGATTATTAAAGCCAAATGTTTGTTTATTCCGTGCTTTTTTGGTGTTACTAAACACATAAAATCACGGTACAATGAGAAAACGTATGTTTTAATTTCCCTCCCTTTAGGTCCAGTGGGATACCGTGATTATTAAGGCCAAAAGTTGGTTTATTCCCTTTTTTTTTAGTGTTACCAAACACACAAAATCACAGTACAATAGGAAAAATCACGTTTTAGCTTTCCACTAAATTACGAAGCGGACACTTAAAGTTTTACTGTTTTACTTCCTACAAAAATGCCGAAGGGACGCTTAGTAAAGCTCAAACATCATCTTTCTCTTGTTGCTAACTGTTAAAGCAGATTGAATGGGAATAGGAGCTTTGTGAACTGGAATATTGCAGATGTTATTAGTAATATTTCCTCTATTAGTAGTCATTTTATTTCTTGTACTTTTGTTTGGATAAGAAGGGAAGCAAATAGTGTAGCTCATGCTAGCTAAATTTGTTGCCTCCACAAAGATCCATTTCCTGCCCCCCCCCCCCCCCTTAAATTTGTTGCTTCCACAAAGATCCATTTCCTCTCAAGTAGTCTGGACTCTGGAATCAGTGGAGTACAGATGTTCTTTCAGTTTCTACCCCCCCCCCCCCCCCCCCAAGTAGTCTGGACTCTGGAATAAGTGGAGTACAGATGTTCTTTCAGTTTCTACTTAATGGAAAGTCCCTTTTAGCCAAAAAAAAAAAATGTTTAAGCAGATAGAAGATAAACCTTTTTCCCTAGCCTATAGAATCAGTTCCAGTCCCATCTAGTCGAGCTGTGATATGGTAGTACTTTATTTAATAAAAATCCCCCACTGCGAAGGCAGCGAGATATCAATGGGCCACAAAACATGAATTTTAGGATGTGAAAACCACAACTCTTAACAAGCACTCCAGGGTTGGTCCATGTACCTTTTTAGGTGTCAATGCGGCACAATATATGCTCTGTGGGGGTAGGATTTGGCAATTGGGCTTATCTTCACAAAGAGGGTTAACATAACATTCAACACCTTGATTCCAAGCAGGACCACCTCTACTTTTCTTTCAATTTGAATTCGTATCTAAAAGAAGTAAGAGAAGAGAAAAAGATGGGAGGGTTGAGCCTTGACTTGTAAAAGACAACTAAAAAATAGCAGTGGGTAGAAATAAATTCAAGCGTGTGAGGCATGCATCTTTTGGAAGCAACATGTAACTATGTAAATCCATTTCATGCCCATACCTAGCCCAAGCTTAGGTAAATCCAGAACACATAACATGCACTACATGAAATATGTAAGTGACCATGAATTAAGCAACGCTGCAGGGAACATTTATGCTACTACTTATTGATAACAATTTTACAAAATTCTAACAAGTTACATAAACAATCAAGATGATCACAAGCATAAAAATAATGTTACACAAGAATCAGAGTTTAGAAAAATCTACATACATAATTGCTGTACCTATGTGACCATGATGTGCAGCAGTTGAATCCTTTGGATAAAATTTTGATGGGGCTTTCATCACCTCCAGTGTACAAATTGATGCTATACAAAAATTTGAGTCCGATGATGAGATGCTGCTTTTGAACAAAGTAATTGTTGAGGATTATACAAAGAAGAATGGCGGATTTCAGTGCGTACAGTCTTTGTTCTACAATGTCAACCGGAAGTAGGAATTCCTTGCTTTCGAAACCATTCAGGCATATGGAATTTTTCATAGAGTACGGGTCTCACATCTTTCTGCTGAGACAGTTGCTTGAGGAGTGGAAGAATTACATCCAGAAGCTGATCAAGTAAAAAAAAATTAAAAATTAAAAACAAATAAGTGAAAAGAATTGGAGGGTAAATGATGAAATTAATAGGTGAAGATATACTGGGAAATCAAATGCAAGTCTTTGTACCTGTGTGTCATGTGGTTGCCCAGCAGAAAATGGAATGCATGGAATTCCATTCAATGGTTGCAATAAAAAACTGAATGGATTGTTATCAACAATAACAATTCGGCATGGATTCTTTGATAGGCAGGAGAGGTCCTTCACATGCTCCCGATACTCCCTGTAATTTAGCAGAATAAAATATTTTACCAAACTAATTCAAATTATATTGAGCTGAACGGACCTCACAAAAGTTAATTTCTCCAACAATTGTACTCAAATCATTTGAACAAGTGTGAATAGCAGCACACATGGAACCACGTGTTAACCATGAAGCTCTACTCGATGTAAAACTTGTTAGGTGGATTTAAGCTAATAAAAAGTAGGAGCATAAAAACCCATGAAGAGTTTGAACATCTCATAAGAATTGAATAAATCCTTCCATTCCACATATTGATACAACTCCATGATGTTTTCCAAAGAACTTTATATGAAGCAATTAACACGTCAAAGGACATAGGAAATATTGTGAGTCACTTACAACAATAACAAAATGATCAGTTATATGGTGTTTTTAGTGAGAGGAAGGTGGAACGACCTCCAAAGCAGAATAATGAAAATGAAACATAAGGAGGACTAACACACAGGCTAAGGTGTGAGACATTGATATGACTTCTCAAAGCAGCAAAAATTTCCCAATAGATAACAAAATGAAAATTCATACGAAAGTGTCCCTGTTACTGGCTATGAATAGCAAACTGGGCCACCCCGCCACAGCCGCCGCAGGGGGGGGGGGGGGGGGGAATACCAAGTGAAGGAAGCAGTACTTACGTGGTAGTTGTTGAAGGCCGGTAAAGTCGATGACTAAATCGATTTTCATTATCTATTCTGTCAACAAGTGGTCTAGCATAACCTGTATCATCATAAAGATATCATTTCCATAGAGCGACGGGGGAAAATACATCTGGGACAGAAGTATAAAAATTTTATCGAGCAAACCTTCAAGTCCAGCAGTAAACAGTACAAGATCCGCAAATTCGCTCAGTTCTTTTAAGAATTCGTGCAATCCTGGACGCTCAAAAACCGTAACGTAGTTGACCTTAGGTTTTCCTTCACTTTCCTTCAAATCCCAACATACTCAAGTGAAAATATTTTCGAATGAATTACTGCCACATAATCAATAAGACATAAAATGAATGTTAGGTAAAGCACCTTGTCTGAAGATATGCACTCCAGTTCGAACCACTTCAACCCACCTTCTGTTGCTTGATTACGAACAATAGCTGGCAAACTGGATGTCTCGTATGCACATACTAGAGTTTCATCCAAGTCAAGAACTACCTGTAGGTGAGTTTGTCAGTTGCCAAATCTATACAGGAAAGTAGCAGCTCCCAAACACAATTTGTAAACAACGCTGATGGAAGGAAAGGAAACAGAAGAAGATAAATGATGACACGTTTTGCACACCTATGTTACAGATTTCTTTAGCTCAATTGAAGTGCCTTAAACTGAACTAATTGAGGTTGACATATTTTGCACTCATGTCCTTAAACATTCTTAACAAAGCATCGTACACCTAGTGTAACTCTTGTTATTATTACAGCACTCAATGACTTTTAATTGAATGAGAATTTTGACAAATCCACCATTAGATTACATATTGATAACCGTCTCATCTATAAAATATTCATATTTCAAGGGGGTTTTTTCAAAACAAAATGTAAGAAAAAAAATGAGCTGACAGATTGTATAGTAAACAACATCTGATTCTGATTCACATGACATTTGATGTGTATGTCAAGCACAAAGAAAACATCCAACAATGAGATTTTCAAAATGTTAAACCAATTAAATTTATTAAGTAGTGTAACATTAACAAAGAGTTTCACCAGGTTTAACTTAAGATTGACATATATGACTATATATACCTTCTTCTTCTTTTAGAGGAATACAAAATTTTATTCAAGACTAAAAAAACCAACAGATACAATAAGCAGCTGCAGACAAAGTATACCAAACACAAACACAACTAACACAAAACAAAGAACTAAAGTACAAAAAAAAAGTAAGACCAGCCTAAACCTCATCCCTAAACACAACTGTATCTCATAACAGACATAGCAGCTTGAACAGCTAGCATTCAATAACACCATAGAGAAAGCCTCTGTATATACGTACAAAAGATTTTCTTGTAGAGAATGACTTTGAAGTTCTTAGGTGAAGTAGCAAGACCATGTCATTGTGGAAATTTACATGATGCCCAAGAGATCAGCTCAAAAACTAGATGAAAGCAAGCAATATATGCAACCAAATCAAATAGTACTAGGGCCACACCCATATACTGTGGTTTGGTCAACTTTTCCTTCCCCACTAATTTATGCTCAATTCTTTTCCAATAAACACGATAAGATTTAAACCTATGACGTCCACTTCATAATGATTGCTCTTTACTGTCAGGACAAGACACAAATGGGTTCTTTTTTTTGTGTAGACGAGATTCGATCTCACTTACAATTTATGCTCAATTAAAGTGGGTTCTTCATGTCCTCAATAAATCCCAAGCACAACTATAAATTACAACCTTAAACTAAAAGGGTTTGCATTTATTTCTAGCATATATAGTATACTAGTATTAATAGTAACTAGTAAGCTCTTTACATATAACTAATCAAAACGAATTCAAGCATTAACTTTAATCTAACATAAAAAGCAAAGTTGAAAGCAATCAATTAATATTTTTTCCCCAATTACCAAATTGACCAAGCTAAAGACTTTTCTAAATTCGAAAAGACAGATCGAATCCAAATCTAAAAATGAAAAAAATTGAAACTTTTTATTTTTTTTCCAAACATCGAAAAGGCCGTACCGTGAGCTTCTCGGAGCGGTGATCGGAATCGGAGGCGTATACGGCGGTGCAGATTTCGACAGCGGCCGGAGAGTCTTGTTCCGGGAGCTCAGCGACCGGCAAGGGCTTGAAGGAGTGAGAAGAAGAAGAGGAAGAGAGCATAGGTTGGTGACCGAGAGCTCTGAGGATCTGAGCGAAGATCTGGAAGAAGAAGGCTAACCAGTTGAGAAGTGTACGCCATAGTTGAAGGGACCGAGGAGAGTAAACCTCGGGCTGAGTCAACTCGGCCATAGGCATAGCCAAACAGTCTCTTTCTGTTTCACTCTCTAAGAGTACAAAAAAAAAAAATTATAGTTTTAAAGGAAGAGGATGATTGAATTAGAATTAGAGGTGCTTCAACGGAAATATCAAAATATAAAAATATGTTCGTTAATTTTGATTTTCTTTCCTTTCCACTTGGGACTTTCTTTTCTCAGAAATGTGGACATGGCAGAGATAGTAACTAGACCACGCGCTGTTCAGGCGTGTTAAGACACTTACTGTCCATATTCCACAAAGGTGTCCATGAATTGACATCTCATGGAATAACTATGGTATTGAATGGGCATATAATTCTTTTAAATGGTTGAGATTTAAAGTTGAAAAGTTAATTTTTAATCTCAACCTTTGAATATAAAAAACAAAAATTGTTAGAAGGGTAAAAATGTAAAAGACTACAAAAGTAAAAAAAAGTTGTGAGCAAAAAGAGAAATTACACCCATGCAAAACCAAAAAGGAATTGCATAGGATCTTAATCTGTCGAGTCCATGTAGCTTTGTAAGTAAAATATACTTGTCTACCATTAATCTTTCATTCTTTTTTACATTATTGATTCGATCCATATCCACATTTGAGAATAAATATATATATATTATATATATAAATGAGATGAAAATGATATATAATTACAAATGAATGAAAAAACCATAGTTTCATCTAACTTAACTCTTAATTTAGATAATAAGAAGTGTATTGATACAATTCCTTCAAATGAAGGTGTCAATCAAGCAAATTGATAGTTGAGATATTAACAATGAGGTAAATTTGTAGGGTGAGAATGTGTAATTTACCTATTTTTTAAAATATTATTAATGTTAAATATATTAAGGAAGGTCCAAAGGAGTCTAATGTAATTATCCTAAATTTTATGTATTTATACTTACTTGTAGTGCAAGTAAAATAATTCTAGTTTCACTTGTAATAATATTACTTATAGTATAGGTAAAGTAATTATGAGTTAGTATAGGGTTTAGTTTAATATAAATACATATCTTTAAATGAGTTTATTGTAAGTTTGTAACATATAGTTGAATACAATAAAAATTTAATCATTTAATAGCTTTTCATTATGAGTGTACACCGTTAGATTGAACCGCATCAATTTTCGATGTGTTTCCGCTTTCTTTCTCTTCTCTCTCATTTTTAATCATAACATAAAGTCCAACATGGTATCAAAACCAAAATCTTTGTTTAATTCTTTAAAGTTCACTGACAATGATAATATTGATGATGGTGATAATGATAATGATGATCTTTTTATTGTTTGTTAATTCATATATATAAATATATGTAAAGATTTTATGAGTACACATCTAAATTTGATCCTAATAATAAATGTGATATATAGAAAGCGTATTTATGTTGTGTACTCATAAAATCTTTACAAAAATATATGTTTAGTCCAAAAAAATTGAGTAGTATCATTTTAGCTCTTAAAATTATAACACACAAAAGAGTTTTCAAATTTAACTAAAATACTATTTAACTTAAATGATAGAGATCAATTATAAAGTTTCACATGAAATCTTTAAGACATATGAAAAGTTGCAACCACGTGTTGAGATTGGTTTTATAATAGGATTGAGATGCATGCAATACTTAGTAATTTATTTACATTTTTCTTTAACTTTCAATGGCAATCAATCATACTGCAGAGGATTCGGATCCCTTATAATAAGGCTGCTCGGATGTGGAATGATTGGGGAAGGGATCGCACGCGCTACAGGGAAGTGTGGGCCTGCAAAGATCTTTAGTGGACAAAAGTAAGAAAGTGAAAAAGAGGGAGCTTCGGGTATAGAACCCGCCAATGAGAAGAGACAATCTTTGGTTCTTTATGACTTTGTCCTTGCTAATTATTAGTGATGATTCGTAGGAGAGAGATATTATGCTACACTCAGGTGTACCCAATAATCGATACCATGGAGTTCTTTTTATTTTTTATTTTTTATTTTTTTTGTATAATTTTGGCTGTTTGGTCAGTTTACACGTATTTCGATTAATCTTATGGGATTCGTACATTACATTCTCAGAAATTTCCTTCATTGGTTTTTTAGCGTGTGGTTTCTTGGTGTCCAACTTTGGACCTTGAAGGGAGTATACCTCCAAAAACCAAGGTTGCTACCATGGAGTTCTTTTCTAATTGTTTATTTTTTCCGAAATATACTTTTTGGTGCTTCAAAAATTTGCTAAGCTCAATTTTGTCTTTCAAATTTAGAAAATTATAATTTTGTAATTTTTTTTTTAAATAATAAATAAGATGAGAGACTTTGTCCCATGTTTTAAATCCGACCTTACTTAAAGGAAATTAGACAGGTAGTTAAACGTTTTGTTTTTATTTTTTTATTCTAGACCATGTTAGCTTTTTAACTATTATATCAATATTTAGTTTGTCATATATGCAATTTATTTAACGATAAATGACTGAAAATATGAAATTGATATCTTATAAATTTTTCAAAAAAGGAAATTTGTTACTTCTAAAATTTAAGAGACAAAAATTGAACTTCGACCAACTTTTATAAACGAAAAATGTATTTTAGGATTTTGTTTTATTTTATTTTTATCTCTTTCTCCTTCTCTCTATATATATTATATTTATGAGTATATGTACATATTATTCAAAGAGAAATATAGATTGCATTGAGTGAGAAACTTGTGATCATTCAAAATCTATCTTAAAAGTGCATAAAGTTGTATACCTATGTGCAATTACTGACTTACATGTGCTTTCTATACTGTGTTTGTATCATGGTAACTATGAAACATTGTATTGTTCAAAACAATTCCACCAGCACCATAGTTATTAATATTGTTGACCAGATTTCTTTTATCAAACCTTAGTCAATAATCAATTCATTGTCACATAGGTTCTTGCTTATGACTATATTTCTACTTTTATGATTCACAATTTTATAATTTTAGTTATAAAAAGAAAAAGAAAAATCTAGGTGAAAATGGTCAAAAATTGTTTGCTTATATTTTCCACATATCCTGCTTTTGTGAGACGTGCTTTGAGGTGCCCAGATGGACTTTTTGCACACATTCACAGTTCTGCTGGGCTTTCTATTTAGACTCGATGAGCAGGCACATTAGAATCTTAGTTTTGTCCTCAGCTCTCCCAAAAAGACCTATAGATGCAGGCGTCATTCATCTAATTGGGGGGGTGGTGACAAAATCATCATATTGCATAGTTGACATGTTGAAGCAATATTGCTGCTACATGCACCAGCAGCACCATGTTGCAGGAAAGCGCTCCTTCTCTTAGCTTAAGACTGCTCAGAACATTAAAATGCCAACAAGAAATGCTATAGTTCTGAAAAATTTGTTTGCTCTAAAGAACAAGAATCTTATTTAACAAAATAAAATTGTATAGCACGTTTGAATGTTTGATAATGCAGCATATAACATGAACTTCATACTCACTAGCACACACAATCCAAATTGGTGCAGAAATTTTTTGATTACACACCCTGTTACCTAGTTAATGAGTTTGTGCTTTGACTTTGATCAATTACAATCCCCCATCAACCAAGGGCCAAAAGAATTGAGCATAGGCTTTGTACAAAAACTATGCATGTGTTAATTAATTAATAAATAAATGTACAACACAAAAGCCCATATAAAGGCATATACAAAAACCAAAACTGAAATCAGAAACGCATTCCATTCTCATGCTCAGAGCTACTTGGCTTACGAGACTGTTAAAAAATTGATATGAATAATCTCACAAGAATGAACAAGACTCCAGAGATTTTAGCAAGAACTGGACTAGTACGAGTGGGAAAGCCATGGGTGCTCTAGTGCCTCATCTGCTGTTGGGCGCCTCTTTGGATTGATCTCAAGTAAGTTTCTTACAAAATCGATAAAGCCATCATCAGTAACCTGCAGGCGATGCTCCAACAAGGATGACTCAGGGATTATGTACTCCAGTTGGCTTGTTTCCTGAACTCAGCATGTTATATATAGGCTAAAGTTTACTTCCATATTCACTAATAGGTCCACTATTTTAATGCATCACACACACACACACACACACATATTGATAAGTGCATCATTACAAATATACAGTACTTCTCTGATAGTATTATCTGCATTTCTACATAAAAAAGAAAAGAAAAGAAAACCAAAATGAAATACTCTATGCACGACAAAGCATGAGAAATTAGCAGCTTATGGTTATACATCATAATTTAATAAAATTTCTTAGCTCCTAAGATAGATCCTCATTTGGCAGCCTCTTCTCAGTCAAAAGAATATGAAATTGATGAGCTCTTTTAAAAGAGAATTTTTTTTTTTTGATAAGTAAAGAAAATATAATATAATATAAAAGAGAATTCAGAACTATGAACTGAAACAGTTGGATTAAACTCTAAAAAATCAAACTTTGGATTTATATTGTCTCTTCATCAAACAGATTGAGTTCAGATGTCATGTGTACAACTGCAAGGAAGACAAATGCATTCATAGGATTAACATCTTTTAGAATTCTTAGGGTAACTCCATAATGGAGTTCCCAAAATCTTATCCATTCATTTTGAAATGAATGGATTAGATTTTATCATGTCATCAACATTTAAAAAAAAAAAAAGGTTGACTATCTCCATTTTGATATCTATTTAAATTATTAATGACATGGCATGATCTAATCCATCCATTTCAAAATAGATGAATAAGATTCTAGGAACTCCATGCCGGAGTTACACTAAGAACTCTAGAAGATCCTAGTGAACATTTATATTATCTTGTTCATATAAAGTACATAATAGACTTTCACATATTGAGGCAGAAAACATGGGAAACAAACCTCGTTTATATGATAAAGATCATATTCTTTTGTGAAATACTTGTCTGTCTCCTGCCCTTGTTCCAACATCTCGAGATCAATAGGACCAAACATCCCAATCATGCGTGCAAGGATCATTTCAATTGAATCATTAGGAAACAGCACCTGGTGAACACATATCCAGAAATAATTCACTAAAAACAGGATGTAATTCTTGAAATTGGAATATCTGAATGAATGGTTACAAAGATAACTAGAAAATGGCTTGATCCTCAAAAGCATATAACTAGTACCATATGTTCCAACTTTAATTTAATATTAAAGAAAAAGCAAACAAAGACATACTTCCCCAGAGCATAGCTCCACCAAGATACAGCCAAGAGACCACATGTCAATTCTTTGGTCATATGGAAGGCCTAGGATTACTTCAGGAGCTCGATAGGAACGAGATTGTACATATAGGCACAAGTTGTCCGTCTGAAAGCAACTGCTTCCAAGATCAATAACCTTTATCTCACATCTTCTGTAACTTTTGATGAGAATGTTCTCTGGCTTTAGATCACAGTGAATAACTCCCAAGTGATGCAAGTATTCCAACGCCTCCAAACATTGACGGGTTATGACCTGTGAAGAAGAAATATTTGAAGCATACCATTAAGCTTCACATTGGTTGTTTACCTCTAAATTCTAATATATCTGTTAACCAGCTGAAACTGCCACATTTGTAAAATGGCTTAATAACTGCTAATTAACAAACATAACATCTTCGCTGAGAAGAACTATAAATCCTGGGTCACAAATATGGACCATGTGGATCTAAGGCACTTATACCATAAGACCAAGGATCTAAACAAAACAAACAGCAGAAGGAACCAAATGGAACAAGCCCTGCAAGTAAACAAACCTGCAATCTGCTCAAAGAAAAATATGCTTCTCCACCAGATTCCTGATTGAATTTCTGAAATTCATATAAGTTTGCCCGGAGGAGTTCACAAACAATGAAGAGATGCTCCTGCATTATTTTCATCAAGAAAGAAGTTTTACAATATGTTAAGAGCTATATTTAATTCAATAACATGTTAATTGTAAAAAATCCAATCCATCATTCTACAAGGATTATCTTAGCTAGCCTATTTAAGATGTCTATATACGTACCTAAACACAAAAACAGACACAAAAATTATATTTTTTTGAAATTTAGGTTCAATAAAATACACTTGTTATCTCTGAGTCACATAAAGCAATTTTTTTTAAAAAAAATCTCGCACTAGTATGAGCTATTTGAATGCTGGGCCACAATACAAAGACATACCTGATGATAAAAATAGTCATAAAGACGCAAAATGTGGCGTTCATCAGCAGGGTCATGCTTGTTGACAAGCTTTAAGAGTTTAATTTCATCTAAACTTTGATCAAAAAAATCTTTATCATTTTTTATGATCTTCAGGCAAACATCGACTCCTGTGTGAAGATCATGTGCCTGAACAACCTTACTGAAAGCTGCCGAACCCAGATACTCCGTTACATAATATCTGCCTGCAAGGACAGTATTTAGCACAATAGGCAGATCCTTGTTTTCTTCAAATCCTGTCCTGTAGATGGCATAACACATGAGTACAACTGATTGCTACATATCAACCTGCAAATACACAAGCTTCAAATCTCTATCAAAATAGAGAACTATAGTTTGAAACATTTGATGACTAAAACCAAACTTCCAAGGGATTGTACACTCGAACGTCAAAACAAGTCAACTTGATCCAGACAAATTGCAAACAATTTGCTTAAAGAAAAAAGATGGAATTTTTGAAGACTTGAAACTAAGAATTGACAATGATGCAACCAAAAGTGAAAAGAAACTTGAATTTCCAATGAACCTGTTTTTTCTGTGTATGATTCTTAGGTCAAAAACTTCAAATTCATCCTCGTTAGTATTGCACATTAGAAGCTCATCAGTAACATCCTCTCCTTCTGCAGCAGCATCAGGCTCATGGGGTTCTTCATTTACCTTTCCACTATCTTCAAATTCATAGCTGTCAATTCCATTTGGTATGAAATCCTTCTCAGAAACCTTAACATGTAAGTCAGATAAACCCTTACACTCTTCAACCCAATCATTTGGGGAATCCCTTTTAACAAAGTGGGTAGTAATGTTTATTTTATGTTGAACAGCAGAGTCACAATCAGTGGGAATATCCCCTACAACCTTTAACTGAAAATCATTCAAATCGGTTTCTTTTGAGCTCAAATTGCTGTAGTCTGCCGGATTCCCACCATAAAATCCTCCAGCTCCTCCACAGCATTTGCAAAAGGGGACCGAACAATAAGCAGCAGAACCTTTGGACTCCCCCTTAATGTATCCTCCATGCTCATTTTTACTATCAAAGTGATAATAATCCACCACATGTAAATCATTTTCATCATTCAAGGGAGCAATATAAAAAAGACACTTATTTTCCATTGAGTCCTCATGTTGCTTCTCGTTCTCTGTAGTCATGACAAACTTATCTTCACTTGGACAGCCAAAGAAGTCTGGCCCTTCAAAGCTGGGAGTCATGAAGTCCCCATCGTCTTTCTCATCATACCAAAACAAGTCATTTTGCATATCAAAATCAGGATAATCACGTGCCGTGCCAAATTGAGATAAATTCTCTGATGAAACTTCGGATTCATCTTGAGATGCAGACCTAACTCCATATGGATTTACGAATTCTGCAATCATAAAAACTTTTGAGACTGCTCCAATGTACTACCAACAAACAGAGAAGAAAAATGGTGGGAAGCATAGCATAAGTGCATAACTGCATAATAAGGAAACGATTTGACAAGTTTGGTACTATTGCATTCTCTATGACTTTTTTTTCTTTTCTGTTTTGAGAAAAGGTGATTGATTTTTATTTATTTAAAGATGAAGTAAATCATTCTGTACAGAGGAAATGAGGAAGGGGACACTTCTCTATGACTAGTTGGCCACAATATGCCTTTGAAATCCATATACCGGACAAGCATCAGTGACAAAGGACACATGGGGCAATCAGAGTGATGGTTAAAAGTTAAAACTTAAATCATCTAAGAGAATCCTAAAGGTCGATTCATAATACTCCACGGTGATGAAGTTGCAAGTTTTTACCAATGAAGTGCTTCTTCTAGTGAGTAATTATAGAAAATAAAGTGGTAGCTCAAAATGAGAATGAAGGAAAATATTCTCTTTCTAAAGAAGGAGAATGATGCCAGACTTTGTTAAAGTTAGATCACAATCAAATCCGGCCAAATTTTTCCAAAACTAAATTAGGCACACACTAGATGGAAAAAAAGAAAATATTCTTAACAACAGATTAGAAGTACAGAACTTGACATATGTGAGGGA
Source organism: Fagus sylvatica (assembly GCA_907173295.1). Classification (NCBI taxonomy): domain Eukaryota; kingdom Viridiplantae; phylum Streptophyta; class Magnoliopsida; order Fagales; family Fagaceae; genus Fagus; species Fagus sylvatica. Next base: position 37,182,527 of record OU015769.1, read on the forward strand.
ATAGGAATCAATAAAGTTCACCAACATGAACAAGCGAGCTGCAATATAAGTGCTGTGAAAATCAGAATCTATACCAAATGAAATCTTGTTCTAAATTAGCATCGGATGAATAAAGATCGGCACAATATGTTAACCACCAAAACAGAACAAACATTTCGATTTCTGGGCCATAATATTTCATCATTTAGAACAAAATAAATAAATAAGAACACCAGATTAGCATACTGTGCATGAAAGAGAGATTTTTACAAAAAGTTTGAAGCTTTAACATAAAACTCAATGCAAGAACAAGTACCTGAAGAACACACATTCGAAGTGGAAGACCCCAAGCTCACAAACTCATCGTTCTCAGAGTTAGAACTCGATCGTGAAGATTCACCAGCACCACCCTGGATTTCCCGTCGCCGGAGATTGGAAGGAATTCTCACCGGAGGTGGAGGAGGCACCATTGGAAAGAAGAATTTCTCGAAATCAAAAGCACCCAGTTCACCCTTTTCAATCATATCCTCTTTGAGAGCTGACTCTGCCTCCGAAAACCCATTTTTCCTCAAGAAGTCTAGCACTGCTTCGACTTCTGAGACCGCCATGAACGTGAAAAGTCAAAGGTTGACCGAAGGGTGAGGAAGAAGGAGAAGTGAGTAGTAGTGTGTGGGAATTGAGTGAATTGTGAAGGTTATAAATGAAAACTATGACATGGCTTTGGGTTTGCATGCTTCTATGAAAAATAAGAGAGATAGAGAGCTCTAAAAGTCTCTCTCTCTCTCTCTCTCTCTCTCTCTCTTGTGCACTTTCTATGTGTGCTGTAAAACTCAAGCTAAGAGAAGCAGGGGGTTGTGTCTTACCAACTTTGAAAAGTGAGAGGACTGGGTTTTGTGGGTTTTGGCTTTTGTGGGCCCTACTCTTTTATCATCTACAACGTTGTATGTGTGGCATATTAATGTCTCTACACGTCACCACTAGTTTGTATTTGCTTTTCTTTTTCTTTTCTTTTTTTGGTTGAGTTTTAAGGTATTTAACTATCTTTTTATGGAATTAGGTTTTTTTTTTTTTTTTTTTTTTTTTCACTACAAGGGAATAAGTATATGTTGGATGTTTGGGATGCCTTTTGGAATTAGCTCAAATGATAAAATTTGTATTGAAGTTTTTATAATTCATTATTATTGTTTAATTCTCTCAATGAGAAGAACTTGACTATACTTCTTTACTTATAAGTAAAATTGATAAAATTTCTTAACGTTAAATAAAAAACTTGATTTGAATTTAACCTAAAAAATAAAAAACAACGTATTAATGTCTTATCCAATTGTAAAAAGTAACAATCATTTCACTGTTAAGTAGATGCTATAAATTTTAAATTCTACCGTATTTAACAAGAAAAAAGAAAAAGGAAAAAAATAAAGGTGGGAGGTTTGGGACCAAAACATTTTTTACCTTCTTTCTCTTTTTTTTTTGGCACTTTTCCATTTTCAACTTCGAGAAGGTGTTTCCCATTTTACTTTTGCTTTCTGCTGCTTTTTTTCCTTAAAATTTTTACTTGCAAATTATAAGTTTACGTTATGGAGATTCCTCTAATACTCTTTTTTTAATCGCAAAAAGAGACAAAGTGTGGTGATGATCATGTTTGAGGTTTGTAAAAGCTTGTGGATGGAATGTTCTTAAGTACACAATCACATCCTCACCTCGTGACATTTGGATTATGCTAAAAAAATATAACAGAAGACTTTAAATAATGGACAGGTCCAGTTACTTAAGATTTATAAGAAGACAAAATGTATGTCATCTTCTTTTGGTTGGTATTCATAAATTAATGGTGAGTGAAAATTATGAATGGTATGTTCTAACTTCTGAAGGTATATTAATGAAAAAGAATATATGCCATCTATAATTCTATATAGTGTACAATTTATTTAAATAAGTAAAAAAAATTTAAGGTACTGAAGTGTTGCTCCAATGTGGGGTCACTTTATTGATTTTATTGTAAAGAAATTTTTGTGGGGTGCAATTGTTATTTCCATCTATGGTACAACTTACTTTTCATGGGGTCATGAAAATGGGTAATACAACCCACCGAAGATCATAATGTTGTTCCTCCGGACCAGTGTGTGACACACACAGCTTTTTCACTTTCTGGCTTCTTTTCCATGTGACCAGGATAAAAGATTATCAAGCACTTTTTTCCTTTCCATTTCTCTCTCTTATTATTTTTTTACTCAGTATCATTTTTCTCTTTATCTTCTTTGGACTGTTCTGTCTTTGATTTTCAAATTTAAATGAACTGCCCGTTGGTGAGTCATAATGGCCTTTTCTTCATCTTTTCTTTTTGGGTCCAAGGCCTAGGATCAAATTTAATTTCTATAAACTGCAACTTTAAGCCAAATGCACCAATAATGAAAATGTGCTTGTGGGTTCCTAGTTAGCTCAACTGGTAAAGTCTCTTGTCGTCGAGCAAGGGATCTGGGTTCAAATCCCGCCTACACCAAAAACCAATTAGTGTCTTGGCCTGATGGTAAGAGCAACCATCATGAGCGGACGCTATAGATTTAAATGCTATCGTAACTAAAAAAAAAAAAAAAAATGTGCTTAATATAAATGGGTTCATTTGTTATAAATCACTAAATGGTCATTATCAACCATCAACTCAACAAATTGATTATTTTAAAGGGGGTTTGGTCCAACCTAGGACCCTCTTCCCACTACCAAACTTATCTTTTAATTATTTGTTGGGTGGTGTAGTAAACCAACCCAATTTGATGATGTTAAATATTGTTGTATAATTAATTAGGTTAATTAGAATATATTAAATTTAAATTTCTCCACATTTCAATATATGTTTGGTCATTTTATATTTAGATGATTTTAAGTTTATTTTGATTCTACAATTTTAGAACTGAAATTCATATACATTACAATTACATTGTAGTATTGTACATTAGCTAAATAAGTTTGATAAACTAGCAAAAAGAAATGGCAAACGAGCACATAGTGTGCAGCTGCAGCATATGTAATATTCATTTACAGGATAACCTCAAGGCAAATTTTAGACCCCTTTATATCTGTAGAATTGTTTCTCATTCTTTCAATTTCCTTTCTTTACATTGTTTGTTTGTAAGCTTGTTCTTTCCTGGAAAGTGTAATTTCTCAACATGATACCAGTGGCCAAGTTGGACACGAACTTGGCTTTGACACAAATCAATGAGTACGGTGGTAGAGCCGTAAAGCTATGTTGCCTTGTTCTTACATTTCAATATTATATTATTTCAAAATTCAGTGGGCATATAGCAATTAAATTCCCAATTTATACTGATCACCGTTTTATATTATAAGGTCAGGTCAGAGGGCCAGAGGCATCTTTAGATTCCCACATTTTGAAGCATCTTTGAAAGATGGACATGGAAAACTAGACAAAGTGGAAGCCTTCCGATTTCCATTCACAATGAAAATGACTCGAGGAAGACTAATAACAAATTCTAGAACGTAGATTAGGTAGTGATAGATACCTCTTTTTTTTCTTTTTTCTTTTTTTTCTTTTTTTTTGTGAAACAGTAGTGATAGTTACTTAATCCATAGTAAAATGTTAAATTATAAATTACACCATCTAATAATTTTGATATGTTTTCAATTTAGTCATTTAAGTTACATTTTTATCAATACAATCATCTTTTCCATTTAATCATTTCATCTAATTCTGTCCAACTTCGCCATTAACTTAATAATTTTTTAAATTTTCAAAACACCATTGTTTGGGTGGACTCAACATACAACAATGTAGATTGAATGAAATGACTACATTGGAAAATGAATAGAAATTTAAAAAATGAAACTTAAAAGATTAAATTGAAAACCAATCAATGTTATAGGGTGTAATTAGTCTAAAATAAGATTAAAGTGAGAGACAGATATCCCATCTAATATGCATTATGATAAGTAACACTAAAAAGGATAATTGGATATTGATCTAGTTAATGAAAATTCTCTTATTTATGTGAATCATTTACCTTTGGTTATTCTCTTGGCTCCACTTAATTTAGCTTAAGTCTGATATTGAAAGTGTATAAATTGATTGATGGGCCAAATTAAGGGAGACTGTCATTATAAGTTTATAACTGATCGCAAATCTGTACGATGCACGAAAAAATTATTTAAAATGAAATCTAAAGAGTTATTGGTCTAAATATAAGTTTTTCTGTCTTTTATATTTTGTCTAAATATGAAAATTGATAATTATTAAAAGACATTTATTATTATTGTGTTTATATATAAAATATATTATAGTATTATATTTATTATGATTGTATTTATATATATGGAACAATATATTATTTCTATTAAAGAAAATATAATGTGTCAAGATTCTATATGATTGTGTTTATATATATGGAATAATATATTATTTCTATTAAAGAAAATATAATTGTCAAGATTCTAATGATGTTTAATTATAGAATAAAATTTAAATTCAATTAAAAAATATATATTAAAAGAATGAGGTGCATAATTGTGGATAAGGATCCTCTCCATTTGGAATAAAATGGAGAGTCTCCATTTCATGGTTCAGATTTTATTCACAAATCTAACGATATATATACTGCCTTGTCATTTAAAATTTTAAATGATATGGCAATCTGTACACTGTTAGATCTGTGATATTTAATCTAAATGAAATGGAGACTCTCCATTTTATTCCAAATGGAGAGGATCCTTATCCCAAAGATCAAAAGCTTATGTGGCGCAAGATTATGAGGTCAATCAAAAGTAAAAAAAGCTTCGGTTTTACATTATAGTATAGATGTAGATTTCATACAAATAACAGCATTCAACTTTATGATAAACGTTTTTTCCTCTTAGCAAAAAGAAAAAAAAATAAGAGTAAAACTTAGATACAGTTCTTTAGATCAAGTATATTAGGTTTCTAATTGAATTTAAATACATTGAATTTAAATGTTCTTGGAAAATCATGTGTTTCATTGAATTCAAACACATCATTGGTTAATACAATCATGTGTTTGAATTCAATTGTGGAACCTAATGTACCTAACCTAAGGAAGTGTACTTAAGTTTTACTCAAAAAATAATTTGAATAAGTCTTTGAGACACAACATTTGTGTTGTTAAGACTTAAGGCATATTGTGATTGGTAATAACAATAGTAGTTTCAACGATGAACTAGGTTGAAAGTGATACTATTAGATCAACAATTAATAAAGAAAAAAATTGTGAAAAAAAATTGTTTGTGTCATTACTCTTTGAATTCATGTTTGGTGCTTCTTTCCACTACTTACGCTATTATAATTAATGGCATTGATTTGGGAAGTGAATCATTTATTGCACGTATAGATGTAGAGTAGATTTGTTGATTCTCTATTTTGTATTTACTTCTCTGATGCAATTTTTTAATGAGCTTGCTACAACCATGATAACGTACGGAAATTTGCAGGGAGAAAGAATAATTTTTCTTTCTTTATAATATGTATTTTTAGTTTTTTACTATTTTAAAAGAAAAAGAAAAAGAAGTTTCATTAACAGTGGCTAACAAGAAGATTGGCTTTAATTAATTAATTAATTATAATGATGGCTTGGGCTAATCAAGAAGATTAGTTGTCTAAAAGCGCGTTGGCCCATCATCTCTTTAAAAAGTGACCCATATACGCAAAATAGCTAACGGAGCTCAAGTGACCCTAGTCACCATCCTGGTCTGTCCAACTGCACAGAATTATGGGTTACTTGCTACCTTTCTTACAAATGCCTTGTGAGTTATGAAAAGACTCAACTCACAAAAAAAAAAAAAGCTTTATGAAAAGATGGTTAATGATCTGATTCTAAATAAATTTTTGAGAAATTATATTTTAAACCTATAATTTATAATAGTTTCAAATTAAATTTCTAATGACACAAGTTGCAAATTAAACCATATGGTTTAGGGGAGGTTTCAAATCATCCCAATAGTTTTGTAAGTTACAAATAAAACTGTTCTTTTAAATTTGCTTAAATTAAAACCACGAGCCTTTGCGATGAGAAAGAGAGAAAGAGAGAGAGAGAGAGAGAGAGATGGTATAAATTGAAACGGATTTATAAATTTAAGATTTAATTTATAAAATATGAAATTATAGAGTTTAATATGAAACCCTCATAAATTATAGGATTTAATTGGAAAGTTATTAAATTATAAGATTTAATTTGAAACACTCTAAATTATACGGTTTAAAAGGAAAATTGTCTTCACAAAAAAGAAGAAAAAGAATAAGAAATTTGGGTCTAAATCAATTATCCAGTCAAAATGAAGCCCAAAAGGTTTTAGCTGCTGGGTTGGCATGATTATAGACTTGTTTCCTATTTTTTTCATTATCAATCCATTGTCTTGTTTTTTGAATATTGATAAAGTTAGTTTTTCAAAGTTATTTGCTTGATTGGGTGACAACCAAACGGAACAGAGAGCCAAAAAAATAAAAGAGGATTTGGGTTTGGGTGATTTTGAGTTGGATTTGAATTTGCATGCAATAAAATTTAAAAAGCCATGGCCTGTGGGGGTTTAGCAACAATACAAAATGGGTGGGGAGGGGTTTACTATTATATTGCACGCAGTACTATCATATAAATTAGTGCACTGGATTGCCTTGATTTTTTTTTGTTTCCTCTGCTATTTATACTCAGAATGTATTACTTTAGGCTTTGGTTAAGATTATTTGGAATAGTTATTTTATTTATTATTTAGGGAACAACATCATTGATTTAGAACCTATTGTTTCTACTTGTTTTTAATTTTTCACTGTGATGTTGTTTTTGAATTTTTCTTGGGATGTTGTGTTTTGTATAAATAACTTTCAATAAGTTGACTAATAACTTAGAAACTAGTGGGTGGGGGAGGTGCTTATATTATTACTTGTATCATCATAAAATCCTACCAAATTGGCTAAGCCGTGTAACATGGTGGCTTGGACTCATTGTTGTATTCTTCTTAAACATTGATGATTGTAGTTGCAGTTTACTCAAACTCTTGTAGTTGTAATCATTCACATCTCTCTAATCTGAAATGCTTGTATCTTAGATTAAATATTTTCAATATTTTTTTGGTGGCTGGTCATCTTGGTGTTAAGTTTTAACTCATTTTTGGTTAGCAGTTAAGTGGTATTAGTTTCAAACTTTATTTTGTTGCCCAGGCAATTGGATGTCATCTGTATCTGCAGCAGCAAGTTGCACGGCCGTGGCAACAAGCACAGGATTAATAGTTTGGGTAGCCTATTAGGATTGCAGGCATAGGATTACTAGTTGATTGTTTACATAGGAATTCTTATGTCAGAGTAGTAGTGGTTAACTTAGGAGTCTTTATGCTTAATAATTAATATTTGTGCTTGTATTTAAACGATGGATTATATGAAATAAACAAGCAGAATTATTTCAACTCTTCTCTCTCAAATTCAGGAAGTCATCTCGAATTAACAATTGTTCTTACTTTAATTCATTAAATCCCAGTTCATTACGGTCTCTGCTCTGCACTTTCCTGCCTCTAATTTGTCTACTGAAGTCACAAGGAAAGCTTGTTATGGTTGCTGCACTAGAGAAGCAACTTGAGCTACCAGAAATTGTCACCTGTGGATTTCCACTAAAAACATGTGATAAATATTATGGAATGACAGGAAGGAGATCTGACATTTGTTTGTCTTGTTTTCCTGTTTTCTGAACAATTCTTCTCCATTTTCTAAGGCCAAAGATGTAATAGGCTACATTTGTTGCAAAAATAGAATATAAAATATAAGAAACCATACTTTTATGCTTCAATTGTCTAGCAAAGTGCCCAATACAAAAAGAACTCAAAAAAAAAAAAAAAAAAAAAAAAAATAATAAAATAAGGGCACAATTCTGATGTGTTTCCAAGATAATGCCCAATACAAAATTGCTAAGGTCAGCAAAAACTAGCACCATTCATGGCAATGGTTGATCATTCTCAAAAATAACTTAAACATATAGAAGTTTTTATAACTATCAGATGTGCCATTTAAATTCCTATTGAACTTGATTCAGACATTCTAAAACTAGACACCTCCACTTTTGCAATTGTCAGTAGTTCTTGACTCCTGGAATTGTTGGTGCGTAACATCTAACAATAGATCCTGTTTAAAAGAACATATAACAAAAAAGAAAAAAAACAAACGTATTAGAATGAACAATTTTTTAAATAAAAATTAAAAGAAAATTTATTCTCTATGATAATTAAACAATAAGTGATTATATCGTAAATGATAAGGATATGGGATCTTGAGGCATCACAGATGATCTAGGAGGATACCACATAGTTGACAAAGAGTCCTAAAGAAGATTGACAAATAAAATAAAAGAATAAATTACAGATATATATAGTAGTTATTAAAAAAAAAAAAAAAAACTTATACCTGTGCAATACTTGTGGAGTATAACATATTTGCTGTGCTAGGCGGGTTCAAGCTTGGTATGGAAGAGTCCTAAAAAAAAATTTTAAAAAAATAAAAAATTAAAGAAAATGATATATATACTATATATATAATATATATTATATATATATATATATATATATATATATATATATATATATATATCGATAAGATGATATATTATAATCAAATTACCTTATCTAAACTATGTTGATTTATGGAGTCCAAGTGAGGTTGTGTCAAACTTGTATTTGCTACATCCCTACAAAAGGGAAATTCAAAAACCTAATATTAAATAATTTTAATATAAAAAATTATAAATCAAGAATATATAATTAATTTCCTGGATTTCTTGTGTGATGGACAATTACTTCTCACATGGCCTGTTTTCTTGCAAATGCTGCATTTTCTTTTCTTCATTGGTTGATTTTCTTTTGGATGTTTTTGCCTCAAAGATTTGGGTCTTCCCTTAGAAAGAACATGTGGAGGGTCTTGCAAAGCAACCGGAAGATTTGATAATACTTGGCTGTTTGATATAATATTATCGAAACTTCCTAATTCACTCATGTTTGTGTTGTCATCACACTCATCACGCATTGCTAAAAGCTCACCTCGAACCTTCCGTAAAGCGAGGCTGAGATGTTCATATTTCTTTATTGATTGTGACCCCACCTCCGCAACTTCCAAAAATTGAAGCATTAAACTATTTTTCATCAAGGTGCAAGAATTTTTTGCTCTACCTGCATGACATCTCCAGATATCTCCTGTATAGTCCGAAGCTTGGCATTGATTGTCCATCTTTCTAAAACATAATGTGGGGGAAGAAAGTCCACAAGAGATTTCTTCACAAAAACTGTAAGTATGTGCCGACAAAGGATTCCAATAAATTCAAACATATGACATGTACATATAGCTTTCTTCTCCGTATTTTCAAGTGATACTTCATAAATTGGACGTTCTTTCCCATGAGGTAGCACCTTATATATCTTTTTCACCCCTTCTTCGCGATCTTTGGATGCCCTGTATTTTTTACTGTAAAATAGCTCTTCTTGAAATATCAAAAACAACTTTCTTGTATAAACTTTTGCCACCTCTGCCTCCATCTTGTAACATGTTTTCAAAATGGGCATTGAAGTTTTTGACTCTACATCTTTTTCTTTCTCTTTAAGATACCGGGCATTTAAGGCTTTCTCATATTGATACACAAAGTCACTTGTCATTGTACTTTTTTTTTTTTTATAACCTTGGGTGTCCGGCCAACGTTTAGATACGCGCACCTCGACTAATCACAGGGGGACACGCAACACCCTATTAGCACGTATACCACGATAGACGCAAGGCTTTGCCTTGGGTAGGCAGCCTTGAGGGGACTCGAACTAGTGACCATTGGGGAGCACACCCAAGACCGAATCAGTTGAGCTACCCCTCAGGATTCTTGCCATTGTACTTGAACGGACATAATCTTTAAAAAATTTATTCATACTTTCACTCCTTTGAGTTGTAGACATCTCAGCACTAAATGTACGTCGTAAGTAAGCTGGAACCCATTTTTCACGCCGCATATGAAGATTTCTCAACCAATTGTTATCTACCAACTCATACTTCTCTACAAGCGCACTCCATTCCAACTCGAACTCTTCAGTGGTGACTGTCTCATGAATGCAATGGTGGAATTCTCTTTGAAAAAGTGGATGTTTATTGTATACAGGGCCGACCAGTCCTTAAGCGAATTAGGCCATTACTTGAGGCCCTCAGCACAAAAACAAAAAACTCCTATTAAATAAGGCCCCCAAATCATAAATAAATAAAAAAAAAAGGTTCACAGGCCCCAATTTAAAAGAACTTTGGGGTAAAGAGAAAGAAAAAAGTGTCTAGCACACAACACAGCAAAGAACAGCAGAACCTTTATTCTTCTACATTTTTTTTTTTTTTAAGAAAGAACAAAGCCCTCTTGCGTTTCTTCTTCTGCATGTCAACGTTCAATTTCATTTGTTATTTTGTGTCACACAACACAGCACAGCAGGGCCTTCTTCTTCTTCATCATCCACTTTTTTTCTTCTCTCTCTCTCTTAAAATAGAACCTTTAATCTGTGGATGGGGTGAACAAAGTGACAAACCAATCTGCCACACCATCTCTCCTTCCTCACCTTTTATTTTTCTAGAGCCCCCCACCACCACGTGAAGTACTTGTTAGTTGACTTTACATTTTTTTTAAGTTTAATTGGTTTTTTGTTTTTTCCTTGAATCATCTACTGATGTAGAATTTTGATGGGCTTGAGTCTTTTTTATAAAGGTATATTTTGGGCTTTAGCTAGTATGATAGGTTAGTGACTATTTATTATTGGGTATAAGTTTACAATTTTAATTGGGTGGCCCAATGGGGTGCTGTGCAATGTGTATTAGTGCGCAACACTACTTTGTTTTGTCTTTTACCTTGTATCATTATATTAAAGACAATTCAATCACCACAAATATTTTTCTCAAAAAAAAAAAAAAATCAACACAAATATATACATATAAACTATTAAATTTTGTGGGTAGTAGTATATAGTGGCTTTAATTAGTTTAATTAGTTGTAAATGATAGATTAATTTAATTTAGTATTGAATGGTAAAAGCCCTAATTAAGATTTCGCTTGAGGCCCCCCAAATGATTGGGCCGGCCTTGATTGTATATATGAGCCAAGTGCTCTGGAACTTTCTGTAAAATATGCCACATGCACAATCTATGAGTAGTATTTGGTAATATCGTTGCAATTGCCTTACCCATAGCCTTGTCATCATCTGTGGTAATTGTAGAAGGAGCACGTCCAAGCATTGCCTCAAGCCAAGTCTTCAACAACCATGTATAAGATTCCACTGTTTCGTTCACGAGCAAAGCACATCCAAACATCACAGATTGATGATGATGGTTAACCCCATTAAAAGGAACAAAAGGCATCTTATAGCAATTTGTTAAGTATGTAGCATCAAACGTAACAACATCTCCAAAATACTGGTATGCAAGTCTTGACCTTGCATCTACCCAAAAGCAATTTCCCATGCGCCCATTTTCATCAACTTGAATCGCATAAACAAAACCTGGATTTTTACATTGACTCTCAATGAAATACTTATACATTCTTTGCGCATCTCCTTCTTCAAGCAACTTTCTTCTTTTATTACCCAAATAATTTTGAACATCAACTGAAATACAACCAACATTATAGTCACCACCGGATTCTTTACTCAACACTGACATTATCTTTCTTGGAGGTACACCTGACTCATTGAGTGTATCTATAAGATTCTTTTGGGCACGTGATATCACTCTATGCCCACGAAGCAAACTTGTACTTTTAGGAGTAAGAAGCTCATGGTTGTGACTGGTCTCAAACTTACTTACAATCCATGTTTCTTCTACTTTCCTTAAACCCATCATTGCTTTGCACCCCATTCTTGTTTCTGCCGTCTCTGGACCTATTCTTTCTTTCTTTTTATAACTTTTATGGCGAAACCCTTCCCTCGAACAAACATATTCAATTCCAACCAATGATTTATCTTTTTTTGACAGTCGAGTATGATTTATTCGAATGCTAAAACCCTTTCGCCTTGCATATGCATTAAAACATGTACGAGCATCTTCTACGTCATCAAATTCCATACCAAGACTTGGTTCCAAAGGACCATTATAGGCAGAAGGTTTATTCAAATCATTCATAGACAAGTCTACATCACTTTCATCTTCTACTATTTCCGGCTCAACATGTGCTAAGTCTTCTACCATATCATCACAAAGTGATATTATTTCAGGTTCTCTGTTATTCGCACTCATATTTGTAATATCAAATTTCAATATAACCTGGAAAAAAAATTATCACATTAGGTAAAAAGAGTGTAATAGAACTAGTTTCTAAGTTATTAGTCAACTTATTGAAAGTTATTTATACAGAACACAACATCCCAAGAAAAATTCAAAAACAACATCACAGAGATGAAAAATTCAAAAACAAGTTTAGTAGAAACAATAGGTTCTAAATCAATGATGTTGTTCCCTAAATAATAAATAAAATAACTATTCCAAATAATCTTAACCAAAGCCTAAAGTAATACATTCTGAGTATAAATAGCAGAGGAAAAAAAAATAAAAAAAAAAATCAAGGCAATCCAGTGCACTAATTTATATGATAGTACTGCGTGCAATATAATAGTAAACCCCTCCCCACCCACTTTGTACTGTTGCTAAACCCCACAGGCCATGGCTTTTTAATTTTATTGCACGCAAATTCAAATCCAACTCAAAATCACCCAAACCCAAATCCTCTGTTTATTTTTTTGGCTCTCTGTTCCGTTTGGTTGTCACCCAATCAAGCAAATAACTTTGAAAAACTAACTTTATCAATATTCAAAAAACAAGACAATGGATTGATAATGAAAAAAAAAAAATAGGAAACAAGTGGAAAAGAAGACAAAACCAGTATTGGAGGGTGGATTTCGGCCTTTACCAGGTAAGCAGCGGCGCCGGCGACGGTGGAGTCTCCGGAAGAGTTTCCGACAGTGTGTATAGCTATTCACATATGGTGCCTCTTGAGTTTCACGATAGTTTGCTTTTTAATTTTATAGGTTTTAATTTTCTGATTTATTAGTATAAATAGGTTATTAATGAGAGTGTGATTGTGTGTGGTAGTCCTTATTCACTTATTTGTAAAAAAATTTAAAAAACTGATGTGTCATACTAATATTGGAGGGTGTAAAGTAAGGGTTTTACACCGGCTTCTTATTGAATTTATTCTAAAAAAAAATAATGGTAGAACTTAAATACAGTTCCTTAAATCAAGTACATTAGGTTTCTAATTGAATTCAAATACATTAAATTTAAATATTCTTGGAAAATATAACATTGTTTTGTGTTTCATTAGTTCAAACAACTTAACCTAAAGAACTGTACCTAAGTTTTACCCAAAAAATAATTTGAATAAGTCTTTGAGACACAACATTTGTGTTGTTAAGACTTAAGGCATATTGTGATTGGTAATAACAATAGTAGTTTCAACGATGAACTAGGTTGAAAGTGATACTATTAGATCAACAATTAATAAAGAAAAAAATTGTGAAAAAAAATTGTTTGTGTCATTACTCTTTGAATTCATGTTTGGTGCTTCTTTCCACTACTTACGCTATTATAATTAATGGCATTGATTTGGGAAGTGAATCATTTATTGCACGTATAGATGTAGAGTAGATTTGTTGATTCTCTATTTTGTATTTACTTCTCTGATGCAATTTTTTAATGAGCTTGCTACAACCATGATAACATACGGAAATTTGCAGGGAGAAAGAATAATTTTTCTTTCTTTATAATATGTATTTTTAGTTTTTTCTATTTTAAAAGAAAGAGAAAAAGAAGTTTCATTAATAGTGGCTAACAAGAAGATTGGCTTTAATTAATTAATTATAATTATGGCTTGGGCTAATCAAGAAGATTAGTTGTCTAAAAGCGCGTTGGCCCTTCATCTCTTTAAAAAGTGACCCATATACGCAAAATAGCTAACGGAGCCCAAGGGCCTGTTTGGTACATGTTTTCGTTTTCTGTTTTGGTTTCGTGACTTTTTATTTTATTGAAGTTGGAACTTTAATCCTGATTTGAATTCAAGATTGTAAAAAAAATTATGTTTGGTACATAGTTTTGGTTTCACAACTGAAATCACAATTTAAAAAAAAAAATTATGTTTGGTACATAGTTTTGGTTTTTAGACTTAAATTTTATTATTACATTATTATTATTTTTCTTTCCTTTTTTCCCCACCACCCACGTACACCACCTTTTCATTTTTTTTTCTTTCCTTTTTTTCCCCACCACCCACGTACCCCCTCCCTTTCTTTTTACTTCTCCCACCAGACCTACATATCAGACCCACAGTTCTCCCCCCCATTTCTCTCCTTTCTTCTTCCTTTTTTTTTTTATACTCAGACCCACAGTTCATCCCCCCCATTTCTCTCCTTTTTTCTTCCTTTTTTTTTTTTACTCAGATCAAACCCCAAAAAGAGGTTGGACAGAAAAAGTAAGATTGAGTCTCTCCCGAACAGGATCATCTCCTGCAAAGGTTGAGAATGGCAAAAAGGATAGCAAGTCAGCTGTTAAACGAAGTTTGCTAGATGATCTTTCTCGAGAACTTGGCTTAGATGAAGACACTGAGAAAGTACGCTGTGATGAAGTTTTAAGCCAGAAAAACAATCTCTCTATAGAAAGTACGCTGGAAGTGAAGAAAACTTGTCTCTACCCCCCATTTCTCTCCTTTTATTAATTCTTTGTTTGTTTTTGTTTTGTTGGGTATTTTTTTGTTTGTCTTCTACGGTGAAGTGGCCGTGAAATGCCCGAGAGCAAGGGAGAGAGAAGCAGAGAAACACTGGAGGAGAGAGAGAAAATGGGGAGAAAAGAAGAAGGTGGGCCCAGTAACGGTAATAAACTGGGACCCACAAGAATTGAGTCCGGATTTGAATCCGGCTTGGATTCAAAAACAGGTGAAAGGCTGAACTCAAATTTGGCATGGGATCCACATAAAATTCAAGTTGGGATTTCAATCCTCACTTAAATCACGTGTACCAAACATCATTTTTTTTTTGTGGGACCCGGTGATTATGGATTTGAATCCCAGAATCAGGATTCAAATCACGTGTACCAAACACGCACCAAGTGACCCTAGTCACCATCCTGGTCTGTCCAATAGTAGCACAGAATTATAGGTTACTTGCTACCTTTATTACAACTGGGGGCAACAAATGCCCTATGAGTTATGAAAAGACTCAACTAAAAAAAAAAAAAAAGCTTTATGAAAAGATGGTTAATGATCTGATTCTAAATAAATTTTTGAGAAATTATATTTTAAACCTATAATTTATAGATAGTTTCAAATTAAATCTATAATGACACAAGTTACAAATTAAACCATATGGTTTAGGGGAGGTTTCAACTCAAACCCAATAGTTTTGTAAGTTACAAATAAAACTCTAATTTTTTTAAATTTGCTTAAATTAAAACCGCGAGCCTTTGCGATGAGAAAGAGAGAGAGAGAGATGGTATAAATTGAAACGGAATTACAAATTTAAGATTTAAGATTTAATTTATAAAATATGAAATTATAGAGTTTAATATGAAATCCTCATAACTTATAGGATTTAATTTGTAAGTTATTAAATTATAAGATTTAATTTGAAACACTCTAAATTATACGGTTTAAAAGGAAAATTGTCTTCACAAAAAAGAAGAAGAAGAATAAGAAATTTGGGTCTAAATCAATTATCCAGTCAAAATGAGGCCCAAAAGGTTTTAGCTGCTGGGTTGGCATGATTATATAGCATCCGAGGACTTTGTTTATAGCATCAATCACTAAGAGGGCATCTCCTTCTTCAAATATGATGTACTTGCCCATTAATGACACAATTACATGCAAATGAATGTTAATCTACTATAATTTTTTAAAAGTACCTTCCCAAACCATATGAGATGTTTGAGATTAACTTCTGAGTACTTTTTGTGGAATTATTGATTTCTTATAATTAAGATTGTTTTAAGATCTATACAAGCTCTATACATGCTAGATTACAATATGATTTGAACAATTACACCAATTTGAACAAATTAAACCAAGATACTGATAAGTTTATTTTAAGTAAAAAAAATCTAATTTCATGTAGTTTATTATAAGAGATATTATCAATTGAACTAATTAAAATTTATAATATTAAAAATTTAAACTAAAAATGAAAGATTCTTCTACATTTTTGGGTAAGTATTCTGTCTTCAAAAACTATGTTAGTATGGTCAAAGACTCAAAATCAATCCACTTTTACAAAGTCTTCGATATGCAATCATGCTACTTTTACAAAGTCCACGATTGAAGGTTACTGCAATAACCATAGAATTTAACTAGACATTGATTCTTATTTTTATTTTTTGATAAGAAAGACATTGATTCTTATTGGTCTTGCATGCCATTGACAAATATGATCTAATCAACCCTAGTTTTTCGGTAAGAATATTTAGCGCTGTACGGTTTATTATTTTTGAAAACCCAAAATTCATGTTTCACATCAATATAAACTCTCTAATTTTATATTGGAGGATGATTTGGCGACATTGTATAAAGCTTATGGGTAAAACTGGCATATTAAAAAATGGTCATTTTCAAAGCTCTACACCACCTCGCGACCTTTTTTGGGTAATTATACTATACTCCGGGAGTACATTAAATGCGTACTCCCTCCTCTCACAGAAGTTGTAGGTCCCGTAAATTAAATTCATGATAGGACCCACCACTTCTGTGAGAGGAGGGAGTACGCATTTAATGTACTCCCGGAGTACCTAATAATTTTCCACCTTTTTTACCGTTTTCCACCGAGAAATGAGAAAAGTCACTACCTCTTGTCTTGTCATGTAGCACTTGGCACAGCAAGCCACAGAGAGACACCCAATTTGCGAACCATTCATAATGAACCATTTGGTTAGGTTTCAAGGGTTTTGGGGACATGGGATCTCTCAGTACACAGCAATTGAAACTAGAACTAGAAAGGGAAAGGGTTTTTTTATATAGAAGTATATTTTGATTTGGGTTTTCTCTTCCCATTTATATATTCACATTAAATTTGTTTCTATACTTTTTTATTAGTAAAGGGTCCCAATAATATGTTTGTTTTAGGGACTTCCCATCATCGTGATTCGGACTAATGATCAACTCCTTAGGTAGATCCTAAGAGTCCACCAACAGCCAACTTCCTTCATTGGATGCCATTAAGTCCCTAAGTACCTACCAAGTAACATCTCCATTGATAAACGGCCTAATATGCTGTGTTCAGAAAAGAAAAGAAAAAAAATCACCAAAAAGTGTGGGTTTGTGGTGACTCTCTACGAATTTACATAGCCTAATGAAAAATAATTGGAAGGATGGACTAAAAAAATCCAGTTTGCGACTCACCACACCACTATCGTCATTGCCTCTACACTACCTCTGTCATTGCCGTCACCGTTGTTGTTATCATTACTATGAGTATTTAATGTGGTTTTGCATTAAAGACTTGTGTCGAAAACAGAAAACCTTTGGTGATTACATTTTTATTATTAAGTTCTGTATATTACAATTAATCCATTAATAAGTATATATTGTAGTCTAAACTCTAGACTAATACAAGGTTACAATATTTGCACTACAAGTCTATTATATATTATAGTTCAAGTTCATTGTAGAAGGACTTACTCGTCTCTAGGATTCTATCTTAATATCACTAATACAGCCATACAGGCAAAGAAAGATAAAATACGTGGCTCATAATTGAGATACTCGAGCCCAACTGCACCAAATAGGTCAAAAAGATCCATACTACCAAACAAGGTTGTTAACATGCATTAGTTTATGTAGGCCCATACATAGGACTATAGGAGGCCCAGACCTGTTACCATTACTTGTACAAACACTCTTATTTCATGTACACCACTCATAAAGTGTGCTTATAAACAAGCCTATCCTTATGCAGTTTTACACATGGTTGAATAATGCATAATTATTCTAACACGGATGACCAAGCCTACTTATTAGATTAAGTGTAAATGGGCCATCCGAGCCCAAATCACTCCAACCCACACCCAATCAGTAAATAATTTTTTTCCTATGACCAAAGAATAGCACTATGAAAGGTGGACACTGGACAAGGAAATAAAAAAGGAAAAAGAAAGAATAACAAGAACAATGATTAATAAAAATTTGAAAAATTACATTTAAACCCTATAATTTAGGGGTGTAACAAATTCAACTTTATAGTTCAAAAGTAACATATTAGATCTTGAAATTTATAAAGTAATAAATTAATAGTTATATGAAAGATTTATTTATTTATATAATTATATGATTTTTTTAATAGTTATAGGTCTTAGGGATATTTTAGTCATTTTATTAATGTTAGGGTATTATATGTTATACACAAGGGTACTTTTGAAATTCATTATAAAAAATTGTAATGATTCCTAGAAATGTGATAAAACCAAACAAGCATTGGTATGTTACATTCTTGGAATGTGAAGGGGATATAATTAATGAACCAAATATCATAATCCAACATTCCCTTGATGTGATTCCACGGTTTAAGGATTATAGGAATGTTATATTACGGTATAATCTAAGATCAAACGAACCAAACGCCTCCTGAGTGTATCTATAAGATTCTTTTGGGCACGTGATATCACTCTATGCCCACGAAGCAAACTTGTACTTTTAGGAGTACAAAGCTCATGTTTGGGACTGGTCTCAAACTTACTTACAATCCATGTTTCTTCTACTTTCCTTAAACCCATCATTGCTTTGCACCCCATTCTTGTTTCTGCCGTCTCTGGACCTATTCTTTCTTTCTTTCTTTTTATAACTTTTATGGCGAAACCCTTCCCTCGAACAAACATATTCAATTCCAACCAATGATTTATCTTTTTTTGACAGTCGAGTATGATTTATTCGAATGCTAAAACCCTTTCGCCTTGCATATGCATTAAAACATGTACGAGCATCTTCTACGTCATCAAATTCCATACCAAGACTTGGTTCCAAAGGACCATTATAGGCAGAAGGTTTATTCAAATCATTCATAGACAAGTCTACATCACTTTCATCTTCTACTATTTCCGGCTCAACATGTGCTAAGTCTTCTACCATATCATCACAAAGTGATATTATTTCAGGTTCTCTGTTATTCGCACTCATATTTGTAATATCAAATTTCAATATAACCTGGAAAAAAAATTATCACATTAGGTAAAAAGAGTGTAATAGAACTAGTTTCTAAGTTATTAGTCAACTTATTGAAAGTTATTTATACAGAACACAACATCCCAAGAAAAATTCAAAAACAACATCACAGAGATGAAAAATTCAAAAACAAGTTTAGTAGAAACAATAGGTTCTAAATCAATGACGTTGTTCCCTAAATAATAAATAAAATAACTATTCCAAATAATCTTAACCAAAGCCTAAAGTAATACATTCTGAGTATAAATAGCAGAGGAAAAAAAAAAAAAAAAAAATCAAGGCAATCCAGTGCACTAATTTATATGATAGTACTGTGCAATATAATAGTAAACCCCTCCCCACCCACTTTGTACTGTTGCTAAACCCCCACAGGCCATGGCTTTTTAAATTTTATTGCACGCAAATTCAAATCCAACTCAAAATCACCCAAAGCCAAATCCTCTGTTTATTTTTTTGGCTCTCTGTTCCGTTTGGTTGTCACCCAATCAAGCAAATAACTTTGAAAAACTAACTTTATCAATATTCAAAAAACAAGACAATGGATTGATAATGAAAAAAATAAGAAACAAGTGGAAAAGAAGACAAAACTAGGATTGGAGGGTGGATTTCGGACTTTACCAGGTAAGCAGTGGCGCCGGCGACGGTGGAGTCTCCGGAAGAGTTTCTGGCAGTGTGTACAGCTGTTCATATATGGTGCCTCTTGAATTTCACGATAGTTTGCTTTTTTAATTTTATAGGTTTTAATTTTCTGATTTATTAGTGTAAATAGGTTATTAATGAGAGTGTGATTGTGTGTGGTAGTCCCTATTCACTTATTTGTAAAAATCTATAAAAAAACTGATATGTCATACTGATATTAGAGAGTGTAAAGTAGGGGTTTTACACCGGCTCCTTATTGAATTTATTCTAAAAAAAATAAGGGTAAAACTTAGATACGGTTCCTTAGATCAAGTATATTAGGTTTCTAATTGAATTCAAATACATTAAATTTAAATATTCTTGGAAAAGATAACATTGTTTGTGTTTCATTGGTTAATACAACCATGTGTTTGAATTCAATTGAGGAACCTAATGTACTTAACCTAAAAAACTGTACCTAAGTTTTACTCAAAAAATAATTTGAATAAGTCTTTGAGACACAACATTTGTGTTGTTAAGACTTAAGACATATTGTGATTGGTAATAACAATAATGGTTTCAATGATGAACTAGGTTGAAAGTGATACTATTATATCAACAATGTCAATAAAGAAAAAAATTGTGAAAAAAAATTGTTTGTGTCATTACTCTTTGAATTCATGTTTGGTGCTTCTTTCCACTACTTACGCTATTATAATTAATGGCATTGATTTGGGAAGTGAATCATTTATTGCACGTATAGATGTAGAGTAGATTTGTTGATTCTCTATTTTGTATTTACTTCTCTGATGCAATTTTTTAATGGGCTTGCTACAACCATGATAACATACGGAAATTTGCAGGGAGAAAGAATAATTTTTCTTTCTTTATAATATGTATTTTTAGTTTTTTACTATTTTAAAAGAAAAAGAAAAAGAAGTTTCATTAATAGTGGCTAACAAGAAGATTGGCTTTAATTAATTAATTATAATTATGGCTTGGGCTAATCAAGAAGATTAGTTGTCTAAAAGGGCGTTGGCCCTTCATCTCTTTAAAAAGTGACCCATATACGCAAAATAGCTAACGGAGCCCAAGTGACCCTAGTCACCATCCTGGTCTGTCCAATAGTAGCACAGAATTATAGGTTACTTGCTACCTTTATTACAACTGGGGGCAACAAATGCCACATGAGTTATGAAAAGACTCAACTCAAAAACAAAAAAAAAAAAAAAAAAAAAAAAGCTTTATGAAAAGATGGTTAATGATCTGATTCTAAATAAATTTTTGAGAAATTATATTTTAAACCTATAATTTATAATAGTTTCAAATTAAATTTATAATGACACAAGTTGCAAATTAAACCATATGGTTTAGGGGAGGTTTCAAATCAACCCAATAGTTTTGTAAGTTACAAATAAAACTAATTCTTTTAAATTTGCTTAAATTAAAAAGCCTTTGAGAGAGAGAGAGAGAGAGAGAGAGAGAGAGAGATGGTATAAATTGAAACGGATTTATAAATTTAAGATTTAATTTATAAAATATGAAATTATAGAGTTTAATATGAAACCCTCATAAATTATAGGATTTAATTGGTAAGTTATTAAATTATAAGATTTAATTTGAAACACTCTAAATTATACGGTTTAAAAGGAAAATTGTCTTCACAAAAAAGAAGAAAAAGAATAAGAAATTTGGGTCTAAATCAATTATCCAGTCAAAATGAGGCCCAAAAGGTTTTAGCTGCTGGGTTGGCATGATTATAGACTTAAGCCTGTTAAAATTTGAAGTGCAATGTATTACCGTTACCAGCAGTATGATCTAACGCTGGTCTAAATGAAACTGGGCCACTACGAAATAAGCCCATTAATGTCAGGCTCCCATTGTGGGCAAGAAGTTAAATCCATTTTGAGTTTGTTGAGCTACGGCCCAAATGTATGTCTGAATCACCGCAGGGGTCTTGGCCCGAAATTGATCTCTGTGGGTTTAACGGCGCTATTGAAAGGGGCTAGGATTAGGCATGCACATTCTAAAGAGTAAACCCAATTAAAACTTGGGCTGGTGTTCTATAAATTGGTCTGACCTTAGACCGACCTGATTTTCGTTTCCATGAAGTTAGGTGCAGTGTTATCAAACAGCAATAAAATTACCTCTTATATACGGTCTAAAATCGAATATGTTTTGGTGAGTTTCAGTTAATTCAATTGATAATAATTTGATTATAAAGAATAATCATTGATCGATTACATAAAAAATAAATTCATCATATAACGGATGTTATAAGTTTTAAATTTTATCTTATTTTTATATTAAAGAAATACAATATCTCTAATTAAAGGATTTAGAGATGTCGTTTCACTTTCATTACAAGTTGGTTGGTAAGAGGTAACCCTAGAGATGTATCCTTTCTCTAGGGTTCTTTTCTCATTGGCTCAACTTAATAGTAGGTTTTTTTTTTTTTTTTTTTTTGTCTTTTCAAACATTATGTGAAATTGAATCGATGGGCAAAACATGACTGCCATTTTTTCCTGAAAACCAATGGGATTCTTTACAAAATTTGTCAAAGTCAAGTGACTAATGGTAGGAGAGAACTAGGTTCCCCACTGCCACTAGCACAAAACATAATTTCCTATTTATGGTAAAATCCAAGGCATACCAAGTAGCCCACTTAGCCACCCACTCACCCACCCCAATATCTCTTCATGTTTCACTTTTCTCTTTTCCACCTCTCTATAATTGTTTCTTTACGTGGAAAAGAAAAACTTTTTCCACAGTTCAAGGATGATCATTTCCTATGCTTGGGCATGGTCATACGCATCTCCTACTAGGGAATAGGAATCCCCACATAAAATTGACATAATTGCATTTTCCTTCTCTTTCTCTTTCTCTCTCTCATTTGTTTTTTTTTTTTTTTTTTTTTTGCCTAAGAAATTATTCGATGTTGCTTGACTTTAGTGATTGAAACAATAGAAAGTATATGGGTAGGGACAATATAAGAGTAAGATATATGTGTCTACCAAATATGGAAAAGAAGATACTAGTGGGGAGGTTCTTCCACAATGATGTGTAGGGTGGGCATTGGTTGGGTTGGTTCTACTATAACCTAAATTATTTAGGTGGGTGATTTGAGGGCCTCTTAATTTTGTTAAGTGGGGTTCCCTATGTGTAAGGTTTTTGAAAATTATCATTATAATTGTCACGTCTTCCTCTTTGGTATTGCTTAATTAAATTTCTTCTTGGTGCAGAAATTAGTGTCTCGTCACTAATAACACATCTATCAATAGAAAATCATATGTCTAAGTATTCTTGTCCAACAATAAAGAAAGAATGGACGAGACTTCTGTCCAAATACTCTAGTGACTAATAAGTGATCATTTTTAGATTTGTGTCATGTTCATGTCGCGTTTAGTACATTACAGGACTCAATGATCGATGCAAGCCAAACTAAAAGGAACGATTTGCTTACGCATCAAATCTACTTATTGGAAAAGAAATTTAACATATAGAAGAAATTAACTAGACTTTTGTTATTGCTGTTATTATAATTACTATTATAACATATGTATCATACTGATGTTAATAACGAAAAACACGAACATTCAGATTGATCAAAAGCTTCAAATTAAGAAAATACTTTAAGCAGAATTTTAAAAATCAACATAAAAGAAAAATAAAAGAAATGAAAGAGTGAAGTCATATCTTATCACCCTTTATGCGACAAGCATGTAAAGTGATGGTGGTAATTGCTGAGAGATTTCAATTGCAAAGTGAGAGGGATGTTGAATATATTCATGCCCACTTCGACTAAACAATACAAGCCGTGATTTGTACCCGAAGAAATTTCCTTTTGATTATTATAATAAATGTTGCTCTCAAATTGGTCCGACTCCGACCTTTCACCTTTTCGAATGTTTCTTTTTCTTCTCAATTTAGCATTTAAATTCCTCTCCAAAAAGGATTTATTTATTTATTTCTCCAATCCTAAGTTGCTTTGTGCCAAAGGCATTGGCATCTATCCTTGCTGCACAAGCGCAACACTTGTATGCACTTAAAGTTTTGGTGAATATTTTGCCACGAAAAAGCTGAACTAGCGAATCGCGTATTCCTCACAGTAACAAAATTATAACCACAATCTATGTGAATAAGCACTACTTATCTAGTTATATGCGCCACGGGAAATCAGTTTACTTGCTTCACGTCCATGTACTATGAATCATTTTTTTTTTATAAAACCATGTACTATGAATCATGAATCATAATTATAGGGGTAAATTATATTTTCGATCCCTGATATTTGGTGTAGATTCGATTTTGGTCCTTAAATTTAAAAAATCTGGATTTAGTCTTTCAAACTTCTAGAAGATAACAATTTAATCATTCAAACTATTTTTCTGTTTACACTAATGAAAATATAGAGGCAGGGATCAAATCAAACCAACCCCATATATAAGCGGCTAAAATTTATTTAATCTTATATTTAAATGACCAAAATCGAACTTGCCTTAATTTTCAAGAACAAAATTATTTAAAATTTAGAAATTTTAAGGATCAAATCCAAAATTTGAAAATTTGAAAATTGAACTTACCTTAAATTTCAGAGAAATATAATTTACCCTAATCATATTCACGAAACTTTTTTTTTTTTCAGCGTTTGAGGTCCTTTGGCAACACTCATGAACATTTGAGCCATAGCCTCATGGTGAAAAGTAGACCTCTTTTCATACAAGATTAATCTTTAGTTTTGTACAATTAGAGAATAATTTGGTGCTGTTTTGGTCCTTTGGGACTACGTAGCTCCCCCCTCCTTCCCAAAAAAATCCTATGAACATATATACTATAATCCTTATAATAAATGTTTGCATTATTGCATGAGCTCAAAGATTGTATATAGGACCCAATTGGTGAAGATAATGAGTAAAGATGATACTTCTTGTTTTTGATTTCAACTCATTTTAACATAACATGCATGATGCATCATATATCTATGATGCATCATGCATGTTATGTTAAAATGAGTTGAAATCAAAGATTTGAGACAATGAAAATATGCCAAGTTGAATAATGGCAAATTCCATTCACAATAACCGGCTAGCTTCAATATTATAGGCCAATACATGCAAACCCCTGCAGTTTATGTTTCTTTTTAAATCTACTAATGTGCTAATGATGCGAAAATGGTCCAATCTAATCATAACTCGGTGGAGAAAGGAGAATACCCACTAGGGTCTAGGAAAGTAAAATTATAGATTTGAGCTCAAATTTTGTGAAAAAAAAAAAAAAAAAAAAAGGGAATAAAACTCATGCGCATTAAGAGATGGCCCATAGGCCATAAAGAAAATGAAGTCAAATCCCATCACTCTTTATATAAAAAGTTTATTCAAAAAAATGGTGCAAAGCAGTTTTCAACAGCGAAGTGAGAGTGATGTTGAATATTTTTTTTTCTTCACAGAAATATCCGACTAAATCATTTTTAGTGATGCCCCATCGAACAGGAAACTAGTATAGTCGTTGGTCCCCTAACAAACCAACCTTTGCATTTATTTTCTCCCCCAATTTGCACACATTTGATTTTGCTTTCCATAGAGATCAACAACTATAGGTTACTAATTCTTGTAGCGTCACGGCATTAGCATCTTTAAATTATGGCTTACTGCATGCTCAAAATATACTTTGAGTGAATAATTGGCTTCCAAGACACCAACAACGTATACTATCAACCATTTTAAACACCAACAAATATATAATTATTTAGAGAAACCATAATTAATATATTGGTGCCTTGTCGTGCTAGTGATTGTATAACTTTTTTTTTTTTTGAATTTCGTTATTGTTTTTAGTTTTACACAAGCTATATTTACTAATAATAAGTATATTAAAAAGAGTAAGATCCGGTCCTCATTTATTTTTTTCATCCAGAACCTTGTCTCAAGGGTCAACCAGATAAATAATTGAACCAATTTTGTCTTTTTATTGGTATAGCTTTTTAGTCTCCATAGACTTCATCAGTAAGCTAGTTGAACACTTTTGAGCCTGTTCATTGGCTGAAAAGGTTAAGTGGTGAAATGAGTAGCACCGTATACCAAAGCCAAGTCAATTTCGAGCATATAATGCACAATTTTTAGCAAGAAAATAAAAATAAAGTGAAGATTCCAAACCCAAGAGATCTTACAATCCCAGATTCTTCCTTTTCCCTCTCTCTATCACAAATTAATTAATTTTCACAAGATTATTATTTTTGTGGGGGCAAAAATGCATGTCTCTTTGGCCACCGAGAGGGCAGCAATATATATATGCGAAAATGACAGTGCTATTAAGGCATTTAGAATCCTTCTCATTTTAGCTTTCTGGCTTTATGTATGAGGGTGAATATCTCTCTATCTAGTCTCTTCCCCATATGCCACGGGCCACGGCTAACAATATACGGACAGAGGCTCTCACACAGTCACACTCACACGTACTTTTTATTCTTATTTTAATTTTAATTTTTGATGATGATGATTCTGCTTGCAAAAATTATCTCTAAACTCAGTCCACTCAGTTAACCCAACCAGCAAGGTAGGTGACAGGACGAAGTCAAGATTTTACATGAGTGGGGCCGGTGTATCAATCAAATTTTTTTAATAAAAATCCAAAATAGCATCTATATAGTATTAACAAAACATTAACAACTGAAAAAATACAAAATAATTATTTTTAATACATTACAATGTATTTTGATTATTTTTAAGATCCGTTTGGGTTAATTGTTTGAAAAAAGTACGATTTTAAAATGTATGCTTTGAAAACATGATTTTGAAATCACATATAAGCGTTTGGTAAAACTAATGAAAAATGTTGTTTTTTTAAATTAGGAGTTTATATAATTTTAGTTTAAAACTATTGTTTCCGGTGCAAATTATCAAAAAGGACATAATTATACTGTTATATTACTATTATTTTAATTTAGTCAATGTTAAAATCGTAATAATATTATTATTTTTAAAAAAATGGTAAATAATTCACTTTTTGTGAATTGAGTATTTGAATTATATGTGCAAAATAGTTATTTTTGAGTGCAAACTAACAGAAAAACCATTAGTATTTTTTTTGTTTGAGATACCAACATCATCAGACATTAACCATGCTAAAATATCTAACTTAAAAGAAGAAAACAAAAAAAAGGTTACACATGGAGTGTGAATGCACCACACACCTCCACGGGAAGGAAGTCCTTAAAAGTTTAAAAGAAAGAAAAAGTAAAGTCAATAGCCTACTTATAGTAGGCGTTGTTTGAAGATATTGAGAGAGAGAGAGAGAGAGAAACCTTGGGTATCAAAGAAATCCTAGTTGAAGATGTTGAGAAAAAATGAATCTCTGCCTAGAGAGAGAGAAAGAAGTAGGGTTTTTGTTGCGACGGCATTCTTAATGTTATTGCAACTTGCTCTTAGATGTGACTGGAGGTGAGATTCTACAAGCTGATAATTTGTCATTACTTCAAATGTTTGAGGGTATTTTAGTTATTGACACCCTAAAAAATGTGTGATGCAAAAACGTGACTGAGTTATTTTTTTGTGATTTGGGCCGTATAATTTTGATTATTTCGTTTTAGGTTAATTTTTTTTTTAAAGGGCCCAAAAATAATGTTAGTAAGGACCCAAAAATTATATGAGTGGGGGCCAATTAATCTACTATAGCATTTTTTTAGAGCCAGCAGGGGCCACGACCCCCTTTGGTTCCCAAGTGGCTCTGTCTCTGTATGGTGAGCTCATGGTTGTGTTACTTGGCGAAAAAAAGAAAAAGAAAAAAGAGGACCACCGTTTATGTGTTATAGACTACCTCTTGTTAGGGTCTTTAATCTTTAGGCAAAAATATTGTTTTTGTTTCTAAGTTTTGTATGAAGTTCATTTTTTGTCCCTGAATTTTGATTTTGATTTTGATTTTTTTTTACATATGAATTTTGTCATTTAAAAATAAAAAAAAAAAAGTTCAGGAACGAAATTCATTTTAAAAACAAATTTTTTTCATTCATGGATAAAAAACGAACTTTTTAAAGTTTAGGGACGAAAACCGAATTTCATGTAAAGTTTAGGGATAAAAAGAATAGTTTAACTTATGAAGAGAAAACTACATTCTTATTCACCAATTATTATTTATATATAAAAAAAAAAGGGAGTAGTTTGGGTTATGTAAAATATTCTTTCCTAACATAACTTGTTTCATTCGTGGGTTCATGACCTTTTTTATAGACACACACCTTAATGAGAGAGGTTGTAAACAGGGCAGTAACTTATTAGGGTGGGAGGAACACTAGTTTCTTTGGTGAATATGCAAGCTAGTATGGACAACATATAAATATATGCAAAATGATGAACTCATACAAATAATTAATATTGTAAAATCATTTTACTATGAAGTGATTAGTCAGTATAAGAAAACTTATTATTATTTATTTTTATTTGGGTAAAAACGTTTTGAGTATATTCTAAACCTTTTAGTTTTGAGTATATTTTATTTAAATCTCAAAGTTTCTAAAAACGTTTCATTTAAACCTAGTTTCCTATAATTTTAATTAAATCTTAGAGTTTTTGGTAAGTTTCATTTAAATTTCAAAGTTTGAAATAAATTTTATTTAACCAACTTTTCACATAATGTTTAATGATGTTAATAAAAAAAAATATTATAGAAGGTTTAAAAGAAACATTTTAGAAACTTTGAGATTTAAATAAAACATTTTAAAAGTTTAAAGATTAAATAAAACATATCCAAAACTCTAAGGTTTAAAAAGTAATTTATCATTCTCATTTCGAGGGAATGTCTTGGAATAAACGCCACAAGAAAGTTGAAGAAGAAAAAGGACAACATCAATTGTATGTGCTAATACTGTATTCTTATGTTACTTATAATATGAAAATTGGCAAACTCACAAATGAAAGGTCGGAGAAACACTATAATTATAATAAGTGGTGGAAGAAAATGTTGTTTGAAAATGTGATGAAAACAAGAAGAATCACATAAATGTTCCCTTTGAGGTACAATGAATCAGATCATTCGTGGTTTTGAAGGCATAATTGGTTCCATTGTAAATTTTTTTAATTCACTTTAATATATAATTTGATCATTTTTATTGAAAATGAAAATTTTAATAATTTTAATTTAGAGATGCATGATAACAAATGATTTTTTGTTTGTTTAAGAAATATCGTCATCGAGCTTATTTCTGGTAGAGATACTAAGTTCTCTGTATGACTAATTTGATAATTATATTAAAAAAATTTATTTTTATTTTAAAGAGAAATATGGTCATCGAGCTTATTTTTGATAAGAGATAATAAGTTCTTTGTTTCGTAGAAATTTTTATATGTATTTAATTTCTAATTAGACAACTTTTATATACTTGTGTGTGAGTGTGAATAAGGTTTGTTTCGAGTCTTTTGACTAATTTATCAGTAACATAACTCGGCCCTCTAATAAAAATTAATAATAATATGGTGTCCATATTGTTACTTTAAAGGGAAAAATAAAAAATAAAAATCCCCCT
Source organism: Fagus sylvatica (assembly GCA_907173295.1). Lineage (NCBI taxonomy): Eukaryota > Viridiplantae > Streptophyta > Magnoliopsida > Fagales > Fagaceae > Fagus > Fagus sylvatica. The sequence goes on from OU015769.1 coordinate 37,211,825, forward strand.
ATTAACAGTGATTTATATATTAAATCTTCTATTTGACTCATTGAGTCAACCTTGCTGTTGGAAGGGAAAGGGAAGGAAAGAGAGGGGGGAGGGGGTAGCTTGAATAGGTCATATCTATGGGAAACTTTTGTTTGGTATTTTGGGGGAAAAAGCAGCTGAAAAGGTTGGCAAAAGCGGACAGAGAAGGTAGGAACAAAAAAACACATCAAATCAAACACCTTTTACTCCTCCATCCCTCTCAGAGTTTTGATGAATAGTTGTTAAGGGTGGGAGAGAAAAGGAAGAAAGAAAAACCATTCTTCATGGGTGGGTCCCCACGTTCTCAAAGATGATTCAACCTCAACATAAAATGCTTTCATACACTCCAATATGATGATGAATGATATGTGTGTGGTGGTGGTTGTGGGGTTAATTCTTTCCCTGTCACTCTCAAACTTTACAAATTGAAGCCTCTCTCTCTCTCTCTCTCACTTTCTCTCTCTCAAACTCGACCGATTCACAACATGTTAACTCGGTTGATTTGGACACCTCTTAATAAGTTTGGAATATGAGCAAAAAGCCCATTTCTTTCTTTATCCTGCCTTTTCAACTTATGAACTTATGCCTTGCTTCGCTTGTTTGCTCAAATCTTTTTTCACTTTTCCTTTTTGTCATACAATCTAAAGTCACTCTCTTATTATAACTTATATTCCTCTTTATTTTTATTTATTTTTCAAATGTCTCAATAATAAGAATCTACTTCCAGTTAATTAGCTCTAGACCCACAAAATATAATAGCAAAAACACACATCATTGAACCAAGATGCGATAATATGTATCCAAATTCCAAACCACTATAAAATAATAATAATAATAAAGCCACTCAAGGTACAGTTATTCCAAGAGAATGATATAAACCCAACTTAATTTAATAGATAACTCAAATTAGTGACCAGTTAGATCAATCAAACCTCATTAGCCATGTCATTGTCCAAACTCCAAACCACCAAAATCGTCATCAAAGCTCAACTTGTTTCATAAGAAAGGCTATAGTATAGAGCATTTAAGCATTTGAGTTGCCACCACAAGGGACACAGGGCCTAATGTCTGGTTGGGTGTCCTCCATTCAATTCTTTGTGATACACTTTGACTTATTTTCGTATAATCGGTGGATGCAATTAATGATTTATTCTTTAGTGATGACGGAATTCTCATCTCATAAAAAAAGAAAAAAAGAAAAAAAAAAAAGAGTTGCCTTAACTCGTACCGAGTGAACTCATTAATGTCAAATAAATTATTCCCACACGTTGCTCCAAGAGAAAGATCAAAAAGTTACACGTAGGCAGAGATAGTGACGCTGAGTGTCATTGTTGCGTTGGCCCAGTGAAAGTATAAGTGGACGCAGCATCTCTCTCTCGCAGAGAAAAAGCAAATGAACGATGATGATGATCTTCATCATGATACTCAAGTCTAAAGACACTACGTGATGTACAGAATCTATGCTCACCATCTATTCTGCCATGTGGACCCCCACTATACACCACCATACACTCCGCCAATAAATAATAACAAAGCCCTTTCAAGAAACATAAATTTATGGCCAAAATCCAACTTTTTTTTTTATGTCCATTTTTATATTATTTCTTTGAGATTGTATTCTTAAACTAAACCAACATTTATTTTTATATATTTATATATATATAAAAAAAAAAACGATACGTTTTATTAACAAAGATTTAAAAAGTATTTTATATTTTTTGTTTTTGTAATTTGGCCGGCGATGCCTACGCCGGTTAGTGTAGCCAGGCAATGCTTAACACCAGAGGCAGCTCACGCGCTGGACGAGGCGGTGGCAGTCGCGCGTCGACGTGGACATGGTCAAACGACGTCGCTTCATGCCGTTTCTGCTCTTCTCTCTCTTCCTTCCTCAACTCTACGCGACGCCTGCGCGCGTGCTCGGAACTCGGCTTACTCTCCACGACTTCAATTCAAGGCGTTAGAGCTCTGCCTGAGTGTCTCACTCGACCGAGTCCCCTCGACCCAACTCAGCGACGACCCGCCCGTTTCTAACTCGCTCATGGCCGCGATAAAACGCTCCCAAGCGAACCAGCGGAGACAGCCAGAGAATTTCCATCTATTCCACCAGATTTCTCAGCAATCCACTTCTTCCTCCTCCATTTCCTGTGTCAAAGTGGAGCTCCAGCACTTGATTTTATCGATTCTCGATGACCCGGTTGTGAGTCGGGTCTTCGCCGAAGCGGGTTTTCGGAGCTCCGAAATCAAGCTCGCTATAGTCCGCCCTCTCCCTCAGCTCCTCAGATATTCTCGCTCACGTGGCCCTCCTTTGTTTCTCTGCAACTTAAGTGACTATTCGGACCCGGGTCGCCGGGGCTTCGCTTTTCCCTTCTCGGGTTGTCTCGCCCCGGACGACGACAACAATAGGAGAATTGGAGAGGTTTTGAATAGAAAGAACAAAGGGAGGAATCCTCTACTCGTGGGTGTATGCGCTTACAGTGCACTCCAGAGCTTCACAGAGGCAATTGAGAAACAAAAAGACACCGTATTACCCGTGGAGCTTTCTGGGTTAAACGTAATTTGTATAGAAAAAGAGGTCTCCAAGTATGTGACCGAGATTTGTGACAAAGGGTCATTGAGTACGAAGTTTAATGAGGTGGGTTCGATGGTAGAGCAAAGTTTGGGACCTGGGTTGGTTGTGAATTTTGGAGACTTGAAGACATTTGTGGTGGGCGAGGATATCAATAATAGTACATCAGGTTCTGAAGCTGTGCGCTATGTCGTTGACCAATTGACAAGGTTGTTGGAGCTTCATGGTGGGAAGGTCTGGTTAATAGGTGCGGCTGCGAGCTACGAGTCGTATTTGAAGTTTTTGAGTAAATTTCCATCCATTGAGAAAGACTGGGATTTGCAGCTTTTGCCAATCACTTCTCTAAGGCCTTCCATGGCTGAATCATATCCCAGGTCCAGGTACTTGTTGTTTTCGCTTTGTATTATATTTGGCTTCTTTAATTTATTTTATTTGTTTATTGTTATAATTTATAAAGATCTTTGTTTGCTTCTGGAATTTAATATTGCATTGTCTTGCTCTTTGTTACAATATTAAATTTGAATTTTATATTATATATTAAATTTAGTTTCTATATATATATATATATATAAAATTAATCACAATCTTTGGAGGAGTGAGCTTGTACAGCACCTAGTTGAATTAGTGAAAATTGTGCTATATGTTGTAAATTTAGAGAGAGAATTAACTTATCATGTATGAGTACAAAATTTGAGTTTTTTATATTTTTTGAATTCATGTGTCTAACAGAATTTTTATTTATGAGTTTGGCACTAGATATCGTTTTGTATGAGTGACAAGTCAAATTCAATTGCCTGGGCCATGATATAATGTACCAGAGTTGCACACTCAGGTGAAAACAAGTCACTCTTGTTGGATTATGCATTCACGAGAATCTGTGCTTGATTATTTACTCTATATTGTGTTTAATATAGAGGATAACATAATGTTTTCTACAGAGTTGATTACCTGGCCATGTACTTTCGCAGGGGTGCACTGGTTAGGGTATTTAACATATACATTCTGGGATTTTAGGGGGATTAGGAGCTGAGGTGAGTTTGTGTTTAATTTCTTTCTTTAGTTAGCATTCTTATTCAATATAGCATGCGTATGATTGTGGTCCAGATTGCTGACGATCATGCATGAGCTGCAGTAGTTTTGAATATTGATGTTAGGGTATTAGTTGGCTGTGCCTCTCAAAGGATTAAACTTAGGTAAGTCGTAAATAAGTGTATGGATGCTAGAATCATAACTTCTCTCCAATTAATTCATGAACAATTCCTTTGTCACTCTCTCACTGGGTTTTGGTGCCAGTAGTGTCTTGGCAGCATTATTTTTCATGAGTTCACTCTGTCCAACTCTATCGTGTGTTTTACACGCTTCTTGAAATAGAATGTCTCAGTTAAGTCTGTAGCCTATAGCTATCTCCAACCTTACCCAATCCTGGCATGAAGTTTGCAATCGAAGCTTACTAATTATCTATTAATGTAGTAGCACCTTTAACTGTTTACTTACTTGCTCATACTCCACTCTGTATGCTCAGTCAATAAAAGTTGGCTAGGGTAGCAACTGGCATGGAAACTTGTTACGACTACGCTTAGTTGTAGATTTGATGGATATGCGTGTGTTTGTATTAACCATCTGTACTCTCTCTTCTGTTAAATTTTGGCTCATCATTTATGCCAATGGGATTTAACTGTTTTGTTTTTATGATATACTTACAGCTTGATGGAGTCGTTCGTTCCATTTGGTGGGTTCTTTTCAACACCTTCTGACTTAAAGGTCCCATTAAGTAGCCCATATCAATGCATGCCGCGGTGTCGTCAGTGCAATGAAAATTGTGAACAAGAAGTAATTGCTGTTTCGAAGGGAGGTTTTACTACTTCAGTTGCAGATCGATGCCAATCTAGCTTGCCTTCTTGGTTGCAGATGACTGAACTTGGGAACAAGGGACTGGATATGAAGGTGTGTATTCCTTTCGTATAATTCTTCAACATGCAATCTAAGTTCACCTTACAATGACTTGAAACCATGTTCCCGTTTTGTCAATTAGTGTCCACTGGGGTGGGAACCAATGCTTTCATTTTTTTTTTATTTTTTTGAGTGAATAATGAAAGTTCACTTGAAGATTAAGAATCTTCTACATATTGTGTAAAAGCCATTTTATTATCTCTTCAGTGCAGACCAAAGATGATGGCGTGGTATTGAGTGCTAAAGTTACAGGAGTGCAAAAGAAATGGGACAATATATGTCAGCGTCTTCATCATACTACACCATCCCCTGAAACAAACACGTTTCCTACTGTTTTGGGCTTTAGATTTGTCGAAGACAAGAAGGAGAATGCTGATAATCACAGCAGCAATAATACAGATGCATCTTCAAATGACACTAACTGTGTGAATGTGGATTCCTGCATGCCCATGGATATGCGAAAGATTACCACATTACAATCAGGCAATTCTTTTCCTGTGGTTAGCAAGCCTAAGAATGAAAGTTTGCTATCCAAACAATGGGAAAAACCTTCGAATGCTGAAGATCTTGAGTCACGTGGCCTCAATTCTCCCCCTTGCAGTTTATCCAATTCAAGTATGGGTGACGGTAGTCGAACCTCCCCCACATCTGCAACTTCTGTAACAACAGATTTAGGACTCGGAATATGCTGTTCTCCCACTAGTAATAAGCCAAAGAAATATACGCATCAAAATCCAACAGAGCTTCCACAGGGATTCTCAGGTCGCTTTTCTGCAGACGTTGATGTGGTCAATGGGAATATCTCTAATCATCTGACTCGATCTTCATCCTGCTCAAGTCCTGACTATGGTGGGCCCGTTGACCCAAGAGGTTTGAAGACACTATTTAGAGCACTGATTGAGAGAGTCAGTTGGCAAGACGAAGCCATTTGTGTTATCAGCCAAACAATAGCCTGCTGCCAAACAAGAAGTAAAAAACTCCATGGAGCAAGTCCGAGAGCAGATATATGGTTGAATTTTGTTGGACCTGATAGTGTTGGTAAGAGAAAAATAGCTCTTGCCCTCGCTGAGAAATTACGTGGAAGCCAGGAACATTTTATTTGTATGGATCTGAGTTCCCAAGACGGGCTGATCCATTCCAACACAATCTTTGGTCGCCAAGAAATGAATCATTATGATGTAAAGTTCAGGGGGAAAACTCTTGTTGATTATCTTGCTGAGGAGTTAAGCAAGAAACCCTTTTCCATTGCCTTCCTTGAAAATGTAGATAAAGCTGATGTACTGGCTCAAAAGAGTTTGTCTCAGGCTATTCGGACTGGTAAACTTTCAGACTCATATGGAAGAGAAATCAGCATCAATGAAACGATATTCGTGACGACTTCAACATTCTCAAAGGACAATCATATTCACACTTTTGGAAGGAAACCCTCAAATTACTCTGCAGAAAGAATTTTAGGAGTAAAATGGTGGCCAATGCAGATAAGAATTGGAGACAACACCAAAGGCCAGAGCATGAATGTATCTGATAGAATGAGAAAAGACATCTCTAATCCAATCTTTTTGAATAAAAGGAAGCTTGTTGGTGGTAATGACTCTTTGGGGCAGCCTGAAATCTCAGAGATGGCCAAACGGGCTCACATGACATCAACTAGATATCTAGATTTGAACCTTCCGGCTGAAGAAACGGAAGTGCGTGACACTGATGATGGAAACTCTGACAAGGATTCCAAGTCCAAGAACTCCAAAGTTTGGCTGCAAGATTTCTCTGATCATGTGGATAAAACAGTAGTTTTCAAGCCATTTGATTTTGATGCACTAGCCGAGAAATTATCGAAGGAGATCACGAAGAGCTTCCACAAGATTGTTGGTTCGGACTGTTTTCTAGAGATTGACTCTAAAGTCATGGAACAGTTACTGGCAGCTGCATATATACCAGACAGGAATAGAGTGGTGGAGGATTGGGTAGAGCGAGTCCTGAGCAGGGAATTTGCCGAAGTTCCAAAGGGATACAACCTCGCTGCTCATTCTGTTGTGAAACTTGCTACTTGTGAGGGCCTTTTTGTTGAGGAGCTAGCACCAGGAGTTTACCTTCCTCCAAGAATTATTCTTAATTGATGTGTTAGAAAAATATTATTATTGTAATTAGATGTATAATGTAGCATTAGCATCCAGTAACCCTTGTTTAGCCTGTTTATCTCATAATTTTGTTGAGTGTTTTCATATAGTGCTTGCATATGATATGTAATCTGCAGTTAGTGCTTGTGTGTTTATATTCTATGTACTAAATCAATTGTTTTCACTGTCCTAAATTTTGTTTCCTTGGTTTGTGTTTGCAAGTTTTGCAAAGGCTTGTGTAATACCTAGGCATGCAATTCCTTTAAATAGTTGAGATTAAAAGTTGAAAAGTTAACTTTTAATCTCTGCCTTTGAATATAAAAGGCAAAAAATGTCATAAGGGTAAAAATATAAAAGACTACAAAAAAAAAAAAAAAATTATGAACAAAAAGAGGAATTGCACCCATGCAATACCAAAAAGGAATTGCATTGGATCTCAATCAGTAAAGGCTAAAGCTGTAATTTGTCATTGGTATTTATTTATTTATTTTTATTTTTTATAGAGTTTAGATACAAATCAGTTTGTAACCAACTTATTATAACCCATTACATGATAACTAATAAGATCATCCACCTGTACTTTAGTTATATGACCTATTTAATGAGTCATGTGACTTCTTTAAATAAGGACAAGGTTTGGTTATAAACTGGTTTGTAAACTGTTTGTTACAATCCACTATGTGGTAGTTTATAAGATCATCTACATGTATTATTTAAAGAAGTCACATGATTCATTAAATAAGTCATGTGACTTAAAGTACACGTGGATAATCTTATTAGGTGACACATAGTGGGTTGTAGTGAGCTGGCTACAAACCAGTTTAGCCAAACTCTGTTTAAATATATGTGGATAGTCTTGGAAGTTGCCACGTAGTGGGTTGTAGAAATTGGTTTCAAACCGGTTTGTAGCGTCACCTTGTTCTTTTTTTTTTCTTTTTTTTTTTAAGTATAATTTTGTATGGTAAAATGGCTTCCATCTCTTCAAGCCCTCGCACCGTCGAAGAGATCTTCAAGGATTACACCGCTCGTCGCACTGCTCTCCTTCGTGCCTTAACCTACGGTCACTACCATTTCTCTTCTCTCTCTCTCTCTCCTCAAAACCCTAATTTTTTTTTATTATTTCAAAATGTTAATCTTGATTGAAGCTTTTCTTGTTCTTGTTCTTGTTCTTTTTCTTTCTTGGCTCTACCAGATGTGGATGAATTCTATTCACTTTGCGATCCAGGTTAGTTTTTTTCTTTTTAATTTTCTGTTTGGATGCCAAGAAATTGGGGAAAATGAAAAATTATAACTGTTTTTACTTTTTAACCTTTGGAAAATGTTAAGTTAAAGTTGAGTGAAGCTTTCAAAAGCCTAGAGTTTTTAAAATTTTGTGGTTTCTTGGTGTTAGGTTTAGGGATCTTCGAAATTCAGGTTTAATTTTCTTGGCAAATATTGTTGATTCATTGCTTTGGTTTCAGAGAAGGAGAATTTGTGTTTGTACGGACATCCAAACGAGTCATGGGAAGTGAATTTGCCTGCCGACGAAGTTCCGCGGGAGCTTCCCGAGCCGGCTCTGGGGATCAATTTCGCTAGAGATGGGATGAAGCGTACTGACTGGCTTTCGTTGGTTGCGGTGCATTGTGATTGTTGGTTGCTCTCTGTCGCTTTCTACTTTGGTGCTTGGCTTAATCGCAATGAGAGGTATGTAATTCTTTTCAATATGTTCTGTTTGAATTGCATTTTGTTGGTATTGGTGAATTACACATTAGAATAATTGCTTGGCCCTTGTTTGTATTGCACACACTACAAATGTGCCTTAACTAGTGAATGTTGAATTAGCCTGCCTCATGGAGTATTTTTTTTTCTCTGTTGTTTCTTGTTTCTTGTTTCCGAGTTCTATATGTTGATTAGTTTTGTATTTTTCCTTATTGTACTTGTTGTTTTGCTTAAGGAACTTGAAATCAACTTTTTACTTGAAGAGTTTAGACTTCTTGAAGTTTGGTTCGATGGTTGAAACATTAAACTTGCAATCTGTATAAGAATGTCGAAGGTCTGGTAGTTTGTATTCATGTCTAGGTAATTCTATTTATATGTGCTTGTAATTCTAATTCCATGATGTCCGAGCATTTTCATTGCATTTTTTTTTTTTTTTTTTTTTTTTTTTTTTTTTTTTTTTTTTTTTACTGCTGAGCAATAATCTATACATCCACAACTGGGAAAGATTGAGGTTATGCTAATAAGAAGGGTTAATACCAGTAGGCAAATGGAAAAAACTGTAAATATCTTTGGATTTTTTTTTTTTGTTTTGGATAAATAAAGAAGCATCTTATTGCAAAAGGACTACTCTGTGTGCATTAAGCATGAACACAAGAAAGTCAAATGATTACAAAAGGTGAGCATAATGAAAAGAGCCTAGAGATTCTAAAAAATCTCCTAAAGAAGAAACCGTAGTGAAGCCCCAGGTCCGAGATCAATCAGATAAAGAACCAATAAAAGACTCAATAATCTGACTCACAGAACTCTCCAAATCCTCAAAATTACAGTGAATGCGTTCTCGCCAAACAGTCCACAGCAGACATAAAGGGACTAGATTCCAAACACCTAAAGAATGCTTTCCAAACCAGTTCCTCCACTCATATAAATGGTCCATCACACTACCCAAAAGCACCCACTCAACACCAAAAGAGCGGAAAACAAAACTCCACACCTCAGTAGCCACCAAACTATGTAATAAAAGATGATCCACTGTCTCCTCACTACACCTACACAAACAACACCAGCCCGCCAAAACATAGCCTCACCCCGTAAGATTGTCACATTTCAGAATCCTACCCCATCCTGCTAACCAAACAAAAAAGGAAACCCTTTGAGGAGCCTTAACACCCTAAATGCTCTTCCACGGGAAAAGGACCCCCATAGGAGCTCGCAAAGAATGATTGAAGGAATGAGTGTCAAAGATTCCTTTCCATTCAAGATCCATCTCAACCCATCAGCACCCTCCCGTGATGGAGTATTGGATTGTAGAAGATTAAAGAAAGACAACCACATCCACTTACCAATCTTTAAACCCCCTAGCAAAATTCACACTCCACTCGCAAATATCTTTGGAAGTTGTTTAGTCATAGTACTTTTGAGAGTACTTGTGCTCTCCTAAGGGTTTTCAAATTTTCTTTAAAAGAACTAACCCATTTGTTGCACTGCATTGCCTAATCCTATAGAGGAATATGTAATTTACTACATGTGTGATCGTGGATTACTTAAGGATTTAGCCTGGTGATTAGCTAACAGCTCTTGACACTAAGGTCTTGTTATGATAGTTTTTTTTTCTTTGTTTCTCTGCAGAAATTGTAGTTTTACCTTCTCAAATTTAATAGTATGTTTATTATGTAGAACAACTGTCCCAGGATTTCTTGATAAGTTGGAGAATCAGAAATCAAGGAGGATGGACACATGATTCAATATTTTTTGTCTGTTAATTTTTATTTCCAGGCCTGAATTTAGTTATTTTATTCCATTAATTTGGTCTTTTAGCAAGGTTGTTGGAAATTTAAGGTTAAATTTGCGATTTTATTTTCAGAGAAGCTTGTCAGAACCCTAAAGGGCTCCTATAAATATGTATTGTGCTATATTGGTTTTATCAGATTGAAACAATATACTTCTTTGAGAATTTCTCAAATTTCTGGTGGACTCCAGACTTCTTTCCTTGAGTTTTCAAGTCTTTCGTTAAGCTAGAACGATATCTAGCCTTATTGCGTTTCCGTTCTGCGCTAGGTGGTATTAGAGCTTTTCAGCGATTTGGTATGGTAAACAAGGGTGAGCATACCAATCATGTCGATGGAGATCAAGGGGTACTAGCCCTTTGGGAGGTGTTGAGGGCTCAACAACCAAGTACTGAATGCAGATCCCAAAAGATTCTGAGATACTAGCAGCTATTGGGATTAACGCCAACATGAATCGCAAAGGAAACATAGACGATGGTGGTAGGGGCAACAGTTGTGTTCCAGTTGGTGGCTAGCGCGTTCCTGTCAAACAGTGTAGGCCATTAGCCTATGAGGATGATTCTTTCCTTGAATTTTGAAGGCTTTCATTAAGCTAGGATGATATTTACCCTTATTGTGGTTCAGTTCTGTGTGTTTAGTTTCATTCACTCTGAAAAGGAGTCTGAAGCATTGTGTTTAGTTTCATTCATTCTTTCTCTCTCTCTTTTTTCTTTCTTATTTTACTCTTTTCTCTATTGACTCTTTTGTTTTTTTTTTTTATAAAATCAAAAAAGGGTGGGGGGGGGGGTAGTTTACTTCCTTTTGTTTTCTCCTTTGAATGAAGGATCCAATGTAGGGTAGAAATTAAGGTATTTTTAACTTGGACAGAGTGAAAAGAACAGTTTCACTGGTTGTGTTTTTTTAGCTTAACGAAAGAACAAGCCTTTTTGCCTTTTTTTGGGCAACTTTGTGTTGACCTCTTTGGAACCTTTGTACGACAATGGCAGGTGCAATTTATTATATTGTTCTATGATTGTAATTCAACTCAACCAAAGGCAATTTATTATATTGTTCTATGATTATGATTCAATTCAACCAAAAAAGCCTCTAATGAATTGTGGTTATTGAAATGCAAACACATATTACTTTTAATGAATTTTGTTTTTAAAGTTCAATTGCTTGAATTTACTTGGTGGATGTGTCATTATAAAAACTTGTCAAATAAACCCTCATCAATATCAGACTACATGGATAAGATATCATCCTCATACTCTAATAACATTGACTTCTATATGCCCATTATTAAATTTATTTCAAAAATAGGCAAAAGTAACGATTTGGAGAAGCAGGAGGTTTAAGTTTCATTCTGCCAGAAGCTTATTTATGCCTCGCAATTCTTAAAAAAGAAGTTTGCATGAAATTGAATATATTTAAATTCTGTTAGATTCTACATCTTCATGTACCGACATGCATACCATCACATGCATATTATATACTCTCGAAAGTCATTTTAGAATGAATTATATGATAATTCTTGAAGTTTGAAGGGGATGAGAATTCATTTATCATAATGTTCTACCCAGTTTGCTTTGTGCTTCATGCAGATCATCATATTCCTTAGGGACAAACCAAATGGTCTTATTAGCTGGATTGTTGATATCACATGATGTAGCTTATTTCTAGAATAAATGCTGCAAAAGCATGCAGTCACACCTCTGTCCACTATACCAGAAGTTTGTGGATCACAGGTTTAGATACCTCCCCACCCCCCTTCATTTTCTCTTTGTTCCCAGTCCTTTTTTATTTTATTTTAATTTCCTGTTGTCTTTTTGGATCATTCATAAAATAGTGGGGAACCTGAGCCTAAATAAACCAGATAAACACCTGATGTGGAACTTAAAACATGCCCTCACAAGGCTTTCATTTACAATCTACTTATTAAAAAAAAGACAATGGTGGGGAACCCCTGCAATCACTGCTAACAGTCACTGGTTTCGATATATAATTCCTTTCTGCTTTCTTCCCTTTTTGTTTTGTATATCATACTTCCTGTTTGACCATAACAAAGAAGTTTTTTGCTTTTCACTCAACAGGAAGCGTATATTTAGCCTGATAAATGATCTGCCCACTGTCTTTGAAGTTATAACTGGAAGGAAGCCTACAAAAGACAAGCCCAGTGTAGATGGTGGAAGCAAATCGAAGAATAGCACAAAGGTGAAATGTTCTCTCTTTCATCTCTCAGAGGGATGAAAGCAATACAAACTGTTAAATGAACTAATTCTTTCCTTTTAATATTTTCTTTACTGTTTTTTAGGTTTGTAACCCATCTTTGCTTTGTAGAGATCAATTGATGGGCAGATGAGAAGCCATCCTAAGACACTTGAATGTTTTGGTGGAGAGGATGAAGATGAGCACAGTGAAACACTTTGTGGGAGCTGTGGGGGAAATTACAATGCTGATGAGTTTTGGATTGGTTGTGACATCTGCGAGAAGTGGTTCCATGGGAAGTGCGTGAAGATAACTCCAGCCAAGGCAGAAAGCATCAAGCAGTACAAATGCCCTTCCTGCAGCACCAAGAGAGGCAGGCAGTAGTATCTGATGTAAATCTTTTGGAGGGGTTAGCCTCATTGTTTTGGTCACTGATATTTTTGTAATGCAGTGATGGTATATGTCGTAATCCATAACAGGTACTCTTCAGCGTTGGTTGAAGTTTGAATTGTCCACTTTTAGAATGCATATTCCTTTATATGTTTCTTTGTTTAATATAGAAATCATTTTATGATATTTTAATCTTGATATGCTCATTGCTGAATGTTTGCAGTGGCTTAATGTACAATGCCTTGTTATGATAGTTTAGTTATGTTTTTTCGGTTTGTTGATGATATCCAATGGCATACTATTCAAGGGTGGCTCAAGGCCTAGGCATAAGCTAGGATGCACCGATACTGGTACGATATCAGGTATAGGTAGCGAGGTACACAATTTCTTAAAAAAGCTAGGGTACGATAAGTGGAGGGTACGTCGATTAATTAATATTTTTTAGGTATATTTTGGATAATTTTGGACATAAATTATGTTTATTTTAGGTTTTAAAATTAAGTAACAACATTAAAAAGCTTGAAAACATATTTAAAATTAGTTTAAAGGCAATAATAAATAGCAAACAAGTACATGGCACCCATAAAATGTTGTCTCAAGTGCAAAACAAGAGTTAAGTTAAAACTGAGGGTATCGGGTATGGGTACGTGGGCTAAAATGAAGTATCCGTGCATCTTAGGGCATAAAGCCCCAAATATAATAAGATCCTATTGTGAGTGAATAAATAGTTTTACAAAAAAAAAAAAAAAATCATTTATGTTGTATGCTCTTTTTGTTCCATCAAAATTGTGAGACAATAGATATTAATTTTAATTATCAACATTATCCTCTCTTGGAGAGCATGTTGAGGGAGTGAAATATTTTTGTTAGAATGTAAGTGGCTCTAGCCAAGTGGATTTCAACATGTGTATTGTACCATCTTTTCTTGTAGACATCTCATTTTGCATCTTGCTATATATCTGAACCCCCCCCCCTCCTCTTCCCCCGATTCCCAATGATGACCCAAATTGGAAACATGGGCTACCCAACTTCAAATTGGACATATTACACTCCAATAACGTACAGTGTGAGGATGTCTGTGTTTCAAAGACATCGTTTTTTATTACAGTACAACATACACCGCTAGAAATGAGAAAGTATGTAGTTCTTGCATGAATCACAAGTTGCTCAACTGGTTTGAAGTTGATTTCCCTTTTTTGTTTTTTTAATAGTATCTCTTATCAGAGAACCACATTAAAATTGAACCATAATTATGAACATGTGCTGTGTCTAATCTATAGACCAGAGTGCCTAATCAAGAAAAGCATAGATTGTTCTTGGTGGTGCAGGTATACTTTGTTCAGCCGTTCTTCTTATCAAAATTGCTTTTTTCTTAAGTTTACTAACTCTTTCTTTGTGCTTCATTTTATGATTTGTTTTTACAGATGTTTGAGAAGTGTTTATTGTTTTCAAATGTGTATAATACACTAGAGTTTTCATATTACTTTCATTAGGCTTTTGATTGAAAATGCCTAAGTGACAATGTGAAGGTGTGTATGCCTAATTGCTGTTTCGAAGGGAGGTTTTACTACTTCAGTTGCAGATCGATGCCAATCTAGCTTGCCTTCTTGGTTGCAGATGACTGAACTTGGGAACAAGGGACTGGATATGAAGGTGTGTATTCCTTTCGTATAATTCTTCAACATGCAATCTAAGTTCACCTTACAATGACTTGAAACCATGTTCCCGTTTGGTCAATTAGTGTCCACTGGGGTGGGAACCAAGGCTTTCATTTCTTTTTTCTTTTTTTTTGAGTGAATAATGAAGGCTTCACTTGAAGATTAAGAATCTTCCACAGAATTTGTATAAAAGCCATTTTATTATCTCTTCAGTGCAGACCAAAGATGATGGCGTGGTATTGAGTGCTAAAGTTACAGGAGTGCAAAAGAAATGGGACAATATATGTCAGCGTCTTCATCATACTACACCATCCCCTGAAACAAACACGTTTCCTACTGTTTTGGGCTTTAGAATTGTCGAAGACAAGAAGGAGAATGCTGATAATCACAGCAGCAATAATACAGATGCATCTTCAAATGACACTAACTGTGTGAATGTGGATTCCTGCATGCCCATGGATATGCGAAAGATTACCACATTACAATCAGGCAATTCTTTTCCTGTGGTTAGCAAGCCTAAGAATGAAAGTTTGCTATCCAAACAATGGGAAAAACCTTCGAATGCTGAAGATCTTGAGTCACGTGGCCTCAATTCTCCTCCTTGCAGTTTATCCAATTCAAGTATGGGTGACAGTAGTCGAACCTCCCCCACATCTGCAACTTCTGTAACAACAGATTTAGGACTCAGAATATGCTGTTCTCCCACTAGTAATAAGCCAAAGAAATATACGCATCAAAATCCAACAGAGCTTCCACAGGGATTCTCAGGTCGCTTTTCTGCAGACGTTGATGTGGTCAATGGGAATATCTCTAATCATCTGACTCGATCTTCATCCTGCTCAAGTCCTGACTATGGTGGGCCTGTTGACCCAAGAGGTTTGAAGACACTATTTAGAGCACTGATTGAGAGAGTCAGTTGGCAAGACGAAGCCATTTGTGTTATCAGCCAAACAATAGCCTGCTGCCAAACAAGAAGTAAAAAACTCCATGGAGCAAGTCTGAGAGCAGATATATGGTTGAATTTTGTTGGACCTGATAGTATTGGTAAGAGAAAAATAGCTCTTGCCCTCGCTGAGAAATTACGTGGAAGCCAGGAACATTTTATTTGTATGGATCTGAGTTCCCAAGACGGGCTGATCCATTCCAACACAATCTTTGGTCGCCAAGAAATGAATCATTATGATGTAAAGTTCAGGGGGAAAACTCTTGTTGATTATCTTGCTGAGGAGTTAAGCAAGAAACCCTTTTCCATTGCCTTCCTTGAAAATGTAGATAAAGCTGATGTACTGGCTCAAAAGAGTTTGTCTCAGGCTATTCGGACTGGTAAACTTTCAGACTCATATGGAAGAGAAATCAGCATCAATGAAACGATATTCGTGACGACTTCAACATTCTCAAAGGACAATCATATTCACACTTTTGGAAGGAAACCCTCAAATTACTCTGCAGAAAGAATTTTAGGAGTAAAATGGTGGCCAATGCCAGATAAGAATTGGAGACAACACCAAAAGCCAGAGCATGAATGTATCTGATAAAATGAGCAAAAGATATCTCTAATCCATTCTTTTTGAATAAAAGGAAGCTTGTTGGTGGTAATGACTCTTTGGGGCAGCCTGAAATCTCAGAGATGGCCAAACGGGCTCACAAGACATCAACTAGATATCTAGATTTGAACCTTTCGGCTGAAAAAACGGAAATGCGTGACACTGATGATGGAAACTTTGACAAGGATTCCAAGTCCGAGAACTCCAAAGGTTGGCTGTAAGATTTCTCTGATCATGTAGATAAAACAGTAGTTTTCAAGCCATTTGATTTTGATGCACTAGCCAAGAAATTATCGAAGGAGACCACGAAGAGCTTCCACAAGATTGTTGGTTCGGATTGTTTTCTAGCGATTGACTCTAAAGTCATGGAACAATTACTGGCAGCTGCATATATACCAGACAGGAATAGAGTCGCGGAGGATTGGGTAGAGCGAGTCCTGAGCATGGAATTTGCAGAAGTCCCAAAGAGATACAACCTCACTGCTCATTCTGTTGTGAAACTTGCTACTTGTGAGGGCCTTTTTGTTGAGGAGCTAGCACCAGGAGTTTACCTTCCTCCAAGAATTATTCTTAATTGATGTGTTAGAAAAATATTATTATTGTAATTAGATGTATAATGTAGCATTAGCATCTAGTAACCCTTGTTTAGCCTGTTTATCCCATAATTTTGTTGAGTGTTTTCAGATGGTGCTTGCATATGATATGTAATCTACAGTTAGTGCTTGTGTGTTTATATTCTATGTACTAAATCAATTGTTTTCACTGTCCTAAATTTTGTTCCCTTGGTTTGTGTTTGCAAGTTTTGCAAAGGTTTGTGTAATATCATTGGATACCCCAATATTATCATGCAAATATCAGAACAAAGTAGGATATCACATAGCGGAGCATACAAAATCACCTTGTATGGTCACTATCTAGCCACTCAAATGGGGATCCACAACCTTCAAGTAGAAATGGATGCACTGGAGGTGGTTACTCTGGTAAAACTGGTCAAGTATTCTCATTCACCAAATGGGGATTTGCAACCTTCAAGTAGAAATGGATGCATTGGAGGTGGTTAACCTAGTCAAGAATTCTCATTCGCCAAATGTTCTAATCTATTGTTCTTGAATGCAGGAACCTATTTAACAATTTCCCCCAAAGCAGTATTGATCATGTGTTTAAGGAGGCAAATAGATGCCCCGATGTTCTTGCTAAAAGGGATTGTGACTAGACTGAAGATTTTGTTGTTGTTGTTATTGGTTTTTTATTTCCTCCACCTTTAGATGTGGAAGCCTTGTGTATTATGGATTTTGGCTAATATGTACATGTGGAAGTCATACATAAACACAATCAGACCTAAGAAGAGTTAGCAATACTTTTTTGGACAAACGAGATTGAAAGTTGTAAAAGCAACTTTTTATCTCGATTGTCTAAAGAAAAAGTAACTTTTCAAATTTTAAACATTTTTTGATATATCTGATCTAATAGTCAAGATGAAAAATTGTTTTTGAAACTCTTCATCTCGGGCATCTAAAAGTATTGTTTAAGTATTGCACCTGATCTCGATTTCGTTAACCCGATGTATGAGATCATACACAAACACAATGAGACCTCAAGAAAATTTGTTAGCTCAATATATGGGATTGTATATAAGCGCAATAAAGAGTGAAAATCCAAGGAAGTTCATTAACTTGATGTGGGAGTTGTACAAAGATTCTCTCTTTTATTTTTTTAATCAACATAAAATGGAGAGGAATGACACTATGTTTGAGAGTTTATGAAAGAAATGAATGAGATGGAATAGATAGAAATAAAATAGAAAATAATGGAATGGAAATGAAATGAATTATATATTTAGCTCTCTCTTGTTTGAATGTCTCAAAACAAATGGATAGTCTTATCAAAAAAAGAAAAAAAAAATGAATGGAATGGAAAGTAATAGGCTACTAGACTAGATAAGAGAGAATCCTCGTATGGAGCCGGCCTCGCAGTATAACCAACTCGTAAAGGCAAAAGAAAGAGGAGATCTGATTCCCGTTTTCAAAAGCTAAAGAAAAAAGAAAGAAGAGTCTAGGGAAGGGAATCACAGAAGAAAAGAGCGAATCTGCTAGTAATAGAAGAGTAATGAATCATTTCTTAAGTTAATAAAAAGATCGATTAGTCTTTTCTGAGCTCAAAGGATTGGGTAGAGTACCTATCTTCTCCGGAAGCGAGAATCAAAGTGGGAATAACATTTCTATTTCCGGCGTTAAGTATGGAAATAAATTATTTTATAACAATATTACCATTATGCCATTTCTTTAATAAAAATAAGAGTATAAAGACATTTAAGAAAAAAATTGGATATCATGGAGACTTTAATAAAAATCAGTTAAAACATATTCCATTCCATTAAAATTCCTCCCAAATTTGGAGGGATTACATTCTTTTCCCTGCCATTAGACTTCCAAATAAAAAGAATGAAAAGAATATTCTTTAAAAAATTCTTCCTCCCCACAAACAAGCCATCAGACTCAAGAAAACGACATGTCGTAAATCCAATAGGCAATATTATACCTGAAATAGCGCGGGCCTCCTGTTATTTCCCTTGACCTGGCAAGTGGCAAAGTCTGAGCTGACCTAGACTGACAAATCACTCAAAACGCACTTTCAATTTTAATACGCTCCGTACATACACATACACCCCTCGAGAGAGCGCGAGTCTTAACTCTAGTAAGCCTCGAACCCATCGACACTGTGTGAAGTAGTAAATGCTAAAGCTGTAAATTGTCATTAGTATTTTTTTTTTTTAGTATAATTTTGTATGGTAAAATGGCTTCCATCTCTTCAAGCCCTCGCACCGTCGAAGAGATCTTCAAGGACTACACCGCTCGACGCACTGCTCTCCTTCGTGCCTTAACCTACGGTCACTACCACTTCTCTTCTCTCTCTCTCTCTCTCTCTCCCCTCAAAACCCTAATTTTTTTTACTGTTTCAAAATGTTAATCTTGATTGAAGCTTTTCTTGTTCTTTTTCTTTCTTGGCTCTACCAGATGTGGATGAATTCTATACGCTATGCGATCCAGGTCAGTTTTTTTCTTTTTAATTTTCTGTTTGGATGCCAAGAAATTGGGGAAAATGAAAAATTATAACTGTTTTTACTTGTTAACCTTAGGAAAATGTTTAGTTTAAGTTGAGTGAAGCTTTCAAAAGCCTAGAATTTTTAAAATTTGTGGTTTCTTGGTGTTAGGTTTAGGGATCTTTGAAATTCAGGTTTAATTTTTTGGTAAATATTGTTGATTCGTTGCTTTGGTTTCAGAGAAGGAGAATTTGTGTTTGTATGGACATCCAAACGAGTCATGGGAAGTGAATTTGCCTGCCGAGGAAGTTCCGCCGGAGCTTCCCGAGCCGGCTCTGGGGATCAATTTCGCGAGAGATGGCATGAAGCGTACTGACTGGCTTTCGTTGGTTGCGGTGCATAGTGATTGTTGGTTGCTCTCTGTCGCTTTCTACTTTGGTGCTCGGCTTAATCGCAATGAGAGGTATGTTGGTATTGATGAATTACACATTAGAGTAATTGCTTGGCCCTTGTTTGTATTGCACAGACTACAAATGTGCCTTAACTAGTGAATATTGAATTAGCCTGCCTCATGGAGATTATTTTTTCTCTGTTGTTTCTTGTTTCTTGTTTCCGAGTTCTATATGTTGATTAGTTTTGTATTTTTCCTTATTGTACTTGTTGTTTTGCTTAAGGAACTTGAAATCAACTTTTTACTTGAATAGTTTAGACTTCTTGAAGTTTGGTTCGATGGTTGAAACATTAAACTTGCAATCTGTATAAGAATGTCGAAGGTCTGGTAGTTTGTATTCATGTCTAGGTAATTCTATTTATATGTGCTTGTAATTCGAATTCCATGATGTCCGAGCATTTTCATTGCATATTTTGCAATTTTTTTTTTACTGCTGAGCAATAATCTATACATCCACAACTGGGAAAGATTGAGGTTATGCTAATAAGATGGGTTAATACCAGTAGGCAAATGGAAAAAACTGTAAATATCTTTGGATTTTTTTTTTTTTTTTTTGATAAATAAAGAAGCATCTTATTGAGAAAGCATCTTAATAAAATAGTAATTATCAAAAGTGTTCATACTTTATGCACACAGAGTGTTCTTTTTAATGAAATTATTCTATTACCTATCAAAAAAAATAAAGAAGCATCTTATTGAGAAAGGACTACTCTGTGTGCATTAAGCATGAGCACAAGAAAGTCAAATAATTACAAAAGGTGAGCATAATGAAAAGAGCCTAGAGATTCTAAAAAATCTCCTAAAGAAGAAACCATAGTGAAGCCCCAGGTTCGAGACCAGTCAGATAAAGAACCAATAAAAGACTCAATAATCCGACTCATAGAACTCTCCAAATCCTCAAAATTACAGCGATTGCATTCTTGCCAAACAGTCCACAGCATACACAAAGGGACTAGATTCCAAACGCCTAAAGAATGCTTTCCAAACCAGTTCCTCCACCCATATAAATAGTCCATCACACTACCCAAAAGCACCCACTCAACACCAATAGAGTGGAAAACAAAACTCCACACCTCAGTAGCCACCGAACTATGTAATAAAAGATGATCCACTATCTCCCCACTACACCTACACAAACAACACCTGCCCGCCAAAACATAGCCTAACCTCGTAAGATTTTTACATGTCAGAATCCTACCCCATGCCACTGACCAAACAAAAAAGGAAACCCTTTGAGGAGCCTTAACACCCCAAATGCTCTTCCATGGGAATAGGACCCCCATAGGAGCTCACAAAGAATGATAGAAGGAATGAGTGTCAAAGATTCCTTTCCATTCAAGATCCATCTCAACCCATCAGCACCCTCCCGTGATGGAGTATTGGATTGTAGAAGATTAAAGAAAGACAACCACATCCACTTCCCAATCTTTAAACCCCCTGGAAAAATTCACACTCCACTTGCAAATATCTTTGGAAGTTGTTTAGTCATAGTACTTTTGAGAGTACTTGTGCTCTCCTAAGGGTTTTCAAATTTTTTTTAAAAGAATTAACCCATTTGTTGCGCTGCATTGCCTAATCCTATAGAGGAATATGTAATTTACTACATGTGTGATCATGGATTACTTAAGGATTTAGCCTGGTGATTAGCTAACAGCTCTTGACACTAAGGTCTTGTTATGATAGTTTTTTTTCTTTGTTTCTCTGCAGAAATTGTAGTTTTACCTTTCTCAAATTTAATAGTATGTTTATGATGTAGAAAAAGTGTCCTAGGATTTCTTGATAAGTTGAAGAATCAGAAATCAAGGCGGATGGACATGTAATTCAATATTTTTTGTTTGTTAATTTTTATTTTCAGGCTTGAATTTAATTATTTTATTCCATTAATTTGGTCTTTTAGCAAGGTTGTAGGAAATTTAAGGTTATAGTTGCTATTTTATTTTCAGAGAAGCTTGTCAGAAACCCTAAAGGGCTCCTATAAATATGTATTGTGGTTTTATCAGATTGAAACAATATACTTCTTTGAGAATTTCTCAAATTTCTGGTGGACTCCAGACTTCTTTCCTTGAGTTTTCAAGTCTTTCGTTAAGCTAGAACGATATCTAGCCTTATTGCGTTTCCGTTCTGCACTAGGTGGTATTAGAGCTTTTCAGTGATTTGGTTTGGCAAATGAGAGCGAGCATACCAATCATGTTGATGGAGATCAAGGGGTACAAGCCCTTTGGGAGGCGTTGAGGGCTCAACAACCAAGTACTGAATGCGGATTCCAAAAGATTCTGAGATACTAGCGGCTATTGGGATTAACGCCAGCTTGAATCGCAAAGGAAACATAGACGATGGTGGTGGGGGCAACACTTGTGTTCCAGTTGGTGGCCAGCGCGTTCCTGTCAAACAGTGTAGGCCACTAGCCAATGAGGATGATTCTTTCATTAAGCTAGGATGATATTTACCCTTATTGTGGTTCAGTTCTGTGTGTGTTTAGTTTCATTCACTCTGAAAAGGAGTCTGAAGCATTGTGCTTAGTTTCATTCATTCTTTCTTTCTCTCTCTCTCTCTCTCTCTCTCTCTCTCTCTCTCTCTTTTCTTTCTTATTTTACTCTTTTCTCTATTGACTCTTTTGTTTTTTAAATCAAGAGAGGGGGGGGGGGGGGGGTAGTTTACTTCCTTTTGTTTTGTCCTCCAATGTAGGGTAGACATTAAGGTATTTTTAGCTTAATGAAAGAACAAGCCTTTTTGCTTTTTTTTGGGCAACTTTGTGTTGACCTCTTTGGAACCTTTTTACGACAATGGCAGGTGCAATTCATTTTATTGTTCTATGATTGTAATTCAACTTAACCAAAAGCAATTTATTATATTGTTCTATGATTGTAATTCATCTCAACCAAAAGCACTTTATTATATTGTTCAATGATTATGATTCAACTCAACCAAAAAAGCCTCTAATGAATTGTGGTTATTGAAATGCAAACACATATTACTTTTAATGAATTTTGTTTTCAAAGTTCAATTGCTTGAATTTACTTGGTGGATGTGCCGTTATTAAAACTTGTCAAATAAATCCACATCAATATCAGACTACACGGATAAGATATCATCCACATACTCTAATAACATTGACTTCTATATGCCCATTATTAAGTTTATTTCAAAGATAGGCAAAAGTAACAATTTGGAGAAGCAGTAGGTTTAAGTTTCATTCTGCCAGAAGCTTATTTATGCCTCGCAATTCTTAAAAAAGAAGTTTGCATGAAATTGAATATATTTAAATTCTGTTAGATTCTACATCTTCATGTACCGACATGCATGCCATCACATGCATATTATATACTCTTGAAAGTCATTTTGGAATGAATTATATGATAATTCTTGAAGTTTGAAGGGGATGAGAATTCATTTATCATAATGTTCTACCCAGTTTGCTTTGTGCTTCATACAGATCATCAAATGATCTTATTAGCTGGATTGTTGATATCACATGATGTAGCTTATTTCTAGAATAAATGCTGCAAAAGCATGCAGTCTCACCTCTGTCCACTATACCAGAAATTTGTGGATCCAGGTTTAGATACCTCCCCACCCCCTTCATTTTCTCTTTGTTCCCAGTCCTTTTTTTTTTTAAATAAAAAAAAAAAATATTTCCTGTTGTCTTTTTGGATCATTCATAAAATAGTGGGGAACCTTAGCCTAAATAAACCAGATAAACACCTGATGTGGAACTTAAAACATGCCCTCAAACGGCTTTCACTTACAATCTACTTATTAAAAAAAAGACGATGGTGGGGAACCCCTGCAATCACTGCTAACAGTCACTGGTTTCGATATATAATTCCTTTCTGCTTTCTTCCCTTTTTGTTTTGTATATCATACTTCCTGTTTGACCATAACAAAGAAGTTTTTTGCCTTTCACTCAACAGGAAGCGTCTATTTAGCCTGATAAATGATCTGCCCACTGTCTTTGAAGTTGTAACTGGAAGGAAGCCTACAAAAGACAAGCCCAGTGTAGATGGTGGAAGCAAATCGAAGAATAGCACGAAGGTGAAATGTTATCTCTTTCATCTCTCAGAGGGATGAAAGCAATACAAACTGTTAAATAAACTAATTCTTTCCTTTTAATATTTTCTTTACTGTTTTTTAGGTTTGTAACCCATCTTTGCTTTGTAGAGATCAATTGATGGGCAGATGAGAAGCCATCCTAAGATGCTTGAATGTTTTGGTGGAGAGGATGAAGATGAGCACAGTGAAACCCTTTGTGGGAGCTGTGGGGGAAATTACAATGCTGATGAGTTTTGGATTGGTTGTGACATCTGCGAGAAGTGGTTCCATGGGAAGTGCGTGAAGATAACTCCAGCCAAGGCAGAAAGCATCAAGCAGTACAAATGCCCTTCCTGCAGCACCAAGAGAGGCAGGCAGTAGTATCTGATGTAAATCTTTTGGAGGGGTTAGCCTCATTGTTTTGGTCACTGATATTGTTGTAATGCAGTGATGGTATATGTCTTAATCCATAACAGGTACTCTTCAGCGCTGGTTGGAGTTTGAATTGTCCACTTTTAGAATACATATTTCTTTATATGTTTCTTTGTTTAATATAGAAATCATTTTATGATATTTTAATCTTGAGATGTTCATTGCTGAATGTTTTGAGTGGCTTAATGTACAATGCCTTGTTATGATAGTTTAGTCATGTTTTTTCGGTAAGTAGATGATATCCAGTGTCATACTATTCAAGGGTATCCAGTGCCATACTATTCAAGGGCGGCTCAAGGCGTAGGCAACTCGGGCCTGAGCCTAGGCCTAAGGTCCCAAATATAATAAGATCCTATTGTGAGTGAATAAATAGTTTTATGAAAAATAAATAAATAAATTTGAACATATGTATTTGAACATGTTTTTGTTTGAATGTAAGTGGCTCTAGGCTCTAGCCAAGTGGATTTGAACATGTGTATTGTACCATCTTTTTTTTGAAGACATCTCATATTGTATCTTGCTATATATTTGAACCCCCCCCTCCTCCGATTCCCAATGATGACCCAATTTGGAAATATGGGCTACCCAACTTCAAATTGGACATATTACACTCCCATAGCGTACAGTGTGAGGATGTCTGTGTTTCAAAGACATCGTTTTTTATTACAGTACAACATACACCGCTAGAAATGAGAAAGTGTGTACTTCTTGCATGAATCACAAGTTGCTCGACTGGTTTGAAGTTGATTTCCCTTTCTTTTTTTTTACCAGTCTCTTCTATGAGAGAAGCGCTTTAAAATTGAACCATAATTATGAACGTGTGTTCTGTCTAATCTACAGACCAGAGTGCCAAATCAAGAAAAGCCTTAGATTGTTCTTGGTGGTGCAAGTATACTTTGTTCAGCCTTGATGAGACGTTCTTCTTATCAAAATTGCCTTTTTCTTAAGTTTACTAACTCTTTCGTTTGTGCTTCATTTTATGATTTGTTTTTACAGATGTTTGAGTAGTGTTTATTGTTTTCAAATGTGTATCTACACTAGAGTTTTCATATTAGTTTCATTAGGCTTTTGATTGAAAATGCCCAAGTGACAATGTGAATGCCGATTCTTGAATCGGGCAAGGATGAAAGCCCAACACATTTCCATACTCGTACCCTAATTCCAAACTTAGAAATTCTAATTAGTATTTTGTCGATGGAGTCAAAAGTCAATTCTTGGACCGTAAAACCAAGTAACAACTCCAATTTCTTCGGTCTAACCCACGAGACTTGTAACATAGTTCCCATTATCCCATGCCATTTTAGGGTGGACTTACACACATGTATCCAAAGCGTCACTTGTGTGGCCCAAAAGTGATTAATTTGAGTAAACAGGACAGGACACTCATACTTCCCCCACTCTATAACGAGGGAGGCTTGTATTCAACGCAGATTTGAAAAAAATAAGAAATATTAATAATGAAAAAGATAAGACTTGTTTGTATTTGTGATTTTTCTTTTTGTTTCTATAAAGAGCTTTCCATGGGGAAAAAGAAAAAGAAAAGTTAATTATTTTTTAATGACGAGGATTCTCATTAAGACAAGACTCTTTGGACCTACTATTGGGTAGTAAACCCCAGATACACGATCCTACCCACCAGGTAATCTAAGGAAAACTTCTAGTAGGGATTGAATTCTGAATGCCTGAGTCTACAACTTCCTAAGCCTTATACCACTAAGCGCAGCTTGACAAATGAAAAAAAACGCTATTAATTATCCCTTGTTTGCAGGGCCGGCTCAACCTTTAAGCAAGTTAGGCAATTGCTTGAGACCCCCAACAAATAAGAAAAATCCACTGTAAAAAAAGATCCCAAATTTTTAGAAAAAAAAAATACCCACAAGCTCCAATTTGAAGGACTTTTGGAGTAGAAAAGAGAAAAATAAAAAACATTGAACCCAAGTTGTTTTTCATTTTTCTTTCTCAATTGGCCTCTCTTTCTCTTTGCCCAGATTTTTCTTCTCATCAGCCCCTCACGGGGTTCTCTATTCTCCATTTCTATTCCCTTTTTATTCTGCTTCTTCTTGTTCTTGTTCTTGTTCTTGTCTCTCTCTCTCTTTTAATTTTTTTTGTTCTATTTTTAAGTGCCCAACGTTAATGAAGATATTTTGATTTCCCACCTACCAAGCCACGTGTCCAATTCTTGTCCTCATATATTTGATGCTTTTTTTTTTTTATGAAATGGTTTTTTTTTCCTAAACTCTATTATTATGCTTATTATTGGACTAATATACTGGATTAGTATTTAAGATATGATATTGTAATATATTTTTAGACAGTGCTATTTTCACATCACTTTTTGATATTTTCGCACCATTTGCCATACTTTTTAGTAGATTAGCAAAAAAAAAAAAAAAACTTTTCAGTACAAATGATTAGGTCTCTCTCTTACTTTAAAAATCTCTTTTTAACCAATTGAGACTTTCAGTATGGGTGCTATTACTTTTTTTTTTTTTGCTGAGATCTACAAATTCCTTAGATGCCAAAATGCAAGTGTGATTAATAATAAGCAAGAAGAATAAAATTACAATAAAAAATTTCTTAAATATTAATTTAATTTAATTTAATATTAAATGATCAAAATGCCCCAAATTGAGATTTCGCTTGAAACTCCAAAATAATTGACCCGGCCCAGCTTGTTTGTGTACTCTTTTAGAAGCTATTTTCTTTTCTGTCTATCTTCCTTTAAAATTCTTATCACTCATGTCGCAAATGTGTCTAATGTCACGGGAGCTCCATTTTTGTGCATATTTCTGCTACAGAAGCCGAATTTTTTTTATCTACTCTCACGTAGCATTTCACTTGGATGATCCACTACAACACAAAAACAAAAAATGAGTGTGAAAATTTTGGTGTTCCTTTCGGTGCTTAGAGAGTAGAGACTACCTCTTTCGTGCCTAATCCTCTTGCCTTTTGCCCTGCTACCACCCCGTACAGACAGGAATCGAAAAAAATCTCTCTAGCAGATCATGTAACCCCATTAAAATAAAATAAAAAATACTGAACTTATAATGCATTCTGGGTTGGATTCAGCCATTCAGGCTTTATCTGCTTATACAAAGTGTGCATAGTGTGCATAACTACGAATATGACAAAAGATACAGCACCGATCAATCAATGTACGCAAACAATATCACCACAGTGATAACACAGCGAGGGCCCTAACCTTGAAAAGCCACACTAGTGAGTTTGTTCACGTGCAATTTTCCAATTAAAAAAACAAGAATCACTGTAGTACGCTTAGTACTAGGCACTAGCCAGTGGCCACAAATATAAATCAGGTGACATCTATCAATGTCAGTTAACGTTATAAGGTACACATATTCTTCCACCTGCCGACACTCCTTTCGTTTTTATTGGTCGAACTCTTTGCCGACCATGTTTTTTTTAGTAACACAAAAAAATGTGTTGATTTTAAGAGCACGTGTTTCACTGACTCTTCGTCTTTTGGTGCAGTCTGTAACAATAACAACATTAACATACACTACGCACTTGTCAAAGTTTCGTCTTTTGGTGCAGTCTGTAACAATAACAATATTAACATACACTACACACTTGTCAAAGTTTCAACAAAGGCCTTCGGCATGCCCCTACTACTGACGTAATTATTCCAATGATGCAAGGATCACACTTCCAATACTCAACCACTATTCATTGTTCATTTGTTTATTTCTTTCTCAATATTTATCATTCACATTACGACTTTCTGTTGTTGTTTGATTACTTTGTGCCATTGATTTATTTTTCAAATTAATCACCATGGACCAATGGCTTCCAATCTTGCATATGAAATTATTTCTTTCGGTTCTTGCACGAGGGATTTAGGATGGAAGGCCAATGCATGCGTCTCCCCTGATTTAATTTTTTATTTGTGGAAAAGAGAAAACATTAAGATATGATATTTGAGTTTATTATGCCTTATGCACTCAAAACTTCATGCTTAACCAAACCCGGAAGAAATGCATATTTAGAGTATATTTAATCGAGTTCATTTCCTTTTTATTAAAATGATTTTTTAAATAGTGGTTAGGATATGCTTTGGGATGTTAATGACTTAAGCAGACCTAACAATCATCACTAAATCAATTGTTGAGAAGAACAACTTAGGAAGAAACTAATTGATGTCTTGATATAAGATATTAGGACACCCATCTAAAGTTTAAGCTTATGAGTTTGGTTCAATTATGGTTAATTTCTCAAGTTGTTTATTTTATTTTCTGAATGTGTGACTTCTATCCACACTTGTACAACCAATAATTTCTCCCTCACATGTGAGTCATTGTCATCAATTGGCTTTGAGACCTTTAATTCTTCAAGGGTTTTTATTTTTTTTGGACTTTCATCCACACGCGTATGCCTAACAATCCTCCTTTATGTGTAAATTATTGTATTTTTATGGGCACCTTTCACTTTTTGGGTGACGAACAATCTACTAACTTCTCAATGTTTTTTTTTTTTTTTTTTTTAAAGGTGAAAATATACAATTGATTCCTAAAATTCCGATCAAGTTCTATTTTAGTTTCTAGTCCTAAAAATAATTGTAAAACCCAATTAGTCCTTTTTGCGACCTTGTTGTTATAACGGAACATCATGTAAGTAAGAATTATAACAATAAGAATACTATAGAAGGACTAACTTATTATAACAATAAAAAAAAGGGTAAAACTTAAGTACAGTTCCTTAGGTCAAGTACATTAGGTTCCTAGTTAAATTCAAATACATTGAATTTAAATATTCTTGGAAAAGATAACATTGTTTGTGTTTCATTGGTTAATGCAACCATGTGTTTGAATTCAATTGAGGAACCTAATATACCTAATTTAAGGAATTGTACCTAAGTTTTACTCAATAAAAAATACTATAGAAGGACTAGCAACTCTAGCAAATTCTCTACTCTTTCACCCACATGTGGAGAGAAAAGTAACTCTCTACTTATTTTTTCAAATACACTCTCCAACAAATTTTCTATTCTTTCTCTACTTTATTTAAGTATACTTTATTAATTATTCTACCCATTTAAATATTATGAAGGTGAGAGAAAGAGGAAACAAAATTATAAACAAGTGGGAGTGAAATTATTTTTTAATATGAGTAGAGAGCTACAGTAGCTCTCTTGTTGTAGAGAGTTACTTTAGTATTTAGAATGTGTAGAAAGCCTGGAGAGAAGCTGTTAAAGCACAAATTTTTTACTTTGGTTCTCTACAAGTGGAGAAAAGAGGGGAGACGAGAGGTTGTTGGAGTTGCTCACCTCCATGGGAACCTCGCACTACATCATTCTTCTTTGACATTGCATCATTGACAATATTACTTTGTTCTTTTATCTAACACCACAGACAATACTACTTTGTTGATTTCTTTAAAGATCATAAATGTGGGTTTTGTGGGGTTGCCTTGAGCAATACAAATTTGCTCGAGCTCCAAGTACACATACCCCCATCAATTGCGAATTAAATCAGACTTTTCCACCTTACCGCACACCACTATCAATTCCGATACCGCTTGTTGTGGATATATTGCCTTCAAGAGGCTTCAATTAATGCCTTAATATAATATTTTGAGACATCACTTAACGTACAAGTTTAAAACTATGAATTGGGCTCATTTATGTTATATTAATTTCTCAACCCCCCCCACCCCCCCTTCCGATCCATGTGACACTTTTACTCAGACATGCATATCTAATACCAATACATAAGCATATCAAGGTTTTGCATTTTATTTTAAACCAATTAAATTTTAATCCTTAGTATGATGATTGATGCCTCACATATTTTTTATAAATCAGATCGTTCTAAAGCATCTCCGAAAAATGAGGGATAGTGTTAGGGATGGCAACAAGATGAGGAAAACCTGTGCACGGAATGTCGAGTTGAGGTAGTGTGGAGGGATTTTTCTGTACTTAACTGGGAACATATATCTTAAATATGTTATGATTTAGTGAGTTCTATATGACATAAGAGTAATAAGAGAAAAAATAATTCATTAATCATTTATATAAACTTATCTATTTATAAAAATATATATTTTGATTTAATGAGCTACATACGATATAAGAATAATTAGAGGAAGAAAGAAAACAAATTTCAGATACGGTATATTATAGACTCATTGGGTTGGTATATGAAAAATAAATTAAATTATATATATATATACACACACGAACGCACCATCCATGCCCCATCCTCCTCTTTGTGGAGGGAAAACTAGTGCGATGCACGACACGATGAGT
Source organism: Fagus sylvatica (assembly GCA_907173295.1). Lineage (NCBI taxonomy): Eukaryota > Viridiplantae > Streptophyta > Magnoliopsida > Fagales > Fagaceae > Fagus > Fagus sylvatica. The sequence goes on from OU015769.1 coordinate 37,241,951, forward strand.
AAACCTTTTGAATTTTTTAAATAAGACAATATGAGAAAATAATATCAGTGTGATGTAACTCTTAATTTTTGTTTTGTTTTATTTTTATAAATTTGGTGTAGCAAGCCAGCAACCGACGAGTCTATAATTATTTATTATGAAAAAACGAGTCTATTTCGTAGCTTAAGAAACTTCCATTGCTTTAGTCCAACTTCATTATTATTATTTTTTAGTTCAATGTATGTAGAATTATAGATCCCAGTCTTGTACAACTTTAATTAGAACCCATATGCCATAATATATTTTTTATGGATTTAATCATATAACTTGTGTGGCTTTTGTCTTTCTTGACAGGCGCGTTAAAACCGCAATTCAACGAATACTAAATTAGTGGAAACTTGTCGATAGGAATAATAATCGTACACTAAAAAGCAATGTTACACTTCATGCCACTTGAAAAATTAGTTTCAAGATCAGTAGGAGACTAGATAAATCCAATTATTAATTTATTAGTCTCATCTTCATGTGCAAAATATATTTAAAAGAGGATTCTATTGGAGGTACGAATCTTGATTGGGGAGATTTATATAGAATAGGTGTTTCTTTTTTAATAATTTAATCCTTACAATAAACAAATGAAATGATGAATGATTTGAACTTTGGTTTTATTGACCTTACAATGTCTTGACATTTAATAAATTTTTTTGAATAGGTGATAAATTATAGTTTATTGGCACACATCAAGTGTATTTTTAAGAAGTTCTGAGAGAGACAATTGAAATTCAGTAAATAAGTTAAAAGACTAAAATAGTATTTTGATGATTATTTATCATGTGTTTTAATTGTCGTTTTACTTTATTGAATTTTTAATAAAATAATCCATTGATAACTACTTTTTAATTATGATGTCCTCAATCCACTTATCAAATAATAGTAATAACTTTTAATTTTTTAAATGTATAGGTAGTTTTATTCCTTTATTATTATTATTTTTTTTAATTCTATAAAATCTATTGGTGTAGTCGACTGTTGCAGTACAACTTAAAGAAACTAACAAATTTGCGTTATGTTTTTAATTATTTACTTCCTTTAAAATTAATTTTTATCAAATTGGATTGTATGATATATTTACCTTCCATTGCTGCGTGTTGCACTTAAATCTTAGCAGTATAAAACCAGCCATCTGGACATTACATAGAAAACCCATAATGTATGAAATTAGCCTATTGCATAGTGTTTAAAAAAAAAAAAATTCCATAATCATCACAGATCTTAAAAAGCATTAACAATTACGGAAAATCCTCTCCATTTCAAAAAATGGAAGTCTCCATTTCATTCTAGATTTTATTTCATAATCATCACCATTTAAAATTTTAAATGATGAGACTCTGTACACCGTTAGATTTGTGAAATAAAATCTAGACCATGAAATGGAGTCTCTCCATTTCGTTTGAAATGGAGAGGATCCTTGTCTAACAATTACGAGGATAGAGAAAGAATCGAGACCCATTTCTTTAACATTGTTATAAACACACATTTCAAATTTCGGGACCATAGTTAATTGGTTATTAGATTTCATTAAAAAAATAAAATAAAAACCACTAAAAAGTTACGGGGAAGAGAGAGATCCGAGACACAGAAAATACAAAATCAGATTAAAAAAAAACAAATATCAAAAGGACATGCAGCATGCGTATCTTAATTTTGTTCCCAAACTGAACCGAAGAACTGGTTATGGTAGATCTGTTACTTTTCGTCATAAATCTTATAAAATTATGTTTGTTGTGATTTGGGGTTAGCAGAAACGTATTCACACCAATAAGAAAAGAAAACATTCACATAAGACAACGATATTTAATGTGGTTCAGCAACCACAAGCCTAATTCCATGGGCAACGCCAACCAAAATCTACTATCAACGATAAGTATTACAACAACTCTTACAAACTCCCATACTCACATAAACAACACTCACAAACCTTATAAACATAAACAATCACACACGAAAAAACTCACAATCTCAAATCCCCAATACACCCAATGACTCTTTCATACTCATAAAACAAAACAAACTGTCAAGACAAACCACAAGTAATCTTTCAACCCCAAAAATCTATTAAATTACTCTTCGAAGAAACTCACTCTTGTTCTTCGAGGAGTCCCACTCTTGTTCTTCGATGAGTCTTCCCCTCTCCCCATATGGGAGAAACCTTAGGCCAAAGACAACAAATCTTTTGCAACAATGCCTATTTATAAGACTTCAATTATATTCTTTGAAGGACAAAGAATACCTAATTAATTCTTCAATAAGTAAATTTCATTTCATACCACGGAAAAATCTTTTCTTCCACATCAAGTATTTCATTTTCTTCCACTTCAGGAAACCTAAACCAAGTCAAATTAGGAATTTTAGACACTTCCTAACAATATGAAATCGCAAAATACTGATCCTAGATGTTCAATTTCACAAGTGCTTAGAATGAGAAATTAGTTCGTAGGGCCGACTTACTTCAAGGAAATCTTTTGATTATTATTATTTTAAGGTTTGAATATAAATAGGTTACGGAAGCATGACATAAATAACCACAAATGAGTAAAATGTTACTTTTCAAACCACACGAAAGGGCAATGTAACCTAGGCTCTCTTTTATAGAAAACCAAAACAATATGTCTAGATATACATAAAATTTGACAATAGTTGATATGTCATACTGTGAATGGTAGATAATAAAATGATATTAGTGGTGGGTCTAGATGAGAAGTTATAAAAACTTGACAACTCAACTATCATAAAATATGTTGTAACTGTAACATTACTAAAAGCAAAAATGCCACTAAATCAATAAGCTATTAACAACATTTTATACTTTTTAAGTTCATTGGAGGCATAACCTTCATGTATTTGGAAATTACATCCTCAAAATTATTGGACAACAGTAGTACAGTACTCTCCACGCGCGTGTAATTTTCTTCCTCAAGAGCATTGGATAATATAGTATTTTACCATTTTATCACGCAAGTGGAATAGATAAATTGTTCCAAGCAGAAATTTAAGAGAAGGGAGTAAGTACAAACAACATTTTTTTTTTATGTTAAGATAACATCTTCACTTAATGGATAACAACAAGTGATAGATGACCCAATACATTTCCTCTTTAGATTTTAACGATTAAATAAAGACTTTCACTCATAAATTTGAAAGACAGGTAGGGCGGTCCCACCTATAAGCAAGTTAAGCACTTACTTGAGGCCCCAAAAAAATTAGAAAAACTAACTGCAAAAAAAAGCCCCAAATTTAAGAAAAAAAAAATCCACAGATCCCAATTTAAAAGAATTTTGGAATAAAGAGAAAAGAAAAAAGAAAAAGAAAAATCATTGAAGTCAAGTGACTTCAGTTTTCTTCTTGATCTGTCTCTTTTTCTCCATTTTTTTTCTTTCTCCTCAGTTCCTCACGGCTACACTTGCAGTGGTTCTCTAATTCTTTTTCTTCTTTTTCTCTGTTTTAATTTTTTTGTTCTTTTTTGGTGCCCATGTGAGCTGCTACTGATCAAGTTAAGCATTTGCTTGAGGCCCCCAAAAAATTAAAAAAACTCACTGCAAAAAAAGGCCCTAAATTTAAGAAAAAAAAATATCCGCAAGTCCCAATTTAAAGGAATTTTGGAATAAACAGAAAAGAAAAAAGAAAAAAGAAAAAGAAAAATCGTTGAAGTCAAGTGGCTTCAGTTTTCTTCTTGATCGGCCTCTTTTTCTCCATTTTTTTTCTTTCTCCTCAGCTCCTCACAGCTACACTTGCAGTGGTTTTCCAATTCTTCTTCTTCTTTTTCTCTTTCTCTCTCTCTCTCTCTTTCTCTGTTTTAATTTTTTTTGTTCTTTTTTGTTGCCCACGTGAGCTGCTACTGACCAAATTTAACCTTATTAAGATATTTTCAATTCTCACCTACCCAGCCACCCACGTGGCCAATTATTGTCCTTATGTTTTTTTCCTTTTCTTTTTTCTTTTTTTAATGACATTGCTTTTTTTTTTTTTTTTCTATTATTATTATTGGACTAATTTATTGGGTCAATGAGTGATTAAGATATGATGTTATAATATAATTTTTCTCTTTCTCTAAGCCATATAATTTTTTTTTTCTTTCTAAATCTCACTTTAAAAAAAAAAAAAAATCTATTACATTTTTTTATCCTCAGATTTACAAATTCCTTAGGTGCCAAAATGCAAGTGTGATCAATAATTAGCAAGAATAAAATTCCAATAAAAAAATTTAATAAATATTAATTTAATATAATATAAAATAGATTAAAAGCCCCAAATTGAGATTTGGCTTGAGGCCCCCAAAATGATTGGGACGGTCTTGAAGACAGCAACAAATCATTGGTGATCGAATACCTTTCCTCTTTGGAATTTGATGACAAATTAAAAGCTTTCACATGACACGAACTGCTCAGGGCCATCAAAGTTGAGATTGCTCACGATGAATTGAATAATGTGAGATCGATACTAAACAACCATTCAAAGTTTTCAAAGATTCAAACCAACTAAACTGCCCATGATGTAAACCACGATATGTTTTCAACTCATTAACATAAAATAATAAATTAGGTGAAGACTTTTCCATCATAAAAGAAAAATTTATGAGATTTTTTAATTTAATATAATATAAATAATAATAATAAAGAGAAGCTACATATATATACAGTAACAAACATGTGATTTTTTGGTGATAAAGTAGTATTATTTTTGTTTTAGACCCTTATTAATTAACACTATTGACTTTGAATATGATTGATGCATTTAATTAAAAAAAAATGGAGCAAGAATAAAGAAAAATTAAAACAGAAAAAGATTGATATGTGATTACTTTATAATATCATCATTTTAGTGCTAGTTAAAGCTCTCACAAACATGAATAAGTCAATAAAAAAGAGGATTTCGAAAATCGCATTTGAGCATAAAATATAACTATGATAAGTTTTTGTTTTTGTTTTTATATATACAATTTAATGATCATTCTTACCATCATACCAAGACTCTAATATGGTTTTTATTTATATGTTTATTTTTAATGTAATTAGGATTTGATCTTAGATTTTTTCTTTGAAAAAAGAAGAAGACTTTCCTATACGACTATGATAAGTCTGAGCTTTAATGTTACATAGAATGAATTTGTTGGATAATGTGTTCTAAATGATGATATGATGATAATAAAGTAGGATTATACTTGTCAGGGTGCAACATAGTGGTAGGAGTCTTAAAATGAGATATAATTTTGGGGCATTCTGGGTTCAATCCTTACAAGAAACCTCTATTAGATTACCTAATAAATGGTTCTGGTAGGTAAAATCGTATATCCGAGATTTATTACTCAATGATAGGTCTAAAGGACCTCGCCTTGATGAGATTCCTCGTATAAAAAGGAAGAAGAAAAAAAATATGATTATAATTTATTTGCTTACCATTTATTTACTTGAATGCAAGTAAGATTAGACTTACACCTTATTTAAGATTAAGGTTGGGCTTTAATATCTTTAATAATAATGTTAATATTTCTTTTTGGAATTAAAATGTCTATCAAAATATGAATAGATTAAATGTATAAAGTCATAGTGGGTATGGAACTTCCGAATGGCTGTTATTATTATTTTTATTTTTATCATCCTGTTACCACTATTTATTTTATTTTATTTTTTGTTTTTCGTTGTAGGCTTTTATCTGCAATTAAGAATGATTTATAAAGGTGAAACTGTAACATATGAGTATATTATATAAAAAGCGGTTTTAGAAAACGAAGGGTTTAGCTTTTATTCAGTTTTTCAGCCAACAGGACACAGCCAGGTGCTGAAGTCTGAACAAGACATAATGGACACGTGTGACGTGTTTGCAGACTTTATCCTGTTCGCACAAGATTTTGATAGAAGGTAGATCCGAAAACAAATTTGTACTACAGTCCTAGGTCTAAATCATAATGTGTACTACAACACTAGGTTAATCTCATGTTTAATGGTTTGTATCATAAGGATTTATTTTGTTGGCCACTTGTTGCCAGAATTAACCGTGTCTAGTGGGAAAGAGTGTTGTCATATTTTATTTTTTTGGGTTAAATAATATTATTGATTTTTATCGTTTATATAGGTGTTAAGTTTGGTTTCTAATATTTAAAACATATGCAATTGGTTTTTAACATTTTAAAATTATGTACAATTAGCTTTTTTTATTTGTTTTGTGTTATGCGTACTAGCTAACTAACGATGATGTGACATTCTTTTAATTGGTGTGATATTTTTTCAATTTACACATTGGCGTAACCCGATTACACATGAAATTTTTTCTTCTTCCATTTTTTTTCACCTCTCTCTCTCTCTCTAACAAAGCTACCATGACCACTATAACTAGAGCAGATCTGAGCTCCTCCATGGCCGAGCCTCAAAGATTGTTCCGCTCACCACCACCACCACTGTTAGTGGCAGCTTCTCTCTCTTATCAGCTTGGTTCTCACTACCCCAAACTCCTCTCTCTCGCTCAACTCAGCCATAGCCGAAGCTCAAGCTTCCCTCTCTGACTCTCTCACCCAATTTCTCTTTATTTCTTTCCCAACTAGTGACTAAGAATGACATTGTGTGGGTTTAAAATTTGTGACAATGGCGTTCATTTCAGATTCGTGAAAACATTTAAGATCTTTGACATCCAAATATTGTTGTGAGTATGGTGTTGTATTTTTTTTTTTTAATGGAAGTGATGATGGGGTTTCTTTGTTTGTTTTCTTGTTGTTTTTGGTTTTTGTTGTTGCTTAGAGATACTTGGGAGCTACTAAAAAGCATGATTCATTAAATAGTTTGTTGGAATTTGTTCCGGGTGAATCTATATCTATATTAATTATCATCACTCATAGGGAAATTTGGATCCTTCCCCAAGTCCATAAGTGATTGTTGCCTTATCATATTAGAGTTTTTTTGGTGCTTAATTTGCTAATGTTGCTTCTTGAAAGAGCTTGGATCAGTTCCCGCCATGGCAGCTGAGTTAGACAGAGATAGATGAGGGATAACCAGATAAGGTTATGCCAACGTGTAAATTTTTTAAAAAGGTCACATAATTAATCTATTAGCCAGATACATAGAAACTTAAAGAACATCAAAATGCATGATTTTAAAACATTAAAGATTAATTAAGCACCTTTCGAATATTAAGAACCAAATGTACAATCAAACGTACAATCAGAGTTGGGGACTAATAATTTATTCAACCTTTTATTTTTATAGATATAATAAGATTTAAAATATATGACAATTCGATTCATAATAATTACTTTTTTATTAGACCAAGATAACAATGAACTGCATTATATGTATTTTAGGAACTTTATGAAACCCCAAATATTCGTGATAAGCCGATCAGATTGAGATTGAGACCCATCAAATCTCAAATTTTCTGTATTTCGTTCATTGTAATCCTTTTTTTTTTTTTTTTCTATTTTTGTTATAAAAAAAAACCCTTTTTGATTATGTACAATTACTCAATAACCAACAAAGGGACTGTTGTACTTGTATTGTACATGCCATTTACAGTGAAGAAAACTGTGTTATTTGCAGCAATTACGAGGAGATTTTAGTGAATCCACTTGAGATTTTCCGCGGGGACCCCTCAATCTTATGAAAAGCCTATATTCATCGAATGTCATAGGTGGGTATAAAGCAGGATTATCCGGCGTCACAAGCTCTTTTGTTGGCTCTATGGGTATGTCACTTTTTGGATTGTAGAAGAAAGCGAGGGAGACACGCTCGTTGGCTGAATTCACAATCACTCTATGCTCCACGCTCTTGTAGATTGCATTGCTTAGAACCTGTAATCATATTCATACGTTAAAAACATACAATTGAGAAAAGAGTAATAGACTATTATGAAGTCAAAAGAGGCATGGCAAATTTATTTAACAAAGACTTGTACCATGTTGGAGTATTAATTAAACTCCAAGTTAGATAAAACTATTGGTGAAGGCATTATCCCATGTACTATTCTTCTCTTCCAGGATAGATTTCACGTGGGATCCACAAATTAGACTCACTTTCAAGTGACGCGAAGACGACAAATGCACTGAATAATTTCACTAAGAGAAAGAGTGGGGAATCCTCCTATGACTCAGTTTGTTTCGTTGTAAAATATTTTCCGAAAAATATTTTTAGATTTGCGAGTGTTTGTTAAAATTTGGAAAATAGTTTACGCCTAATTTTTCGTAAACCATTTTCTAAAAACGCACATCTCACCTCCCATCCCTTATGCTCTGTCTTTTGCACAATACTGTAAAATATTTTCCGAAGTATTTTTCGGAATGCAACCAAACACCAAAAAAAAAAAAAATCGTTTTCATCTGAAAACATTTTACAATAGAAAATATTTTACACCGAAATAAATGGAGCCTAATGAGAGAATTTCCACTTGGTAGAGGTGTCACTGTCAATTTTAAATTTGAACATGTTTATAACATGACATTGCTTAAGAAATAAATGTGATTAAAGTTTTTTTTTATAGGATAAATGTGATTAAAGTTGAAGGCGAAGATAACATCAAATTAATGAGCACAAATACTTTCTAGCACGTCAACTAGGAGGATAAAGAGTGATCCGAAATCAACACCAATGAAAAATACACTGGGAATGAATCAAAATGTTTATGCCAAGACCTTATCCCAACAGCTAGAACGTGATGTTTATCCAGTTAATTTGTTCTATATAGATCACGTCATTTTCACAAGACTTAAAAAAATTTATATCAAAAGCTCTTTCTCCAAACAGTTAAATGATCTGAATTGGGTTATTCAGCCAAAAAAAAAAAAACAAATTATCTGAATTGGGTTTCTCAGCTAACGTGATTTTTTTTTTTTTTTAAGACAACTCTTCCATCGTCTTTTAAACTATGGGCAACTTGAAAAAATGAACCATATAACCGAGTAAAAGAATTCTATGACTTTTTGTAGGTCCAAGTCCAAGTCTTTTTGTTTTTTAGTGTTGGAAACACGTTTTACCAACGTGAACCAAACAAGCTGACTTGAAAATTTAAACCCAAAAGAAAAGTTGGCCTAAAACCAAAATGAAAGAACAAAAAAAGAGATCATGGAAAGGAAGATGAAATAAAAACCTTAAAGAGCCAAATAAGTATGTAAGTACCGATGAGATTATTGTAGGAAGTATAGCTTTAAGTTATAGAGTTTTTGAGATATATAAAGAGTTTTAATTAAAAAATTGTTAACGTTTGAAGCATTTGACAAAACTACAGTAATAAAATTTAGGGACAAAAATGAATTTTTTCAAAATTTGAGGACGAAAACAAAAACAAAATTTTCAAAAAAAAATCAAATTTTATTAGAAAGAAGATATTTTACCAATTCTAAAGGTGAGTTTATATTAGTTTTTGTTGTTGTTTTGACTTTTTAGTCTATTTAATTTTTTTTGAAGTACAATTGTATTTTTTTAAAACTTCAGTAAATAAACTTTCAGCAAAAAAGTTAATCTAGCCAAATAAACACAAACAACAATGTGAGATGGGAGTCATGGGACCTATGAGCAAGCATTCATGCATCCATCTTTTCTTAGGGCTTTGTGGCTTCTCATGATTGAAGGTTTGAAACCTCCCCCCTCACAGCAAAACAAAAAGAAAACAAAGTGACATGTTTTTTTCACTTGCTTTGACCAAAACTGAGTGGCTAGTTAATAGCTACCCATCAAAACACTACCCCTCCATGTGACTATGCCCCCATATGGCTCATGAATTGTAGCCATACACTTTTCATCAAACCGATAATCTTAGATATATATAAAAAGGAACAAAGAAACAAGAAGAGTCACCTGAATTTGATCGCCAATATTGACGATAAAAGCGTGACGAGCTGGTTTGACTGTGATCCACTTGTTGTCTTTACGGACTTGTAGACCAGTCACTTGGTTATCTGGTAGTAGCAGTGTCATGCCACCTGGGTCCGAGTGGGATGACAAACCAAGGGTCAGGTCTGGCTGTGGACACTTTGGATAATAATTCACCCTTAGGCACGCTCCAATATCTTCCCCGCCAAATGCATTTTGAAGTACTTCTTCCGATAATCCAAGGTTTACAGACAAAATCTTCATCAATCTCCCACATAGCTTCACTAATTCCTTTCCATACTCATCGATCACTTCCCTACAAGCATTTCATCCAAGTCAATTCTTGTTAAATATGGAAGTAAACTGAATATGATTATTATAATATAATATGCTATATAAATTACAAGCCAGAGCATCTATGAAGCACACCATAGGTGACCCTTTATAGTTTAATATATAAAAAACGACTAGTTCTGGTAACACATATTATATACCATGATAAAAAGATTTTAAACCCACCGAATTGGCAATTTGACTAGTTTTTTTTTTTTTGATAAGTGCAATTTGACTAGTTCATAGTGGAGAAAGATGCTTTTACATTTAAAATGAATCAATTTTACGTTTTTTATATAGATATTACAAATTTAAAGGTTTATACTGTTAGATTTAGAAAATAAGATATTAACAGTGAAATGGACTCAAAATAAAAAGGATTATGTTCCGTTCATCATTACCTCGCATAAGACGGAACAGCAGGCCATTTGTTGTAATCCTTTAATGTCGATGGAAGCAAATGAAGAAAATAATAGTCACTCCAATCAAGAATGGCACCCTTTTCAACACCTAGTCGGCTTCCATAACCTTCGTAAGTTTTTGGTGAGTTAGCATAGGATTGCTTAATCTCCGATGGTAAGTGAAAAAACTCACGCCAAACCTCACGAGCACGGTCCAATAGTTGAGGACTAATTCCATGGTTGACAATTTGGAAGAAACCCCAGTTTCTACAAGCGTCAGATATTTGAGCAAGTATGGTAGTACGAAGATTATGGTCATCACCATATAATAGGCCTTGGAGATCGATGATTGGGATATTAACATCGCTAGCAGCAATATCAGAGTTAATTGATGGCCTTTCAGTTGGCGGCTTTACGTATCGATCAGGAATCACAGGTACCCCGCTGTCAGACAAGGATTGGACTCGAACTATTGGCTCGGGCCAATCTATTTGGCTATTCATGATGTTCAATTAGTCGGCTTGGTTTCTAAGGTTGTTGTTTTTGTTGTTGATCTTGTTATAGATATATATATATATATATATATATATACATACAAGTATAACTATATGTACTATAAAACAGCAAACAAACCAGTCCTTAGTATTTTGAGAGAGAGGGCAGTTTGTGAGTGGGTAGTTAAAAGGAGGTATGAGGTGGATTAGTGGGACTTGAAATGGACGTGAAGGAGAAACGTGAAATATATGAGGTTTTTATAAGTGTGGATGTGTGGAAGTGAGTGTGAGAGGGTGGGGAGAGAAGGGTCATGTTGTCTCTCTAATTTGTATGTATGCAAAGGATTGATGGTTGTGTACGTGTGTTCGTTTGGTATCAGTTTATTTTTTGTAATTTATTTATCAAAAATTGAGACATTTTTTTAAAATATATTTTCGAAAAAAACTAAAAAAATATTTTATTTGTTTATTAGCTAAAAATTGAGAAGAAAAAAAAAGGTGAAAAAAAAAAAAGTTAGCTTAATGCTGTCAAACGGACAAGTGTGTCTTGGTTGAGGTTGACGGGCCGACATATATACAAAGAAGTGTGAAACAGGTAGAGATTTCAACTCATTTAGCCATTTATAACTCATGGGGTAAGTTTGGAGGACGAGAAGGATTGGTCCCCATTTCGGCGCCGTGAACAACTTGATATACTTCCCTGTTCTTCATTCCATGTGTGCCACAAATTTAATAGTATTGATAAGGAAAATATAGTTCTTGGCTGTGCTACACTTGGTTGCATGTTTAATAAGATAACATAATAGTGGCCTGCGCACCTCCACAATTATTCCTACGCAATATATATCTGCAACAGAAAAGGTTTTTTTTTTTTTTTTTTTTTTTTTTGACAATAGCAAGCTTTTTTTACCCCACTTTGGGGGATTGAACCTGGCTGTCTTCCTTGGAAGACACCAGAAATTACCACCAGGCCACAAGGCCTGGCTTTGCAACAGAAAAGGTAAACTGTATATGTTTAAAAATGACATAAATTAACGCGTGACTTGGAATAATCTACAGGAATGGAGTCATTCAGACATAAAATCTGAATTATACCAATCAAAGGACACAAAAGTAAATTAAGAAATTTAAACCTATCTATCAAATTCTACCATTATTTTCAACCCAACACATATGATGAGTATCTCATTTCTCTTACAACCCACACAATGCTAGGGGGATGATATATATATTCAATTTATGAAATAATTATTTCATGCACATTCGCACATGAAAATGCTATATTTTCAAAATAAAAGATAGAATAAAAAAGGTTTAAAAAGTAAAGTAAAAAAAAAAATCAAATTCCATAAATATGAACATATGATTTATACTTAAATCATAACTACTTGACCAAGAGCTTTGTAACTCAAGTGACATTGATTAGTTTCTTTAGTTTGAGTATCAAGGTTCAAACCTCCCTTCTTCATATTTACTAGAAATTACAACCTAAAAATGTCATATATTTAAAAAAAAAAAAAAAAAACTATAATATGGTTATGACTTATGCGAGAATACTTCAAATCCCATTAGAATCGTATTTACATATCTCATTGGTATTATTTGTCTAAGATCTATTTTATGAAGGGGGGGTTTTCACCTACTCAAGGCAAAGCCTTACGCTTATCGTGGTATACGTGCTAATAGGGTATTACGTGTCCCTTGGGATTAGTTGAAGTGCACGTATCTACAGAACGTTGATCCGGACACCCAAAATTATCAACAACAAAAAAAAAAAATGAAGGTTTTCATAATGTATATACATGCATATTGCACTATTCACTAACTATGATCTATATTCTTAGACTTCCGTATAGTAAACTATGATCTATTGCATGAAACCCAAATATTCAAGAAAATGCACTTTTGTATTATATTTAAACGAAGTTATTCTAGTTTTACTGAACTGTAATGCTTTTATTAGTACTATTGTTGTTTATTGTGTCATGTTCTATTAAACATCAATATTTTCATAATTTATTCATGTTATTGAATTTTTCTTTGATTTATTAAGATTTTTCTATAATTAGATCTTAAGTCAAATATATATGTATGTTGAAATAAAACATATATAAGTTATAAATATAGCTCTTATATTTCAAATTAAATTAGAATTAAACTATTTTTAATTAAAATATGAATAAATAAATAATGTGTAAATGATGTTGCTTGAAAAAATTGAATAATCGCACCTAGTATATTAAATACTTAACTAATATCTTGAAGTTTTTTGGGAATATATTATGATATTATATTAAGCTAATATACGTACACTACTAAATTGGAAAATAGCAAAAGAAATAATCGAACATATATGGTCACTCTTTTCATTCCAAATTTTCATTTGAATTTGTAATATGTGGTACGAACTTCTAATTGTATTTCTTTCATATCCATTTTTCATGTTAAATTTTTAATTCATGCATTTTCTAAAAGTTTAAATCAAATGAAATACGTCTCTCACTATATATATTTCATATATTACAAACTATATTATAGATATAGATAGATTATGATGGTAGCTAGTGATGCTGATGATAGTAATAATGTGATTAGGCAATAAGTAAGCACTAGAATCTGGACCAAGGGTTTGATTCCTTTCCCAACACTGTGATTCTTTTATTTCCTTATTCCTTAAGGTGCATCAGATGCGCACAATATTTTGAGCCAACGTGTACATTAGGACACATATTCAACCTCAACTGATTTTGCTTTTAGAAAATAATAAAATCTAATGGCTCCCCAACTCACAACCAACCAACCCGTGATTCTCAATGCTTAAACTAGCCCGAGAGTTAGTTGCAATTTTCAGATTGTCCATTGTCTGAAAGATGATGCAGAAGTGCATAATGAGTTAGTTCTTGCAAGTTGCAAAGTGTAAATGTGAATTTTATTGAGATGTGCTCTTGCGTGGACAAATCTTATATATGGCTGTCTTGAGGCAGCTCAAAGAAATCCTTATAGCCGGCTAAGTTGCACTTTAGAGATTGTCCATTGCCTAAAAGCTGTGCAAACCGCAAAGGTGCTTGAGTTACCTGGATTAAGATTTTCTAGAATTTTAAAGTGATCACTTTATCATTGAGTTTTTAAAATATTATCCATCAATTTAGAAATGCCTTGATTGGATTTTTAACAACATTTAAATCAATCTTTGCTATCACCATTTTGATATTGGTTAAAATCATCGATGATATGACAAAAACTAATCTACTCATTTTAAAACAAAAAGATAAAATTTCAGGAACTCTATGGTAGAATTATCCTAAGAACTCCAACAAATCTAATAGAGATAAGAAAATAAATAATGTAATCTCCATCATTGAAACCTAATTTTAAAAATTAAAATCATATCTAAACGTTATTTTGAAGGTTGAGATGAGATGCATCAATAAGATTCAATATATCTCATACTCTTCGTGTTATGATGCATTGATTTATAACCGTAATGGATTAAGATCCTCTGGAATTCTTAAGATAACTTTATGAAGAAGTTTCCATAATTCTATTCAATCATTTAGAAATGAGTTAAATAGATTTTTCCATATCATAAATATAATTTAAATTGTTAAAATATAAAAGTACTAGAAAGATTTTTTTTTTTTTTTTGATATATAAACATACTAGAAAGATTAAGATTCAGAAAAAGAGAGAGTATACGCAAAGAATTACGTAGTTAGGCACAACGGCCTACGTCCATGACGGCTACATATTTACTATACATTTTCCTTGTGAGGACCAATATAGTTTATATATTAGAGAAACATAGTTTAACTAAAATTAGGTTTGCTTTTTTTTTACAAAGTAGTGGGCCAACACTTGATTTGAGTCATAGGACCTAATATATCTCTAAAATCCCCCTCTAACTAAAGGTGTTATATGACGTGAGTTTGGAATTACATGAAATAGGATCCTCGAAGAGAAGTAAGATCAAAATGGTAATAATGTTTGTTTAAGAATTACGTAGTAGCTAGGGTTATCCTAAAAAAAAAAATTTAGGAGATCTTAATCATAACTCTAATATATTCTCTCCTATACTAGCTAAAGAATTCAAAAGCTGGCATAATTAGCTAGATTTCTAAATCTAATAGAGTAATAGTTGACTGCTTTATTTAAATATGAAAGCAAATTAGGGTATATTTATCTTAGACTTAGCTTACTAGGATTTCATTTTCGTTTTTTTTGGAAGAATAGATTCGTATTTTTTTCTTTCTTTTTTTTTGCCAATGGTATTTTCAGTTGACTAATAAGTATTGTGGTCCTGTGGATTACCCACCCATCCGTGTCTATTTAATGACATCTTTCTATATTGTGTAATGTGTATTGTATCAATTTTCTTTTATAAAAAAATGTGTATTGTATCAACTGTTTTCAGCATGATGATTTTTAAGTTTAAAAAGAAAGAATAATTCTCTTTGTAATCATTGAACCGCTCCATAATTAAATGACACAGGTATGTTGGAGTAATATGTTTTTTTCAAAGAATGAACATATATTTATTAGATTGATTGCTTAATTTGATTGAGCATCTTTATGTGTCAATCAAACAATGAATTTTCTGCCACTTGGGTATTCGACCTAGTGGTAATCCCCTTTCTCAAAAAGTCTCACCCATCTATGAGGGTGTAGGTTCGATTCCCATGATCTTCAAAATATACGTGTGTGTGAGTTTAGATTAAAATTTCTATCATATATATTAAAAAAAAAAAAAAACAATGAATCTTCTGCCCTCTTTTAACATGGGAAGTAAGGGTGGGCACGGGTCAGGCAGTTCGGGTTTGGGGGTAATTTTCTATCCTACCCGACAGAGTCGGGTTTGCAAAGCTTCAACCCGTTGACATCAGTTAAGGTGGTCGGATCGGGCGGGTCGGTTGATCGGTTTTGGCGGACGGGTATGATCGGGTTTACAAGACAACCAAATCATATCAAACAAACTCAATCATAAACAAAAACAAAATTGTAAAAAATTTAATACCAAAAATCAATCACAAACATAGCAAACCCAAGCACAAACACAAACCCATTTTCTTTCTAGATTCGATGAGATCTCACCAGATCCGACAACCACAATACAAGAAATCACCAGATCTGGTGAGATCTCACCAGATCTGGCAACCACGGTAGAAGAAAACAATCAGATCAGGTGAGCTTGCCTCAAGCCGTGGCGTCGATTTTGTCCTCAGCCGTGCGTCGCCTTCGTCTTCCAACCCCAGCGACTTCTCAGCCCAGGCTTCTTTCTTTTGTTTTTCTTCTTGGCAGAGACATGGTCATAGAGAGAGAGAGAGAGAGAGAGAGAGAGAGAGAGAGAGAGAGAGAGATGATCAGGTGACTGAGGTGAGCATCGTGAGGTTGAGAGAGAGAAAAAATGGTTCAGGTGGGGTGGGGACCGTGGGGTAAATGTTAGATTTTTTTTTTTTAATAGTATTATTGAATGGTCGGGCGGATTGGGTGGATACCTGAAAAAATATGCCAAATCCGTTATCCGTCCAAAAACCCGAAAAATAATAAAATCCATACCTATATCTGTCCAAATATGGCTCGAGAACGGATGATTGGGTCGAGCGGTTTTGACGGATGGATCGGTTTTGGCGAGTATTTGCCCACCCTTAATGGGAAGATAGATGAAAGGTCGCGGGTGTTGATCCCGTAAAGTGTGGGAATTAATTTACTAAACAAATAATTTTTATTGAGTAAAATATGTCTAGATTTTAATGGTAATATTAAAGTTGACTGGGTAACAAGCTCCTTGACCTACCCTTTTTTTTTCTTTTTTCTTTTTTTAAGGATACAATAAAATTGGATAAAATTGAAAACCGCTTGATAATAATTTTTATTCATCATCATGTCAAGATATCAATAAGTTTCATGTTGATATAGGCCAGATTCGATTTCATGTCCCATATTCAATGATATATTTTTTTTTCAATTAAGTTAATTGGATACCACTACCTTAATTGGGACATGAATACGGTGACATAAAATTGAGTATAGACGACAGAGGAAATCTTTTATAAGGTTATACTCGGGGTTGACTTCAATCGAGTAGAAGGTAAATACCATTGGTTTATTAATAGATAGAATAGTTATTTTATTTAATGAAAATGTGTTACATCCACAGTTGATAAGTACAAGAAGGTGAGGTGTTTTCTCTTTTCATTTTCTTTTTTTGGTAAAAGTGAAGTGTTTTCTCTTAACCAATAGATAGAATTGTTATGATTATCAAAAAAAAAAGATAGAATTGTTATTTTATTTAATGAAAATGTGTTACATCCACAGTTGTATAAGTACAAGAAGGTGAGGTGTTTTCTCTGGACCATAACCAATCTACAACTGAATCATAGTTTCTAGCCTCTTCACTAGAGCATGTGCTGCGCGCCATTACATTTTTAAGTACCTGAGATTGAGAGAATTTAACGAAAAATTATTCAGTAATTCCATACTATAAATAAATGTGTAATCTCTCTTTTCCCAGAGTGGTAAGTTTTACCGTAAATTTAATTAGTGTGACCCACCATTTATGTGATAGGACCTACCATTTATATAAGAGTGGGATTACACATTTATTTTTAGCCCTGAACTATTAAATAATCACTCGAATTCAAACCTGATTTAAGAATCTGGATTCGTGGTTTGCGTCCTGGACCAGATGTCCCATTGTAGAGATATTGGATTCCATTGAGCATAACTCCGAGTGTAGAACAAGGGAATCCCTTCAATAATGATGTCCTGCAATCCTAGTTCTTTAGCAAACCCCAAGGCTTGCATCAGTGCTCACACCTCCGCTCCATCTACCCTGCAATTCATAAAAGTTAACAGTAGTAGTTGTGGAATATAGAAGTCATTTTGTTATCTTATAGAGGGAAGAAAAAGTTCAAACAAATAAAAAAAAAATTATTTAAGGACCTTACTTTTTCTTCCCATATAGTTAAAGCATGTGACAATAATACATCTTACAATAATTATTATATTTAAATATACAATTTTTTTTCAAAATCATTGAGATCATTTTTATTTTTTTGTTTTTGTTTGAAACGATAGCCTTTTATTTTATTACTTGAACTCGGACAGTACAATGGAAATAAGAGAAGTAGGTCATTCTTCTAACCACATCTATTCAAAAAGTGAGGACAAAACCTCTGGATGGCTAGGACATGTGTAGCCCTATTACAATTTGTAGTGATATGAGAAAAATTAAGAATATGAAAAGAAATTATGAATAATAGATAATAAAGTTGTGTCAAAATCAATAACTTAGCATTACTAAACAATGATATACCTTAATTTCTCTATCCAGATTAGAGATAAAATTACATGTGACAATTGTAGGGGACAAAAAAATAATTAAGACAAAATATAGGGTTGAAAATAAAAGAGGAAGCAAAATTGATTTTTACCTCTACTTTACAGCACACAACACTTGCATTTTATAGTTGGATAAAATTGATTAATATATCAAAATATCTCTTAAATATCTATAAAATATCTTGTGCATATTCTATAAGGTTCTAATAGTTTCTATCAAGAAAAAAACTCTATATATACAGTTGGAAGAGCAAAATTAAGGGGGGGGGGGCCAAGGTTGAAAAAGAGACATGAGAGAGAGTCTCTCATGGTGTTCGGTCACTATGTTTTATTCTATTTGTAACTATAATTGATATATTACAAACTCTCTATGTGGAAGTAGGTAAGTTGCCGAACCATCTAAAATTTTGTGTTTTGTTTATAAATGAGTTCATTATTAAACCAATGGTTATACCAATATTCAGTGGTTGAACCAATCAACCAGTATACCATTAAACCGATCTATGCTTACATATGCTTCTAAATTTCTAATTCAGTGTGACATTCCAGAATTAGAAGTTGCAAGTGTACTCCACCTCATGGCCGGCCCAGCCTATAAGCCATTTAAGCAATGGCTTGAGACCCCCAAATTTTTGATGATCCATATGTAATATATATTAAAAAAAAAAAAAAAAAGCTTTTTTTTTTTTTTTTTTTTCTTTCCCGAACAACTCTCTCTCTCTCTCTCTCTCTCTCTCTCTCTCTCTCTCTCTCTCTCTCTCTCTCTCTCTCTCTCTCTCTCTCTCTCTCTCTCATTCCACGTCTATCACAGTACCACTCCCTCAACGTACCGTGAGTCTGCTTCTCTTTCAATTCTTTTCTTTTTTCTCTTCACAATCTTCTTCTCAGCTTTTTGGTAAGAGCTCTTCGTGAGCCGTGCTAAATGAAAATATCTAATTGTTGGTTGTGGCCAACATTAAGCCACGTGCAATTTCTTCTTCTTTTTTCTTTTCTGTTTTTTATATCATGAACCAATAGTTAGATTAAGTCCTTTGTATTTATTTGTCTGATGGGTGAAACATGGAAACCATGTGAGTTATTGTGATGACCTTGAAGAAAAACAAATATTCTATTTGATTGGTATAGGACCTAGGACCTTTTTTTAAATTGTGATTAATAATTTTGAATAAAATTCTAATAAAAAATTCATAAATATTAATTTAATTTAATATTGAATAATAAAAAAATAACAATAATAAAAAAAGGCTTCAATTTATTATTTGACTTGAGACCATTAAAACGTTTGGACGACCGTGCTCCACCTTAAGTGAATCACCAGCGCGTAATAATCACATCAACAAAACATAGCATGAGGTTTTTGGTACTGTACGACTTGTGTTCGATTTTAGAAATATGATAACTTTTCGACGTCCTAAAAAGTCATTCAAACTACATTATATGATTTTTGTTGGGTAATAGCAGCTTCACATCAGACATAAATAGGGACACCAAAGGTGGTTTTGACAGCTGATAGCTCTGTATGACGAAAGGTTGCTTTCAATCGAAAACAATTATTCATTTTAGTTTCTAAAATGATACCAAAATAAGAAGAGAGAGAGAGTTCTGGACAAAAAAATTAAAAATCTTGCTTGTTTTTTTTTGTGGGAGGGTAAATATCTTGCATAGCTTGAAATTATCGTGGTAGACTGATGGCTACATGATCACAGCATTATAATCTTTCACGTATTAGTTTGATTACAAATTAGACAACTAGTAGATGTCCGGGACCCGCAGGGAAAGTTACAATTTAGACAGCCCCGTACACCAACAGCCAAAACAAAAGAAGAAAGAAACGAAAAGAAAAATAAAAGTTTGAAATGAAATGAACTCAACGTCTCAACCACAAAAGAATTTTGTGTTCTGTTTGTCAAGCTAATGTAATAGGTGTCGGTAAAGGGTGTTATAGTACTTTAATGATATTATTTATTTTTGTTGTATTATAAATAGGATCTCATAATATATTATAATACATATTAAGAGAATAATAAAGATGTATTCTAATTAGGTTTTATCATGTGGATGTAAATCATAGTGTCCAACCACATGAAAATCTAACCTACTCCCTTTTCTACTCTCTCAATCTTTTATATTTCCCATCTCCACAATCTCTTCCGTCTTCCATTTTATATCTCTCTAATCTCCATTAATATTTCTGTTTAGATTATATGTTTCTATATAGTATCAGAACTGATGATCCCAAGTTCAAACCCTGACTCCACTCTACCTCCCATTTAAGAAATTAAAATCTCACGTATTGGGCCACATTCATTAAGGAGAGTCTAAACCCACACGTGAGAGAGAGTGTTAGAATATTGATTAAATTTACCATTTCCTAATAAGCTAAGCTTTTGGGAAAATCGGTAATTTCTCACCCTTTATTGTTGTAACAATTAAATTATCATAAATAAAAAAGGCACCATCAACTAGGTCCAACATGTTACCCATCCAAACTCATAAGGAACTTCAATACTATAATATTTCAATCAAATCGTGATCAAAAGTATCCATTAAAATTTTGTATGTTAATTACTTAAATTTCAAAATTTGTAATAAGCGTATATGTATTCGTGTATGTATTTGCTTCGACCTCTTTGTTTATTAACTTAAACTTTATAGGTTGGCTATTTTTAATATATAATTAAAATTTAAAATCGGCAAGAGCTTTGTAGCTCAATGGTGGCACCTCCTAGTATTTCCAATAAAAACATCCAGAGTTCAAATTCTCTCTCCTAACTATCGAATTATGTAAAAAAAAAAATTTAACCCCATTTGTTTATTCTTGAACGCTTACATACAAAGTCTGTATTATCTAAAAGCATCTCCAGCAGTCCTTTATTCGGACTCTTTATCTCTACATGTAGAGAGCAAAATGAAGAATTGTTACTCCAGCAGCTCTTCAAAGAGCTCTTCAAATTCCCAAATTGCTACAGTAGTTTTTCACAAATGAAAAGCTACTGTACACTCTTCAGCAGATTAAAAAACTGTTTCTGACCCGCTTATTTAAGTTTTTTTTTTTTCCTTTCTTTCCATTTGCACTCTCTCTCTTCCTTCTTTTTTCCTTCTCTGTGCTCTCTGCTCTCCCTTCTGTTCTCCATAGATGGCTTAGGTTCTCTATTAATTTTGGAAATGAGCTTGGGTTTGCCGGTTGGAAACAGGATTGGTGGTGTGGTGGTTGGAAACGGGTTTGGGCTTGCCGATCTCAGCCTGGGCTTACCAATCTCGACGTGGTGGTGGGTTTTGAGAAATGAGCTGATCTCGGCGTGGTGGTGGGTCTTGAGAAATGAGGAGGGGAGAAACGAAGAAGAAAAGAGAAATGAGGAGAGAGAAAAAAAAAAGTTAAGATAAAATAATAAAAATATTATTTTAATAAAAATAAAGATAAAATAGAGAGTCTGTTGGAGTGGAGTTGAAAAAATTGCTCTCCACATATAAAAAACTCTCTACATGTAAAGATAAAATAAAGAAGACTGTTGGAGATGCTCTAAGTTGAGACTCTATATTTTAGTTTTGTTGGACCTCAAGGTAAAGAGGGTTATTACAAACAACAAGTCTACGCATATCACATTTTTAGAATAGGGGCACCTCTGGTATGTACGTCGCATCATCTTGCAGTTACTTTGATTTTTTATTTTATTTTTTGATAAAAAGAGAAACTTTATTGAAAATCAACACGATGGTAAACTTCCACTCAACCGAGATGGAAGAAAGCCATGGTGATTATACAACAAAGCCCATAACAACCCTACACAGAGGAGGGCAAAGATGACATACGTCATAACACATAACTCTACAACGAGGGTAGCAGCAACAACAACAACAATAGAAAAATAAAAACAACAATATGATAAACACCTAATAACTACACAAAAACAACAAATAACACAAAGCTTGATCGCAGTCCGGTAGATCACAAGAGCAGCATCTGCTGGAGATGTCTTGTGCAGCAGAATACTTGGAGCCAAGATCCCATCCATGCATACAAACACAAAGAACGTGAATCAGATGGTCCATGGCATCAGATGCCATGCGATTCGGTTAGGGCTCTCCATAAAGAAGAGTTGTGTGAGGTCTACCCTCAAGTCACCTAGAGGGTAGCCAAGAAAGACTTGAAACGGGAGTAGGCCCCAAACCCACTGCCAACTGAACATCCACAGCCAATGGAGATCTCGCCATCTACTGGAAGTCACCAAACTTGTCTTCATGAAAGATGGAGAGAGCCGGAGAAGAGTGCCACCCCAGGCCTCCAGTGAGCAACAAAAAAAGGGAAAATGGGTTCCGGCGAGGTCCACAAAGGGGGTGGCGGACGTGGAGGCTCGGCGCGGAACGAGGAGGACGGGCCACGCGGTCCAAATGGGGCCACTACTGGCCATGATCTCATGGACCACGCGACCCCAAATGAGAGAAAAGAGGTTGTACAGAGATGGAGGAGTCGGGGCGACGGCTAGGGAAGGGGGAATAAAGGGGGGTGGCGGCTGGGGGGAGAGGGGCGGCTAGGGTTTTGGAAGGAAAGGGAAAGTTCTTGATTGAGTTTTTGGATTTTACTTGAGTGCACTAGCTTTAAGTCCATTGCAGTCACTTTGATTGAAAGAAAGACACATTGAGGGCAAATGACATGAATGAACAAGCAAATTAATTAAATGCATGAATTTTGGTGGTGACAAGTGACTGGAGCCATCATCAACGGCATTCATAAAGTTCTATCTATTTCATGATTTTGATTTGATATTAGAAATATAAAAGTGTATTAAGTATTACATTATTTATAATTAAATGATTCCTGCTATTTTTTAACTGAATAACAAATTTGAAACACTCAAATATATATATATATATATATATATGTTACATTATCTTGATCAACCAAGTCATGCTACGTTCACTGATACGTGCTAGAATAATCAGTATAACAATTTAACTCCTTCACGTGAATATATAATTAACTTTTTGCTATATATGCTGATCATAATTTTTTCTTGATGTGCCGGAATCTTACTCGTTTACTTTGCAAACAAACAAACTCATTTAAGTCGAAACACCCTTGATTGCCTTTGTGCAGATATAAATTTCTTTGGAAAGCTACCAATCTATACAATGTGAATTCCTTCTTTAAATTATTTTTCAGTATCGTTTTCGCACCAAAAAAACAATTGTAATGATTAACTCTGCTGGACTTAAAGGATAGAGTGGTGGACGGGGAGTAGTTATAGGTCATATTCCTTTAATCTTATAATTTACAATAATCGTCATCATCATCCTTGTCATTTTTACTACTTACAAAAATTTAACTTGTATATAAACCTAAATTGAGAATGACATGCATGGGACCCAATTGAATACTACATAATTTAAAGGGTTACGCACAATTCTTTTGGTGTACAATAATTTTGCAATTAGAATTATGGAAGAGTTGTTAATTTATTCTGCTTGGAGGCTTGGTGGATTTAAACCTTCCGATAAGTTGCAGAATCATATATATATAATTCAATCATGACTCAGTCATCACATGGGAAAATAATTATTTGATAATGAAGCGATCAACTGCCGTCAACTACCTTTAAACTGAGTGAACCATTATCTTTGGCACGCTCTAGTTTTATTATAATTTGCTATAATTTAAAATTATTACTATAAGTCATAAGTCTATACCTACGATGATGGTTTGCTAGCCATGCCATCTAATACAAAGTAGCCTAAATTGTTTAATTAGTTACTCTAACCATGCCATGCACCTCCTATTGGACTTGGAGTTCGACTTCTCACTTCTCTCAATCACGATTGCTACGATAAGATTGTCCAAATTGTCTTGGACGCTGTATTATTATTATTAATAATAAGATCGATACATCTCTGACAAATTTATTTAATTATTCAATTGCTACACCAAGTTGAGATAGATGGGATATGAACTCTGATCTGCTCAGTCTCACACAAATTTACATCAGTTTGTCTATCATCAAAATGGTGCGAGGATTAGCATTAAAGATTATTTTTCCTCTTTTTGGTCTCTCTTTTGAGAGAAAAGCAGGAAATAAATTAGATTCCTGCATGAGGGCGTTAACTACCACTTCCTTTATGCACCATCTTTTCTATCACTTTTTTCTAGTATGATCTAATTCACATGGCAAGGGATGACTAAGTGCTAGAGTTTGACAGATCTTGACTAGTTCTGTAAATTTAGCGTCGGCTAAATGTATTTGGAAAATCAAATATCTTGGTTTGAAGCTTATCTATTAGCTAATCATGTTAGTTAAAGACTCTCATGAAAAGGAGGTTTAACGCGACATTCTCCATTTTGGCCAATGCATTATCAAAAAAGCTTAATGATATTGATTGGTTTCTTTTGCGTGTATATAGAGAATTAGGATTCAAATCTCTCTTCCTTTATTGTTGGAATTCTCGGATTATCAAAAAAAACAAAAAGCCATGATGTAAAATCTATATAATCACCAAGATTAATCTCATCTCATTATTATTAACCCGGTTGATTAAGCTGTATGATGTATACTGATTACTGAACACTTAAATAATGGGAGTATAGTCAAACCATAGTCTCATTTATCCATTAGGATCATTTGTGGTAGCCTAGAATGCTAGAATCACGTTTGGAAACATACTAGCTAGATTGGAAAAAGGATAATAAGTTAATAACAATAGTAAGTGTCATCAAACCTTTTGTTTTTTTCCTTTTTCATATTGTAATCCGTCAAAAGGTTTTATTATTATTACAATAAGTGTACAAAAACGTCACATTAACCGTTATCATAGAGGGAAAATTGAAGAAAACACGGCTTTTGACTAATATTTGTGTCTAACACCACGTGGTTGGGACCATTTGTATTGGTGCATGCATGCATGATGTCAAAGAGATAAACAATCATGGAAAACTTAATTCTTTCACATTTTTTGAAAAATTATTGATTAATAATAATAAATCCTACTATAAATTTAATTAAAGAGACAAGATAATTATTATGTGAGAAAAATAAGTACCACATGCACGTTAACTTGTAAATTATTTGTAATAAAAAAAACATTAATATCTTACTTCTAGAGGAAATCATAAAATTTATGCTAGTGGATCTAATGTGAAAGGAGGCATAGTTGCTTGGGTTGTGCTCCACTTGAGCTCCATGATGGGGACTTGACAACTTGTGTTGCGTCTAAAAAAAACAAACAATTATTTTTGCTAAGTTGTAGCTGTCCACAGCGTTTGAAGTTTGAAAAGTGGGAATGAGAAAATAGCACATGTTTCTTATGCACAACGTTGCAATGACTAGACAGAGGATTTCATGGGATATTTCAATTAAAAGGGAATCAAACTCGGATGTTACTCTACATGTGGTGCCCTCAATTATTGCATCCATCAAAATATTTCAGGTGTACAGAATTATTGAACTTTCAATTCAACCTTCAGTTAGGCTGTTTGTTGAATATTTGAAATTCTCGTGGCTAATTTTGCGGAGTAAATATGAAGCAAATTTCTTTTCTATTGATAATGATTAAAAGAACTTTAACTTTTATAGATTTAAAATAAAAACAATGATAAAACACAAAGTTGTACTTTTTTTGTCCAGACTTACAATGTTCTAGACAAAAAAATGTTTCGCAAATTGTTCATATATTTTAGCTTGCATTATCCGTATAAAACTTATTTGTTTTTTTATACATATTGGACCAACAGGAAAACAACGAAGAATGTCTTCTAGACTTCTAGTGTATGTTTCCTAAAAGATCCAAAGAATAACCCATTTCGAGTATGTAGTAAATTAGTAATTCATTTCCTACATCGTTTTTTCAAAATATATAGTCATTAAAATGTGAATGAAAATTGAAAACACGTCCATTACTTTTTTTTTGACAAGTCCATTACTTTGTTGCCCGCAATCATTGCCATTTTAATTGTTATAATTTTTATTAAAACTAATATCCATTTTAGTCCCTCAAATTAAAATTTTGTTGTCAATTTGATCCTTGTTGAGAACTTTCTTTTGAGCCATACCACAGGGGCCTATTAAAGTGCTTATTAAAAAAATAGACGAAAACCAAACACATGGACCCAAGCCTATATATACTTTTCAAGGAAAAAATGAGGGAAAAATGGCATAAAAATATAAATTCGTAAAACTTGTCTTGGGCTCTACAAATGGACTTACAAATTAATAAGCTTGGAATTTTTTCAAATCCATATGAAAAGCCATGGGCTTTTGGTGCATGCGAATTCCTCTATTACCTGCTAAATAAATCAGTGCAAATTTTGCCTAAATTCACGATTAATGCTAGCCTAATCAAGCATCTAATGATCTTTCTCTTGAGTGCCTCAGTGGCTCTTAACTATAGGTAGTACCATAGAAGGACCAGAATATGTTTTAGCTTTTGTTTAATTTCTTACTTTAATGTGATTTTTTGTAGTATAAAATGTAAAATTTTCCCTTTATTGAATTAGAAAAATTATCTCGAGTATCCCACTTCTTTAAGGAACATGACACGGTGACACTCATAGAATAGAGGTCGTTCTGTTTTTTTTTTTCTTCCTCAGATTCTTACCAATAAATAAACCAAATCAAGGATTTAACAGTTACTGAAGCTAACCAGCCCACTATGTAGCTTTGATTGATCAATAGTGGACCTAATGGGCCTAAATTAGGCATTAAGCTTTTATGTTTCAGGCCCTAAGAAGTTTAGAACCTGACAATTCACTAAGTGGCCCCAAGTCCAGCAAGATTTTAGCTGGATCAAGGTTAGCCCAAATTAGAAATCCTTAGCTAGAACTTGGTCCAGCATTATGTCATCACTGTCTTGTCTATCTAGAGCAAGCCCAATATTAGCCTCATTTGTAAAATGAACACTAGTGCAAACCCAAGATCGAATTTCAATGGACCTCACCACCGAGTGGTGGTCTAGAGGTAAAGAGTGTAGTCCCAAGTGGTTTGGGATGTAGAGGTCCCAGGTTCGAATCCCGCAATGGGAAGCGTCTGAGATTAAACCCCACAATCCCCACTCTGGAACTGCTAGTGCCCTCGTGGGGCTGGGATAACAGCTATGGCTCACCAGTTCCCTCTGGACCCAGCGGGTAGGGTGCTACTATGGTCACGCCCAGGTAGGGAAGCCACTCTGATCGCCCCTCCTATCCAATTTTCTTTTATCAAAAAAAAAAAAAAAAAATTCAATGGACCTCAATAGATCATAATTCAGTTCCTCATGTGAGACTACAACAAAGAAGAAGTGGCATGACGCTGGTACCTTGGAAAAGCATGATTGAAAAATTATCTAGAACGAGTAGAAGGAAAAACTAGGATCTTATTTAACAATATACTTTATAAAATATCTTCAGGACCATCCAGAGCTAACCAAAAGCCAACAACTTTGGTTGCAATTTTTTTTTTTTTTTCTTTTTCAAAAAGTTAATTGCACCTTTTTGTATTAGTTGGGGAAATTGGTAGAAATCAGAACCGACGTGAGTTAATTTATTTATAAGCTCTCGAGATAAAAACTATATCCATATTTTACCTTTATTTGCTTTTAGAGTTTTGCTAGTGTCTTTACTTCATTGAGAAGGACGTATCCAAATATTCTAAGAAAATTATAAATTAAGTTTGAACATGGACTATGAAGCTAGTGCTCTAATTCGATATGCAATGTATATGGCTCAGAACTA
The DNA here is from genome assembly GCA_907173295.1 of Fagus sylvatica. Classification (NCBI taxonomy): domain Eukaryota; kingdom Viridiplantae; phylum Streptophyta; class Magnoliopsida; order Fagales; family Fagaceae; genus Fagus; species Fagus sylvatica. The sequence continues at coordinate 37,270,038 of OU015769.1, forward strand.
GAGAATAATTCTCAACTCAATCGGACTTGTTTATACTTTATAGTCGAGTTACTTTATGTAGAAGACCTAAATCTAATGACAATGGAATATATAAAAGAGAGATAGAGAGAAGAAGAGAATGGAGGCTAGGGTTTTTCAAGTGGTTCGACTATGTGAGCCTACGTCCACAGGATGTAGCCAATGGGCTACATCTTTATTATATTCTCTCTATGTAATATTTTGGATGAATACAATGTGTTGTGAGGTGTTCTATTTATACATAGGACTACTAACACAACTCTCCTATCTAACCTATGTGGGATTCCTTAACATTCCCCCTCAAACTCAAGGTGTAATTTTAATGAAACCTTTGAGTTTGTTTACAAAAGAATAGCTCAAATATCTTGGCTCAACCGGCTTGGCTCGTATCACGACTCGATGGCTCGGATCTCGGCTTAGAGGCTCGGTGGCTTGGATTTTGGCTTGGAAACTTCGATCTCGGCTTGGCTTGGTCGGATCATGGCTCGATGACTCGGATCGCGGCTCAGTGGCTCAGAGGCTTGGATCTTGAAATATTCTTGGCTTGGGATCTCAGCTTAGTGCTTCGATGGCTTGGCTCGATCTCGGCTCATTAAAATAAAAAAAAAGTAAATTCCACAAAATTTTTTTTTTTTTTTGAATTTTCGAATTTTGAAATTTGAAATTCAAAATTTGAATTTTTTTTTTTTTCTTTACTGGTCAATGCCAGTTTTCTCTTTTTTTTTTTTTTTTTTGAATATTGCAAATAAAAGAAAAGGCATACAAAGGAAAATAACATGACCTTTTTTTTTTTCTTTTTTTCAAAAGATCCGGATCGGGTCGAGCCTGGCGAGTGGAGTGAACTCGGGTCGAAATCGCGGGTCAGATACTATGACACAGGCTGAATGTGATTGGTGCGTGTGAGGGAGTGGATCGGAAGGCTGAAACTTCAACCGGAGCGTGGAGGTGTGTGCGCACTCTGATTGCGCCGATTTTTGTGGGGATCGACAGATCGATGGACGAACTATTGAATAGTGGTGAAGATTTGTTGAATCGGGGCTGGGAAGAGGTAGATCTGAGACTTGGTGGATGGCGGCACGTGTGGTTCATGGAGGAGATTCCAGAAGGTTTGGGCCGCACGTGGAGGTGCGTGCTGTCGCTGATGTCGATCGGAAAAACTTGGGTTTTGCCGATTTTTGAATTCTCTATTGATTTGTGTGATCAGTTTTTTTGAAATTAGGATATTTGTGGTGGGGGGCTTTGGATGGATTTTTTTTTTTTTTTGAAATGCTGAAGCGGAAGGATCGAATTGCTCGTGAGAGCTTTAATGCTCTGATACCATGTAGAAGACCTAAATCTAATGACAATAGAATATATAAAAGAGAGATAGAGAGAGGAAGAGAATGGAGGCTAGGGTTTTTCAAGTGGTTCGACTATGTGAGTCTACGTCCACAGGATGTAGCCAATGGGCTACATCTTTATTATATTCTCTCTGTATAATATTTTGGATGGATACAATGTGTTGTGAGGTGTCCTATTTATACATAGAACTACTAACACAACTCTCCTATCTAACCTATGTGGGATTCCTTAACACTTTATAATTAATGTGTTAAGATTATTTCTTCTTCCTTTTTATTGTGGAATAAAAGGAAATAGTAAGAGAAAATAAATCTCAATATGAGAAAATATTATGAAAACTTTATTTCATTCAATGGTCATCCACACGTTGTAAACTTTACTTAGATTTGTATCTCTCTGCATCTCTCTTGTCTCAAAACTGAAACCTTACTTTCATATATACACACATAAAAAATCTAGTATGCAACTTGTAAGAGATTGTGTGTTGAAGATGAGCTTATTACATAGGCATAAGTAGGCTGGTCACCAACTAATGGTGTCAGTTGTCAATAATACAATATAACATTTATTGCATGACTTTTACAACACTTTTATTTTTTTTTTTCTTCTTTTAAAAAAGTGTTTAGATTATTACTTGTGAGTTGTGACTTTGGGAATGACTAGTTAGTAAAAATAAAATTAAAATTAAAATGACTTTGGGAATGACTTGGAACCAACATAGGTGGCAATTAAACAGATACAAGAGCTACCAAGCCCAAAAATAAAAAGAGCTAAGCAGCCCACTATGTAGCTTTGATTGAACAATAGTGGGCCTATTTGCGAAGGATAAGAATTACTAATAGGCCTAACTTAGGCTTTAAGTTTTTATGTTTCAGGCCCTAACTAAGCCTGATCCAGATGACAAGACCCTGGGTCAGGAATAGCCCAAAGCATGAATCCTTAGCTAGAACTTGGCCCAGCATTATACCATCCCTGTCTTGTCTAACTAAGGCAAGCCCATTTGGTCTATGGCAGAGCTCAAGCTTAGTTGTTGTAATTTGTGAATGAACTCTAGTGCGAACCCAAGATCGAATTTCCTTCGACCTCAAGATCATAATTCAGCTCCTCATGTGGGTCTACAAGGAAGAATTAAAAGAATGACGCTACCATCTGGAAAAAAGCATGATTGAAAAATCATCTAGAACTAGAAAGAAAAAGTAGGATCTTATTTAACAACACACTTCATTGAAAATCTCGGTACCATAGCTTAACCTAAAGGAAACAACTTTGATTGCTTTTTTTGTTTTTTCAAAAAGTTAATTACACCTTTTGAACTAAAGAAATTGGTAGCAGTGAGAAGACGTGAGTTGATTTATAAGCTCTAGAAAATACATCCATATCTTACCTAGATCAAGATCCTCTAGAGTTCTTAGGATACTTTATCACATAGAGTTCTCTAAATCTTGACCATTAATTTTAAAATAAAAGGTTAGGATGATGCTATATCATTATTTCACTAACATAACAATAAAATAATAATTTTCAAACCAAACTAAAACACTCCAAGGTTAACCCATCCAACCAAATTATAATTTTATTGTTATGTTAGTGGAATGATGATATGGCATCATCTTAGCCTTTTATTTTAAAATGAATGGTCAGGATTTAGAGAACTCTATGTGGTAGAGTACCCTAAGAACTCTAAATCTTGACCATTCATTTTAAAATAAAAGGTTAGAATGATACTATATCATTATTTTACTAACATAATAATAAAATAATAATTTTTAAACCAACTAAAACACTCCAAGGTTAACCCATCCAACCAAATTATAATTTTATTGTTATGTTAGTGGAATGATGATATGGCATCATCTTAGCCTTTTATTTTAAAATGAATGGTCAAGATTTAGAGAACTCTATGTGGTAGAGTACCCTAAGAACTCTAAAGGATCTTGATTCTCTTACCTATATTTGCTTATAAGTGTCTTTACTTTATTGGGAAGGACGGATCCATATATTTTGAGAAAAATTATAAACTAACAAATTAAGATCGAACATGGATTCAGCTTGATATGAAGCTAGTACTTTTTTATTTTTTTGGGTAAATTGAAGCTAGTACTTGGACTTGGCTCTAATTCAATATAAAATGTACATGACTCAAGCGTTGGAGAATTTCAAATGTTTAAATTTAATAAACACAATAAGTTCTAACATTTGATTTTTAATAATTATTTTTTATGATCAGGACAATATAATTTTAGTTTTTTTAGGTAGAATTTGATTATAAGTATTCAACTGATGAAAAACTTTATCAAATAAAGTAATTGGACCTACTCAATTGTAGTTGTTAATAAGTTTATAATAATTCATGGATTAAGATTACTTCGTATGACTTTGGGCTTTGGCAATGCCTTTGAAAGTTGAAACTAACATGTTATGTGACAATGTGTCAATGACATTGTATGATGATACTTCTATTTCAAAGTAAGAGATTCTCTCAAGATCTAATCTGAAGCCAACAAATGTCGAATGCCAACAAGCATGACATGATATAAAAATAATCATAAATGTCCCCAATGTTGCGTCCCCTATTCCACAAATTAATAAAAGGATAATTTTGTGTTAAAGAATTGAATCAAAACTTTGTAATAAAATGCTATTTTTATATTGCTTGATGGAACAGCAAGAAGAAGCAGGCAATGCCAAATGTCCTTACCATAGTGGAAGGCTGACTGGCCGAGTCAGATATTTTTTTCAATAGCGGTGGTAATGTTATTTTGGTGTCACTGTCACCCACCCAAGGAGAAAGAAACGCGTTTATGCGTGAAAGGTTGGAATCTCTTTCACAGTCACCTGTTGTCTACGCTCTTTCATATTATATTATATATCACCTACTCTCACTGACAGCGGGTGAAGGCACTGTCTCTGCTCAGTTTCTTTAATATTGCTATTTCCCAAACTACCAATAATGGATTATGGAACAATTCTTAATTTAATATATTCGTTATGGGTTGAATTAATTTAGACTTTTGGTTTTGGTTTTTGTTTTAAATAGAAAACGTTGCAAAAATCTCTTTAAATAATAGGCTCCAAGACCAAGAGTCTTATTTTTTAACAATTGTTCAATCTAATATTACAAGTTACAACAGTTGTAAACTTGTAATTTTGTACCTTTTTACTTATTAATGAATTAAAATGTTTGTTTTGTTAAAAAAAAAAAAATGCTAAGTAGGTAGTAAAACCATATTATCAATTAATAACTTCTTCATTGAAAAAAAAAAAAGATAAAGAAATACCAACAATACAAAATAATTTGTGTTAGCGTTGCTAATACTATTTTAAATAGTATTATTTTGAATTAAATTTTTCTGATTCTATCTAACTTTCTTCTTAATAAAGTGCTATGCGATATGATACTTTGAATCTTGAACTAAAACATAATATTATTTTCTGGAAAATTAAATAAAAAAGGTGGTAAGGAAATTTAAAATAAAAGATTGAAACCCATCTAAGACTACTTCCATATATATATTTATTTATTTACTTATTAATTTTAAGCACACGCTATACTTGTACTTAAAAGTTAATATATCTTACCTTTCTATCCACAGTTATAATTGCTGTAAAAAGAGTATTACACAATGGAATTATATATATAAAAAAAAAAAATGAGTAATGCTAAAGACACAACTTATTCTACAACCAGATACTTACAAACTGACGTGGCATCCTATATGAAAGCTACCACATCAGCCATTAAAACACAACTTAGCATTAACATTTAATACTAATATTTTTCTAAAAAAAACATTTAATGCTAATAAAATTATTAAAAATTGATAATCCCTAAATCTAAAATCCATCCCAAATAAAAAGCTCACCGTCAACGCCCACCCACCACCCATGTCCCCGACACTGCAAAGATTAAAATAAAAACCATACCTAGCTCCCTCTGGCTATGTGAACAGTATTTGTAACCTTTTCGTATTACTACTATTACTTTATATTTTTTAGCTTTATTTTTTTAATCTGCAATGGAAAGAGAAAGAAAATGCCCAAAACAAGTTGAGGAAAGAGGAGCGTAGGGGACATGTGGCACCAAGAAAACACACCGAATGTGGCTTAGGTATTGAAGAAGAGTATGGAGGAAGAAGAAACAAGCACCAATTGCTGCTGTTGAAAAAAAAGGTAAAAGTAGAGAGTAATGGGGTTGGTCTTTTATTGTTATTAGAGTCCTTTCTCACGTCTACACACACACACACAAAGTCACAGAGAGACATGGAGGCAGAGGCAAGGGAATGAGAGAGAGAGAACAGATTTTGTTTAGACGGTGGGGGTTCCAAGTTTTTTGTTTGGGGGGAGGCGGCACTGGGTTAATTGATGGCTCAGGTTTTCTTTTGTTTTTTATAAATTTTTAATGATTTTGTTAAATTAAATTAATGATGACATGTTAATTTGGTATTTTAATTGCTGACGTGGTACATTGAAACATCAGTGCTATATCAGTTTGTAAGTAAATAGTTGTAAAATAAGTTGTGTCTCTAGTATTACTAAAAAAAAAAAAAACTTTAAACAACACATTACCTATAAGGCATGCATGAGGTTAGTTATTATCCATTCTATTATCTTGTGTGGTAAGCTTATGCAATAAGAATATTTCTTGCTATTGTACCAAGATTTTAGTGCTGAATTTGACACTCATAATGAATAAATCAAATTCCATAAAAAATATTCTCTTATTGGGGAAAACAAAATTCTACTTAACTTAATAAGTTGATAGTTGACTTCCTCCTTAAAATCTCATAGTATTATATCAACTCTCTCATAACCAAATTGTATATTCACTAGGAACAAAACAAATTCATCAAATAGTCCCCACAAAAAAAAAAAAACCTTAGTTGGTCCATTTTGTTGATCATATTTAATAGTTTACTCTCATTAATTTAAACTCGATCTTTTTTTTTTTTTAGAAGAAGTTAAACTCAATCAAAGTTAATGAAAAAATGATATTGCCGTTTAAAATAGAATAAACAGTAAATTCAAATTCCAGACCTTATTAATTTTATTATTGACTTTTTATAAATAACAATGTTTGCACATAAAAATTTAGTTTTGTTCAAACAAACAATACATTCAAAAGTTCAAAATTAAATAAAATATCAATAAAGAAGAGAGTATAATCCAAATCAAATAAAATTTCCAAAACTCAAAAAGAAGGAGGATAACGGAAAGAGCGGTAACGCACGCTCATCAACGCGCGTTAAAGAAGGGATTTGCATGACAATCACACACGTGACAGAGCAAGACGAAAACCGCATTTGAATTTAAGCCACATTTGAATTTAATTTGGAGGCTGATTTCTCTCCCCAAAAACCAAACCGTGATAGAGTAGTAAGGGGAGTGGCCCTCCTTTTGAAGTATTGACTTTGACCGAAAACCAATACCAAAAGGAAAGTAAGAAACAGCAACGAAGAAAAGTCGCACTTTCCTCTCTTCTTCTTAGCCCGTGTCCCTCAAGAAAACACATAAAAATACCACACACCCTCTCTTCTCTCATCGTATCTAACGCTTCCAATCGAGGCCTTCTCGATTTTCCTCTGCAACAAATAACAATATCCACAATTCTCAATCTCATATTAACTACAGAGTTAAGACAGACACACAACGTAGTCAAAGGTATGTTGTTGTTGTTATTCAATTTTGGAGAACTAATAAAGTTTGTACTTTTATGGTCTAAAAGTTTTTTTTTTGTTGAATTTGATGCGTTCTTGTGTGGAAAATTTTGTGGGGTTTGAGTGTTTTGGGCTAAAGTTTGAAAATTTGAATCTGGGGTTTGTTGTTTAACCGGTTTTCTGGTTTCGTTTTTTCTTTTTTTGGGTCCTCCTAGAGATTTTGAAAGAGTAGTACTATCTAGGAAATCAAGTCGCTGGCTTGGAGTTCTAGCAGGGCTAACACGTTCTAAAATTTTGTTCTTTCTGCTTTCGATTTGTTAGTTTAGTTTCTGTTTGTTTGATTAGAAGTAAGAAGGGAGATAAAACATTATAATAAAAGTATTATGCTTTTAGTTTGTTTGTTTGTTTATGATTTATGAATTAGTAAATCATACTTCAAATCTTCCTTACAGATTTGGAGTGTTATTTGATCGGTTATGAATATAATTCTTTTGATTTCTCGGCTATGAAACGGTTTTTGTTGTTTTAGACTTCACCAAGATATAGATTTTATTTGACAATTCAGTACTCTTTTTGTTTAATTGAATAAACTTGTATGCTAAGTTTCCTTTTATTACAATTTTGCAGGACTTGGATATGTGCAGTGGTTCAAAAAATAAACTTTGTTCCTGCTTTGTCATGGAAGGTGAATTTCTGAAGCAGAATAATGGGTTTCTCTATGATGGATCTGTTTTGCTTGAATTGTCTGCCATGGATGATCTCGAGGCCTTCAAAAGTGAAGTAGAAGAGAAGGGCTTTGATGTTGGCAAGGCAAGCTTTTGGTATGGTAGAAGAATTGGGTCAAAGAAGATGGCGTTCGAAGAGAGGACACCTCTTATGATTGCTGCCCTGTATGGTAGCACTAATGTTATGAAGTATATAATTGAGACTTGCAAGATTGATGTCAATAGGGTTTGTGGTACGGATAGAGTCAATGCCCTCCATTGTGCTGTTGCTGGTGGTGCCAATTCTTCGCTTGAGACTGTTAAGCTCTTACTTGATGCATCTGCTGATGCTAACTATGTGAATGCTAATGGGAATAAGCCTATTGATTTGATTGGTCTGGTTTTGAAGTCACCCTCCAATTCAAGAAGGAAGGCGATGGAGTTGTTGCTGAAAGGCGATAATTCAGTCGGGGAAGGTGACCAGATTTTGACCCTAGAGGAAGAACAGCAAAGGAGTTTGATGCCTCAGTTAACTGAGAAGAAAGAATATCCTATTGACATATCGCTGCCCGATATAAACAATGGGATATATGGGACAGATGAGTTTAGGATGTACGCTTTCAAGGTGAAGCCTTGCTCAAGGGCATACTCCCATGACTGGACAGAATGCCCTTTTGTCCATCCCGGTGAGAACGCGAGGAGGAGAGACCCACGGAAGTACCCCTACACCTGTGTTCCATGTCCAGAGTTCCGAAAGGGGGCATGCCCAAAGGCTGATGCTTGCGAATATGCACATGGGGTTTTTGAGTCTTGGCTTCATCCTGCCCAATATCGTACCCGGCTTTGCAAGGATGAGACAGGTTGCACACGCAAAGTTTGCTTCTTTGCTCACAAGCCTGAAGAATTGCGCCCCGTGTATGCTTCCACAGGTTCCGCAATGCCTTCACCCAAGTCCCATTCGAGTGGTGCTTTGGACATGACTGTATTGAGTCCATTGGCTCTCAGTTCATCATCTTTGCCGATGCCTACTACTTCAACACCACCCATGTCTCCCCTGGCAGCTGCTTCTTCCCCCAAGAGTGGGAACATGTGGCAAAACAAACTTAACATCACTCCACCTGCCTTGCAACTCCCTGGTAGTCGGCTAAAGACTGCCTTGAGTGCTCGAGATTTTGAATTGGAGATGGAATTGCGTGAGCTAGAAAGCCAAGTTAGCCAACAGCAGCAGCAGCAGCAACTGATTGATGAGATAACTCGTCTCTCATCTCCTTCCTGCTGGAGTAAGGATTACAGTAGGATTGGAGATTTGAAACCTACTAACCTTGACGATGTTTTTGGATCTCATGATCCTTCCATGTTGTCCCAATTACAATCTCCAAATGGGCTTCAGATGCGCCAGAACATGAACCAACTTCGTGCAACCTACCCAAACAATCTATGCTCATCTCCAGTGAGAAAACCCTCAACCTTCGGGTTTGACTCTTCCGCTGCAGTTGCAGCAGCAGTGATGAATTCCAGGTCCGCGTCCTTTGCCAAGCGAAGCCAGAGTTTTATTGATCGTGGAGCAGGCACCCACCGTCCTGGACTTACTGCTGCTGCCAACTCTGCATCTATGATGTCCTCCAACCTTTCAGGTTGGAGCTCACCTGATGGGAAGTTGGATTGGGGCATTCAAGGAGATGAACTGAACAAGCTCAAGAAGTCTGCTTCTTTTGGGTTCCGAAACAACAATGTGGCAACCTTGTTGCCACCTGCAGTTGATGAGCCAGATGTCTCTTGGGTTAATTCCTTGGTTAAGGATGTTTCTCATGAGCGTTCTGGGCTGTTTGGCGCAGAGAAACAGCAGTATAATCATGGTAAAGTTGGCCATGAGATGATTCCACAATGGGTGGAGCAATTGTACAAAGAACAAGAGCAGATGGTGGCATAAGGGACAAATCTGCCTCATTTGCTCCTAGATTATCCTGACAAAGTCGATATTCTTTAAATTTTTATTAGTTGATTTAGTATTCAGTAATTGTAGTTAAAGGTAGGAGAAGGGATAAGGGTCATAGAGAACAAATTTCTTCAAGGCCAAGAAATTTGCAGGAGGAATGGTTTCCTGCTAGGTTAGTTATTATTTGGGGGTAAGATTTGATTAGCAAAGATGGTGATTTTCATTATTTATATTTTTTGTATTTTTTCCCACTCCTTCGGGGGTTAATTAAATATTTATTGGTATGGAAATTGTATACAAATCAGTGGCAATGAAATATTTTTTATTTCTATGATCAAATTCTGAATTTTGTGGACAAATTCATTGCAAGCTCTCTACAAATTCTTGTGATCTAGGACTGTTACCTTTTCCCTTCACCGATAGTCATGATTCAAGTGTAGCATTATTAATGCATTATGCTGCAATTTGGGTTTTGAGAGCCACCTTCCCTATCTCCACTGTGAATGGGTGAAAGTTTCAATCTATTTTCGAAAAGATCAAGAATGCATAATGGTATAAATTCAGCCACTGCTCCCGTGCATACATATATATTGTTGAATCACGTCAATTCTCTGTGTTGTTTTCTCTCCCTTTTCTCTTCTCCTTTCACAAAATTGCATAGATCGACATCCTCAATACAGATGGAAGGCCTAGCTGAGTTGGGTTACCAATTATAATCTGTCACTCAACTCTACTACATGCTCAGGAGATCTCACTGCTCTTTTCTTTTGTCCGAAGCCTGCAAACCATATTGCTCTTAACAATTGCCTCTATTTGGATTGCGCAATTTTGTACATGACATGGAAGTACATGGTTGAGAAAAGTTTAATAAAAGCTAATAGCTCTTAGTTTACTGCTCTCCCAAGAAAATTCTGAATATGCTGATTACTAGCACCCTAGAAAGAAGAAAATTACTATGCAGATCATTACATTTGAGATATCAGATATGACCAAGTTAGGTGCAGTAGCGGTTCCTAACCTGGTTGCTTTTGCACTATTGAAAGGAGAATAATGGCCATGCAAATTGCGCACTGGCTTTAGTGGTCACTGATGATGATGGCCAAGCTTGTTTGAATTTGTTGCCCAACAGAAAACATTATCTTGTGCCCATTAACAGTTTTTTGTCTTGGAGCGCACTTAGGCCAAAGTTTGTTGAATTTCTTGCAAACTTTGTTGACTGCATCGCAATATGTAAGACCCTGATTATGGAAAAGCAAAAAATGAATTATTCTAGTAATATGCAAGGTTAGCCACCTAAATAACCCAAAATTAGTGGCCCTGTTAGGTCAAATTTGCATGGATCTTTTGTTTTTTACTTACTTGTCATTTCTCTTCAATGACAAAAACGTTAGTAATGTCTTGGACCACACTTAGGCCAAAGTTTGTTGAACTTGTTCCACACTTTGTTTGCTCCATCATAGTACTTGTTATTAATCACCATACTTGAAATGTGGATTATATATATCCTTATGTGTTGTACCTTAAATTCTTCAATTAAATATAATCATATGGTTGCATTTGTTTTTTCTTTTAAGGATAATTGAATTCAACTATATTGTTCATTCAACAATGTAATCATATATTTAAATTTACTTGGAGAACTTAAATGAAATCATACTTAAGTTACTTACTAGGGATAGTTAAAACTGCATCAAACTAATAATATAAGGCTATACACCAAAATAACCGAACATTAGTGGCATTAAGTCATGTTTGCATGGATCTTTTTCTCTTGCTTCTTCTTGTTCTTTTAGTTCAAATGATAAGAATATTAGTAAAGAATACATTTATAGTAAACATAGCCCTTTATCTTTACCAACTCCCTAGCTGCCAGGATTGTCATTAGGCAAACAACTTCCTTTCCGTAAGTACCTCCACAAATATCTGCATCATATCCAAAAAAAAAAAAAAAAATGATTGAATTTCTTACCTAAGACAAACTTATTAACGAGGTTTGTAAATTCTTTATACTTAGAATGTAGGCTATTAGGCTATGATTATGGCAAGCTGAATCTATTGTCTTGCTAGACAGTTGGGACTGCTGGGTGGTCTAAGTGCCAGGATAACTACAGCACTTTGCTATGTCATACTCGCAAATCTATATTCTATAGTTTAAAATGGAAATAAAGCATCATCCAAACATGAAAATATAATTGCGCGTGGGGCCCAACTTTTTGACTTCTGTGTTTCTTTTTTTTTTTGGATAGGTGACTTCTGTGTTTCTTAGTTGCTTCATGAGAGGAAGTTAATTGTAAGCATGAGCTGGGTTTATGAATTATGATTGGGCCGCCCACGAGCTTAATTCTGGACCAAGCAAATAAAATAATGCTTTTTGAAGAAGTCTCCTACAAGCTTCCCGCTACTTGTGACATCAGAATAATGGTCATGTAGTTCAGTCGTATTTTGGTCTTCGTTATAAAGAAAACCAAATTTCGAGTTCCATTTCCCATTTGTTTCAATAATTGAATTATAGATATCTTAAAAAAAAACACTTGTTCCACCAGAGTTATAACTATGAATTTGTGATATCCTCGCACATAATTGATGTTTTAGGGGAGAAAAGAAAAATAAAATTTTCAGTTATTAACTTATGGGTAAAATTTAGGTAAAGTTCCTTAGGTCAAGTACATTAGGTTCTCTAATTGAATTCAAACACATGGTTGTATTAACCAATAAAATACAAACAATATTATCTTTTTCAAGAATATTTAAATTCAATATATTTAAATTCAACTAAAAACCTAATGTACTTGACCTAAGGAACGGTACCTAAGTTTTACCCTTAACTTATCATATGAGCACAAAATCCTACTTAAAAAAAATTCTAAGTGAAGTGGTATCTTCAATTCGAACATATTTGCTCAAATTCTCCATCAATGATGTAAATTATTTATCACTGCTGAGGTTTATGTGTATATTCAGATACGATAAAATTTAAAATCTATGGATTAATGTTGATTATTCGTTATCATTAGGTCAAAAATATCGATGTGTTTCTTTTTATGGTAATTGACTTATTTGTATGGTTTTTAGGGATATTATATCCTTTTGATCCTGTACATTATTTTAGTTCTTATAATCTCAAACATTCATGTATAAAAAAGAGGTATAATAAAAGGACTCATTTCCTAACATGCGTATACCTATCAATTTTTTTTTTTTTTAATAATGAAAACAACATATTTGCTCAAATTTCATTAAACATTGATGAATGTTCTATAAACAATAAAGTACATTCAATTTTGAGTTGGCATGAAATCAATTTTGGATTAATTTTATTGAGAATGAAAACTAACCATAATAAGTTTGATTTTAGCTTATCTCCGAGACAAACCAATCCTATTCCTAACCCACTCAATTTTGAGTTGGCATGACATATTATATAATTTCTTATTTGTAAAATTTAAAACTCATTTGGCAAATACAGTTATGACATTATGGATAAGTTTGGAAGCAACTCATAGTTGCTTCGTTTGACCCTGTTGAGTGTTCAGGAAGAACCTGACCCTACCGTGGGTTTTCGGTTCACAACTTTGGGCTTTGGGCTTAAACAAAAGCTCCTTTTGGGCTAAAAGTTTAGCCCACACATAATGTTCTAAACTAAAAAGTAAAAACCAATTGAAATGTTACCAAATATCTGTAAGGTTGTTTTGAGCCAGCCCACTAAATCAAAGTTGTCCCTTTCCTTTCATAGTTTACACTAGAAAGAATAGACAGACAGGTGCAATACCAAATACGGTGCGTTGAGACTATTTAGCTGTTAGTCTTTCTTTGCTCCTCTCTTCTTTTACTGATTAGCTATCGGCACCTTTGACAAACAAGTTGCAAATTACTCAAAAAACAAACAAACATGCTCACTGGTATATCTCTCTCTCTCTCTCCCTATTCTATGTGTGTATGCATTTTTGTTGTATGTGTGTTTTGTTGCATTGCACTATAGCTACTCGGTGAAAGTCCTCAAAGACTTATTATCTATGTTAGTGTTTAGTCACAATTGAAATCTTCATGTTTCATTGACCTTCAAGATATTAATGAATTGGGTTTCAAGATCTATCTATGTATTATATTGTATTTTATATATATTGCGTTTAAAGGGGAAAAAAAAAATTGTTCTTGAGATTATATCCCTTAGGAAGAGTGGCCCTTGAATGATAATAAAAGATTAAAACAAAGTCATTTCATGAATTTTGATATGTACCCATTTGGGTGCTAGCAACAATGAGATCATTTTATATCTTATGTAATGTATCTTATGTTTGCAGAGTTAGCTATTGGAAGTCACTTCCAGCCCAAATTTGTAAACTTGCAGCGATGGAAAATGACAGGTACTTTTCATTTTATTATATGATTTTTGAAAGTAATGGAGTTATTTAGTAGAATGTGCAATTGAGAGTTGAGACACACTAGCATCTAACCTCTTCTTTATACTCGATTTCATGCATTTGCTTGATTGTATATACAAGATAAGTAGTTTTTGTTTTAGTGTGAGTGACTTTGTGAATGTTGAACATATGGTTATTTTCAAGAGTGTATTTGTAGGTGTAAAAAGTGAAAGATTGCACTTGTTAAGGATGCGGTCATATGCAAAGAAGAAAATTACTTGCAAGTTTGCCCAGTCGGAAGAAGTCTCCTTCAGTGATGAGGAACGGGAAAAGAATCGGCCTTTGGTTAAGATGTGTGGAATTACATCAGCTAAAGACGCTGCAATGGCAGCAGAAGCTGGGGCTAATTTTATAGGCATGATTATGTGGCCTAACTCGAAACGTTCTGTTTCAGTTTCGGTTGCCAAGGAGATTTCAAAAGTTGCAAGGGAACATGGGGCAGAGCCTGTTGGTGTATTTGTGGATGACAATGCTGACACGATATTAAGAGCCGCTGATGCCTCCGACCTTGAACTTGTGCAGGTATATATATTTGTCTTACCTTCATAACTTGCATATATTATAAGAAATTGTGTAATATTGTAATGCTTTGAGGTGATGCAGCTTCATGGAAATGGTTCTCGGGCTGCTTTCCCAGTTTTAGTGCAAGAAAGGCGAATTATATATGTTCTTAATGCAAATGAAGATGGAGGCCTTCTAAACCAAATTTCTGATGAACAAAGCTCTCTAGTTGATTGGATTCTTGTGGATAGTGCAAAGGGTGGCAGGTAAGAAATATTTTTCTCTTCATTGAACTCCATTTTTGTATGTCTGTGCATTCATATATGTGCACTACTTGTCATATAGTGGTATATACATATACAACCAAATCATACCATGTAATTATGGTAGATCTGATACAATGGTTTCTAATTGGGTATGACTGATCCAACAATATGAATGTATGAAACTAGCTGCTTAGATGTTTGAGCCAAAGTCAGGACAAGTTTTGTAGATATAATATGGAATCCTCAGACCTGAGGGCTTATTTAAATTGAAACAAAAATTGTCCAATGTGGCTGATCAGCAAATTTAAGTCTTAAATTGAGTAGTCATGATTACCTGCTAGCTAAACAAATACTTGATCACCATTCTGACCTGCTACTTGCTTAACTTGTCCATTTCTCATCCATTTAAGATGGTCTATCATCATTCCTGATCATTCTTTTGGTGCAAGATTATCATGTAATCGTGTTTGATTCGCTTAATTGTGACATATGCATGCAGTGGCAAAGGATTCAATTGGGCCCAGTTTAAGCTACCATTAATTAGAAGCAAATATGGATGGCTATTGGCTGGAGGGATCAACCCTGAGAATGCTTGTGAAGCTCTTTCTACTCTCCAGCCTCAAGGGATTGATGTTAGTAGTGGCATTTGTGCTTCAGATGGCATCCAAAAAGATCAATTGCGAATATCTTCTTTTATGAGTGCTGTACGTTCTATAGACTATTTGACATAGAACAAGTTTTCTTGAAATTTTTCAAAAAGAAAGATCGTCAAAAATCAAGACGAAGATGCCCGTAATCCATAATTTCACTCTGTCAGTGCTTATTTTCAAGGCGAATAAGTGTGTAATCCTCAGTTTTATGACTAAGGTTTTGTTGTTGTATTTTGTTAATTTAGTCTTTAAGTGAAATGATTGGTGTTAAGGATAAACCTCAGTTATCAACTGAAGATCACCATCAAGCATCACAACAGATAAAGCTAATGAATCAGACTTTATCTAATCCTACAACATAGGTTTATTGATGTTGTTGGGTTATACTCAATCACGGTTTCTTGTTATCTCAATCTTCTCTGTATTCAGTTACTATAAATATTCAATGAAACAACTCGACTAAGTTAAGTCGAGAACATGATTCAATTCTCTGTGTAAATCTAAACCTAACAATAGGAAATTTAAGGTTATGTTTGTAACTTTTATTTTCAGTGAAGTTTATCAAGATCCTTAAAGAATTCCTTAAATATTTTGAGCCAGCCCACTAAATCAAAGTTGTCCCTTTCCTGTCATAGTTTACACTAGAAAGAATAGACAGACAGGTGCATTATCAAACAAGTTGCAAATTACTCCAAAAAAAACATGCTCACAGGTATATCTCTCTCTCTATTCTATGTGTGTATGTGTGTTTTGTTGCATTGCACTTTAGCTACTCGGTGAAAGTCCTCAAAGACTTATTATCTATGTTAGTGTTTAGTCACAATTGAAATCTTCATGTTTCATTGACCTTCAAGATATTAATGAATTGGGTATCAAGTTCTATCTATGTATTATATTTTATTTTATATATATAGCGTTTAAAGGGGAAAAAAAAATTGTTCTTGAGATTATATCCCTTAGGAAGAGTGGCACTTGAATGATAGTAAAAGATTATAACAAAATCATTTCATGAATTTTGATATGTGCCCATTTGGGTGCTAGCAACAATGAGATCATTTTATATCTTATGTAATGTATCTTATGTTTGCAGAGTTAGCTATTGGAAGTCACTTCCAGCCGAAATTTGTAAACTTGCAGCGATGGAAAATGACAGGTACTTTTCATTTTATTATGTGATTTTTGAAAGTAATGGAGTTATTTAGTAGAATGTACAATTGAGAGTTGAGACACACTAGCATCTAACCTCTTCTTTATACTCGATTTCATGCATTTGCTTGATTGTATATACAAGATAAGTAGTTTTTGTTTTAGTGTGAGTGACTTTGTGAATGTTGAACATATGGTTATTTTCAAGAGTGTATTTGTAGGTGTAAAAAGTGAAAGATTGCACTTGTTAAGGATGCGGTCATATGCAAAGAAGAAAATTACTTGCAAGTTTGCCCAGTCGGAAGAAGTCTCCTTCAGTGATGAGGAATGGGAAAAGAATCGGCCTTTGGTTAAGATGTGTGGAATTACATCAGCTAAAGACACTGCAATGGCAGCAGAAGCTGGGGCTAATTTTATAGGCATGATTATGTGGCCTAACTCGAAACGTTCTGTTTCAGTTTCGGTTGCCAAGGAGATTTCAAAAGTTGCAAGGGAACATGGCGCAGAACCTGTTGGTGTATTTGTGGATGACAATGCTGACACGATATTGAGAGCTTCTGATGCCTCCGACCTTGGACTTGTGCAGGTATATATTTGTCTTACCTTCATAACTTGCATATATTATAAGAAATTGTGTAATATTGTAATGCTTTGAGGTGATGCAGCTTCATGGAAATGGTTCTCGGGCTGCTTTCCCAGTTTTAGTGCAAGAAAGGCGAATTATATATGTTCTTAATGCAAATGAAGATGGAGGCCTTCTAAACCAAATTTCTGATGAACAAAGCTCTCTAGTTGATTGGATTCTTGTGGATAGTGCAAAGGGTGGCAGGTAAGAAATATTTCTCTTCATTGAACTCCATTTTTGTATGTCTGTGCATTCATATATGTGCACTAGTTGTCATATTATGGTATATACATACACAACCTAATCATGCCATGTAATTATGGTAGATCTTATAGGTATGACTGATCCAACAATATGAATGTATGAAACTAGCTGCTTTGATGTTTGAGCCAAAGTCAGGACAAGTTTTGTAGATATAATATGGAATCCTCAGACCTGAGGGCTTATTTAAATTGAAACAAAAATTGTCCAATGTGGCTGATCAGCAAATTTAAGTCTTAAATTTGAGTAGTCATGATTACCTGCTAGCTAAACAAATCCTTGATCTCCATTCTGACTCGCTACTTGCTTAACTTGTCTATTTCTCATCCATTTAAGATGGTCTATCATCATTCCTTCACATTCTTTTGGTACAAGATTATCATGTCATTCGCTTAATTGTGACATATGCATGCAGTGGCAAAGGATTCAATTGGGCCCAGTTTAAGCTACCATTAATTAGAAGCAAATATGGATGGCTATTGGCTGGAGGGATCAACCCTGAGAATGTTTGTGAAGCTCTTTCTACTCTCCAGCCTCAAGGGATTGATGTTAGTAGTGGCATTTGTGCTTCAGATGGCATCCAAAAAGATCAATTGCGAATATCTTCTTTTATGAGTGCTGTACGTTCTATAGACTATTTGACATAGAACAAGTTTTCTTGAAATTTTTCAAAAAGAAAGATCGTCAAAAATCAAGACGAATAAGTGCGTAATCCTCAGTTTAATGACTAAGGTTTTGTTGTTGTATTTTGTTAATTTAGTCTTTTAAGTGAAATGATAGGAAATTGAAGGTTATGTTTGTAACTTTTATTTTCAGTGAAGTTTATCAAGATCCTTAAAGAATTCCTATAAATATGTATTCTATTAGATTAATTATATCATATTGGAATAAAAATACTTCTATGAGAATAGTTTAAAATTTCTGGTGGATTTGAGATTTTTTGTTTCCCCTCAAAATTATAAGGTATTTGTCAAGTTAGAATGAGATCTAATTTATTGTGTTTTGGACTCTTCTATTCCAAATCATCATCCTTCTAAACCCCATTTTTCAATTAAAAATTAATGGATCGTTGCTTGGCTGTTAGGATTTTGGTTCAGTTGCTAACTTGCTATACAATTTAATTATTATTTTTTAATTTTTAATTTTTTTTACTTTATAGCCTTTTTTTTGGCTGGGGTTTTATATCCATAAATTTGATATTGGTTTGAGTTTTTTTTAATAAGAAAAAACTCAAACCAATATTTTCATCCTATTATTATTTATTTATGAATACATAATTGTCACACTCCATTTGTTGATACAAAATGTTTGTAATAAAACTTTAAGCATCAAGAAAATTAATATTTTCATGTAGTAAGAATATAATAGTGAATTGATACAAGATATCATTTGATTCATTTCTTTCCACATCAAGCAAAAGAAAAAAATCACTTTTTTCTCTCTTCTACCAATAATACATGATAGAAAAAATGTATCTTCTCCTCCTATCTTTCCTTAATTTTCAATCATTCCATTTTTCATTCTTTCTTACAAAGCAAGTACAAGTTCAGTTTGCTGCCTTGGGTCCATGGAGTTGGGGGTCTGTTTGATAATATACAATTTCTCCTGTGTCGCTCACATAGTGATCTTGCTTCATACTTCTTATAAGGGTTCCCAATAGATAAAATGGGAGAGGACCAGACTTCTTCGGCTCCCGATAATACTTCCCAAGCACAGGCTTAGCTGCCTCAGTCTATAAGGTTAAATTTGCAAACCATTAGAACAAGTAAAAAAAATTAATCCTGGGTTACCAAACTAAATTCCTCATTTAGACTAGTTCAGTTTGAGAGCAACACTCACTGCTTCTATCAAGTGGTAATGTGGGATTTGAGGAAATAGGTGATGTACGACATGGGTCCCAATATCATGGTGGATGTTGTTGATTATTCCATAATCACGATCTAGAGTTGTAAGTCCTCCTCGCAGATAGCTCCATTCCTGTTTGATTAAGGCAGAAGAAATTTAAAACTTACAAATTGACATGACAAAGAATGTAATTGGTGTCATATCATTAATATATCAAATAAATTTCTTAATTAATCTTTTATTTTGTGTTTAAAATGTAGTACCTAACATGGTTGATGTGAAATAAAAAAGAAACAACAACAACTAAGTTTTAGTTTCAAAATTTTGGGATCAGTTATAGATTCTCAACAGACTAATCATGAAAATAGTAAATGCGAAATCAGAAAGAAAATTTTGATAAATTCAGTCCCATACCTTTCCACGATACCAAGGAAGTTTGTCTTCATGGCCATGGTGATGCAAGTAAGTCACTAAATCCAACCACATCACAAATATCTGCATTTCAATGTGAATTTAGTAAAGTACATTCTTTCCTATGATAAAAACAATTCAAGCATAAGGAAAGTGAGCCTACCCAGTAAGGAATGCCATAGAGTTTCAGCATTTGAACAGGACCCATTACAAAATTTAAATACACAAGTAGTCCAACCATTGCGGTCCAACAAACTGTTGAGGTAATAATATCTTTTCTTTCTTTTGGGACAAACAAATCGCTGTTTGGGTGGTAATGAGAGCCCTTCTTTCCAGGACTTCGAGCCCACTATAATAAAATACCAAAAGCATGTCATAAAAAGAAAATTTTGTTTTGGATAAAAGGCATAACTTATAACTTATAAGTAGATTAAAAACAGTAGAAGGCTCACCAAATAAACAGGATAAGCAAGCATTGGAAATGGCAATGTGAACCTCAATTTTTGGGTGACATTATCCATACTTTTGTAGATTTTCTCAGACAACTGTTTGTAGAAATAATGCACATAGTAAGTCCATAATTAAAACCAGATAGATCAAATCAGATTTTCTCAGACAAATAATGTATATTGGTAAGTCCATAACTAAACTAGATAGACCAAATTCATGAGAGAGGGAGTGGGCCATGACCACATAAACTTACTGGATGCCAAGATTCATCATTCTCAACATGTCCATGGTTTTGATGATGAGTCCGGTGGCTAATTCTCCTGTAGTAGCCATGACAAGTGAAATCATTATGATACCATACATATATTATGATTGACGAAATTATCAAATTTAATATATATTTTATAATAATAACTGAACGATTAAGATTAGGTAAATATGATACATTTCATACTTACTTAATCTTAATGATTGATGAAATTACCTTATTTAATATATATTTTATAATAATAGTTGAGCGATTTAGATTAGCTAGATATGGTACATTTCATACGTACCTAAATTAAATCTTAATGATTCACGAAATTACCTTATTTAATATATATTTTATAATAATAGTTGAATGATTAAGATTAAGTAGATATGGTACATTTAAAAATAAAATAAAAATTTGTGTACAAATCTACAATGGAATGACCCCTATAATGCTAATGTTTATTAATACAGAATAGTTTTTCTAATCCCAAAATAAAAGACAATAGAATCAATTCTGAATTAAGCAAGGTTTTCAGAAACTAACCATCCATGGTATGGTACAAGGATTGAAGAATGAAGGATATGCCCCACCACGCTATTGAGATTGGGATTATTAGAGAAGCTCCCATGACCACTGCCAAATCGAAACGTAACAAAATTCACCATTAAAAACATAGAAATTAGTATTGAAACACAAGGGAAACTACTAAAAATCCTTAATTCTTGGAAAAGAAACTGATTGTTGAAGTAAATATGTTAAATTCAACAAAAGGTTAAGATGTTTGATTACCAATCATGACCAAGAACAAAGAGAGCCCAAAACATAGTCCCCTGTGCAATCCAATACAGAGGCCAAACAATCCAATTGTTGAAGTAAGCCGCAATAGCCGCCAAACCAAAAACCACCACAACATCTCTCAAAACATAGCTCATAGATTTCCAAGGGTCTTTAACCCAACAATGCTTTGGAATGGCTGCTCGGATATCTGCCAATTTAAAAGGAGGAGGTGAACCAGGGTTGAATTCACCATCATCTTCAACCCCAATAACTCTCTCATTAGTTTCTTCATCTTCCTCACTAGATGTGACTCTCAATGGAACACTCACATTCAGTGCCCAACTGGTTCCTCTAAACTGTTTCAAAGAAGAACCAAGGGAATGGCTTTTCCTGTTTGGTAATAGCCTTATCTTGGAAGAAAAGGTTGTCTTTGATTGTAGTTGGTTTCTGCATCGTGTGTAGACTCTAGGGAAAGGCTTTAGGCCACATTCTGATAAGACCCAGCTCGCCATTGGAGACCCAGATGCAAAAAATGCAAGGCTTTCAGCTCCCTGTGCCTTTTAGGCTAAAAGACACAGAGGGAGAGAGACCTTAGAATGAAAAAAATTTGAGATAGGAAACACAAGGACCTCAACTTGTGTTTCTTGTTCTTTGTCTCTCTCTCTCTCTATATGTATTATTATACACATGCATGTATTTACGTAACTGTCAATCTGTCCTCTGCTCAAATGGTTAAGAGCTTTTAAAGAAAGGCATTGATAGCTTCACACCATTTAAATTTGTAGATATTTATCTACAAATTATGGATATTAATATTTATAATTTATAAATATATGTCCATATTTAATAGTGTTTATGCATTATGATGTAAAAAAAATATTTACCTAAAAAGAGAGTTTGAATATTCAGGGCATGCCAACTCGGTTTGATTCGTTATCTTGTGTGAAAACGGAGACATGACGATTGGTTGTAAAGGTGTGAAAGGAAGAGAGACTGACGTGGTCAAGTCTGGTTCTGTGGTTTTTGTTTTTGGGGTGGGTCATAAGTCAGTACCATAATGTGTCAATTTATCTTTCCTGGTTTTTGATTGGCTTTTCAAGTAGGCTTCTTTTGCAATACTCATTCAAAATGAGTAAATTTGGTCGTACAAGTTTCTGAAATTTAGTATTGTTTCACTTGATTTTCCCATGGTAATTGTTAGTATATTGAAGAATCACACGGTTTCTGATTCAAAACTTATGTGGTCTTCATTTCAGCCATTTTGGTCAGCCCAAGTTTCTTACAAATTATTAGACTTAATCTAATATGTTGATTCGTGTGAAAGAGGAGGGGGTTGTTTTGTTTCACACTCTAAAATCCAACCATAAGTTTTGTGAAAGTGATGTTCTGTAAAAAAAAAAAGTTGTCGGTAAGTACCATAACTCAAAATCTAAATACAGTAGGTGCAACCAAGCTTCTAGTGAGAGCTGACAAATTAGTTCTGCTTTACAAGGTTACCTCAAAGAGATTTGGGCAACTTTTTATTGATTCGGGATCATTTTATACCATGGAATTAGTCACAATCCACAAGGAACTAAATCAATAAACAGAAATATTTTGTTCCTCATTTTCCACGCTTGCACAAAACCATCCAAAGCCAACACTAGTCCTTTTCAATATTAACATGATAAATGAGCAATAAAATGTGGACACATCAAACAAATAATGGCTATGAGCCTATGAGTGGAGGAGCTACGGGCACATGGGACTCAAAAGTTGACGGGACACGTAGTGACTCTTTTTTCTGGTTCCGTTAGGTAGGATAAAAGTATGTAAACGTGCATTAATATCAGAAACCACTTCTATCCCAAGAAATAATTGGACAAGCTGAGAGAGTATATAAATAAAGAGAAAAACAAACTTATTCCTATATTCAGCCAAAAAAGAACAAACAAACAAACTTATTGTTATAGAAATAAACTTATCATGTACAGTTATCCGAGACAGAGAGATGTACTAACTACTAATAAATATATACAGATGTGTAAAAAAGAACAAAGTAAGTTTCTATGCTCTGAGAATTTAGCATTTAGCAAAGCAGATACCTTTACAAAACACAGGCTGGACTCAATGGGCTATCAATATATATTAACATGAGAACTTGATGTGAATGCTGGATCCAAATTTATTGTAGAATCCTTCATAAAAACGTTCCAGTAACCTCTGAAAAATGCTCAATAAGGGCTAACTTGATCCAAACCCTGTCAATTCGGGCTATTATTATCGATGCCAACCTTGTCATATGTTCCACCATTTCCGACGTTCCATTGTCTTGGCGAGCTCACTTGCCATTGATGCAAAGTTCTCAGCTCCATTTTGTAGTTCTTCAGTACGTTGACTGAGCCTCTGATATAAACAGAAAAACAACCATGATCACTTGGACTCAAATAGCCTATAGGCTATATATCTTTTGAAGGAAATTTATTCCCTGGAGCCTTTTTTTTTAATCCCCAACAGTGTCTCAGTAGTTTGTAAAGCACCTAATAAATAAGTCCTCACTTTTTGTATGTTAGCCACTGCAGTTACTGAACTAGCACATCCAAAACAATTCACATTCTCTACTGCTATTTTTCATCTTTATGACTCAAACTGGAGTTCAGTACTCTACAGTGGCAGGACAGGACTGCCAGGAAACATATATATGAGAAAGGGAGGTCAACCATGCATGCAAATGGTGTCATTCTCTAACATGTTTTAATTACATAACTGTTCTCTAAACACATTTTTATGTAAGATAATATGAGCAACATAGCTTATTTCAAACCCAAAGTATCATATTGCTCATGTGTAAAGAATAGTCTGATTGGGATGCTGCATCTACTAATAGAGGGCTACTAAAGATGGGAATCTATTTTGTTAATTCTAAAAGTTTGGTGTCTAATGGTATATATTCCAAATTTCCAACCTACCCACATCATCAGTATTATTCAAACATCCATTCCTTGAGAAAACTGAAATTTTGGATGAGATAGGATATGAGAATCATCAACAAAAAATCTACCTCAAGTTTTTCTTTGCGTTCCGCAAGCTTATCCCTTGCTTGTGAAGCTGCTGCTGAGGCATCCTGAAACCACTGACCATGTCAGAATAAATAACTTACACATGTAAATTGTAAAGTGTTTAACTCATTTCCTGAATAAATATTTATTGGAAAAATGGTTTTTGCATAAAATTACCCCAGCCTTCCTGTATTTAGCCCTAATTTCTTCTGCTGTCCTGACTTTTGGAGATGTGGCAGTAGATGCACCTTCAAATAATCTCTCTCTTTCTGTGCCCTTATCTGCAAAGCAATAATGAAAATGTAAGTTGATTCAAATTAAAAGACATTTACCAGAAAATGAAGAAATAGACATACCTCTCCTTTCATTATTACTCTTCTGGGTTGGAGATGAGAGTACTATGGGTTCATCAATTTTAATATCATCTGTGCCAAAACATAGTACACAGTTAGAAAGAGGAGGGGGTGTGGCAGAAAGGAGATGATTGGAGCAAAAGATATAGAACCTATGTTAAGCTCCATAATGTCTTGGTTATCCATTACTGCAGCAGAAGGCTTTAAGAATGGGGGACTTGAATATAAGCTCTCTAAATGTGCAGAACTAGTCTTATGAACTTCAGTAAGATCTACATTGTGCTCCTCCTCACCCACTTTAATACTCTTAATGATACCACCTAAAAACCCAGGGGCAGCATCCTGTGTCAACAGAAGTTAGCCACAAAATCCTAAACACTTCATTTAGAGAGAGAGAGAGAGAGAGAGAGAGAGCCCGAAATAATAAACCGCAACCTGTTTATTCTTCTGATTTGGAGATAAGCTGACAGAGGCGTCTACACCAGCAGCGAGGACTTTATCATAAAGACTAGGCAAAGACTCCGGAATCCTAAATAAGCCAAAGTCTCTTTTATAAAGTAGTCACATTACAAGCCATTTGGCTTTGCGTTAAGCATATTGGTTTAGAGCTTGATGGCTAAACAATTAGTACACACAAGCAAGAGAGAGAGAGAGAGAGAGAGAGAGACCTGAAGTCATTTTCATTGCCCAATACAGATACTGTAGCAAATTCACACCCATTTACCTATAAAACCAAAAATGTCACAATTTCAAGTTAAATATTACAAGACAAAGCTATAACTTGGGAATGCAAACCGTATCAATGCCACAAAGAAATTCAAGTGTACCTCCGTATATTACAGTTTAACAAGAGGGGAGAAGAGTGTAATTTCCATTTTTATTATTTAATATCGAAGACAGAAACAGAAGCAATTGTCTTTCCCAATTGACTATAGATCAGATATTAGTTGGTGATGCATAAAATGGTAAAAATGAATAACTGGTCCATTTCATATATCAATACAAAAACCAACCAGCATAATTTGGCCATTATCGGAAGAACACATTGTCTTGTCCATGTTAGTCTTGAAGTTCCACCTTAGGATTGACATTAAAGAGATTTCTTCCAATACTTCAAGAGTTGGCAAAGACCTGTCCGAAGATGATATCAGATATCAGCTTCCTCTTAACAGAATTCACTGCTGAGTGTACTTTTACGATTTCAGAAGAAGAAGAAAAAAAGTTGGTATAAAAAGCATTAATTTCTAATAAATGGTATAAAAAATAGGGTCACCAAAATCATATCACACTTTTCAGCATCAAAGTAAGCAAGAAAGCAATTAATGAGCACTTCACCTTATCTCAATGGCTCCACTCTGGTAAAGTACAACCAGCCCCAACTCTTTCTCATCTTTCTTGAAGGTTGTAGTCCAACAACATGGTTTTACAAGATTCACCTTCCAAATTGAGTTACTTTCACCCTAGAAATAATGCAGCTCTGTTTATTGGCAAATGAAGATGTGGAAATGTCGAAAAGACAATGGATATAACAAGAGGCACCTTAATCATAGACTTGACAGAGTATAAGAGCAATGCATCCTCACAACAAAGTAAAATGAAGAAGTTCATCAATTGCTTCACATAGTACACAGTTTCGCTGGAGGTGTCAAGTTCAACTTCATGAGTACTTGCTGACTGCAAATTAGTTTGTGCAGAATCACTTTTAGCTTCACTTTTCTGAGGTGAGTTCAATGAGTGCTTTTTACTGGACATTTCAGGGAGAAAATTACTCCCATCTGCAAAAAGAGAGAGCTCAGGTACAACTCAAAGATAGAGTAGAAAATCTATTTTTTTCTTCTCAACTGACTATACTTGCCTATAATGTACATAGAAATTGCAATTGAATCTGTTTTTGGGTGCATCGATTGACTGGTAACTATATTGCCAGTCACACTATCTATGACAACAAAATGTGCATCCCTGGTCATTGTGAACACTAGCCCCTTCCCAAGATTGTTCAATGTTTTGGATTCAGAGTCCTCTGGACTGTTTATTAAGCTGTCAGTATCTGAAAATGTTTTCACAGCAAGAGATATGACTGGGGAATTTGAGTCGGATACACAGTCTGTAAAAAACAAAACTGATAATGTACTAGTATCAAGCACTGCAACCTGTAATATAAATGAAAAATGTGAATCCATGAAACTTATTAAGCTGAAATTTCCAATCAACAACCAGCATAAATTAAAAGTACTATCATAAAAAACTATACAGATGATTCTCACCCGACCACATTCAAATCCTACAGCAAGTCTTGATCCAAAATCTGCAAATTGTAGGGTGCATATGGGAGAATTGAGGAGGGAAAATACAGCTGTACAGTGCGGCCCATCCTTATGGTGAATATTGTGAACTGCAAGCACAACAATTAGCATATAATGAAGATTGAAAAAATAAAAAACGTTAAGTGTTTTGCACACAGACAAAAGTCGCTTTGTGCTCTATCCTTTCTTCTCATAAGTGTTTTCCATTGTTTTTCTGCCCCCAATTTTACCAGAAACCAAGCGTTGTTGAGAAACAACCGTACATCCTTTGAAACTCCCACCACCATTCCTAGAAATCCTTTAGTCTCAATGACTTGGGGTTGGCTACATCAATCTCTTTTTTTTTTACCATTGAGCCCTATCTAGACTCTAGGCCTTTAAAGGCCTCAAAAAACCTTTAGTCATTCATCTAATAATATAGCCCCAAATTGACACCTTTTGCTCCTTGTTTGTACAGCTAATTTTCTAGAAAACTATTAAATGAAGAAACTGTCTAACATTTGAAAGGAATACACAGAAATCTGTATTTGGTAGATCCAAACCTTCATTTACAGTTTCTGTCACAAAGTGCAAACTTGTCTCATCTGTACTCCTTACTAGCTCGTATATACAAACCTACATTCTCTCAAAAGTGAAAAAAAAAAATCATTAAAACATTCAGTCTTGATTGCTAAAGAAAAAGGCAGAAAAAATTGAATATTACCAGACCGCATTGATTGCCAACGGCTAATGTTAATGTGTAAGAGCAGAAATCCAATGCTGATACTGCTGCACTTGTACCAGCAATGTTGATACCATTCACCTGTCATGGATGATATATGTTCCATTAAGAATAACTTTTCTCAACTAAACTGTAGAGAGAGCTTTTGTTAATATTAAAAAACAAACGACCAGGGGCTAAGTTCTGTATGACATTTAAAAATTAACAGTTAAAAAAACTTTACTAACCTCAGATCCTAAAACATTAATAAGTGACAGGGCTGGATATGTGGCATCCCATACTCGAACAGATCCATCTTGGTAACCTGCTATGTATACCCTCTCAACATGATAAACTTCAGCGTCAAAAGGCTGACAGGGAACACCACCAGTCAAAGGCCACTTTGTACCCCCTATATCTGGAGTATGTGCAGCATGAAGTTTCGCAGCTGAGACAATCTAAAGGAACAAGGAAAGCCTAAATAAATAACGGTGGATGATATATATTAATAATATTATCCCTGGATTCTGTGCTGATTGACGTTTTGCAGCTTAGAATATTTATTGAAAATTGGAAACTCATTAATATCAGGTGGTCATAAATTTTTTTAGAAAAAAGTATCTATTCAAATATTCAACTGATACTATCTACAGTGCTTATGCTAATAAATATGCAATACCTCAGAAAGAACCTTTGAGAACTTCCCATCTCTATAAACCAAACCAAGCTTTGCCACAGTCATGTATGGGTCAAGATTGGGTATGAACATAGGATACTGCACTGCAGTCACGGAAGGTTTTTTCTCTTTCTGAGAAATTAATGCAGACAAGCAAGTATCATCATAGACATGCAATTTTCCAGGATTTGTCAATACAACAAGAGACATGCCAGTTCCACTACTCTCAGCTGTACCAGTACTTGATACTAGAACCATATCCGCAAAGCCATTAAGTGTAAGGTCTACACGTCCAACGCACTTCAGACTTTCTATCCCAGCAGACCAATCTAGGCTCAAAATCTGTAAGATGGAGAAGAAATATTTATCAAAAACTTACATGAACTATGCTGTATACTTTAACGACAGAATTACCATCCAAATTTGGTTTTAAATTGAAACTAGACCTGTAAATAAACTGAGTTGTATATGAACAGCTTGGGCTGGAGAAAAAGCTTGTATATATTTGTTTATTAAAAAACGAGCCAAGCTCAAGCCCAAGTTTAGGCTTGACTATTAAATAAGCTAAGTTCAAACATATTAATAAATTTTTCAAGAACATGTGCTTGAGTTTAAGGCTTGATTTTAAGTATATATAATATTATATGCTATACTTGAGATTGAAATTGTGTAAGTTTGTAAATAAGTTCATAAGATATCAAATTATTATTTATAATTTATTGATAATATAAATAGTCCCTTTCATAATATAATATATATAATTTTTAAAAATACAAGGTTGGTGAATCTAATTTTTAAAAATTCATAAACGAAAATCATTCTATCTAAATTAACTCAAATAAATTTAATTATTAATCATATAGCGTAGATTTTTTAATTGATAAAAAATTTTAGTTTTGATGTTTATTATAATGGGAAAAAAATAAATTAATCAACTAGTTTGTGAATAAACTCAAGCTAGTTCGATAAGAAAACAAACCAAGCTTGAACATATAATTTAATTTGGTGGTGAGCTCGAGCTTAACTCATGTTCGAAATAAAATTAAATGAACAATCATGAATTTTTAATGCTCAATTTAGCTCAGCTCAGCTCGTTTAGAGCCCTAATAAAAACTGGGAAAAAGAGCCAACAAGGGTCACAAACAACATAAACATGTTAATGTACCCAATGAAAATGTGATCATGTCATAACATAATCACGTGATGTCATATTCCAAGAAAGCTTATTAGCTATTAAAGGAATTTATTATCACCAGGTCGCCAACCATGTCGTTTTCTTCCTTTTCTTCTATCACAGCTACAACCGTAGATGTTGATGTTAACGTATTTCTAACCCCATGATATTAAAATAAGGTGCTTTGATCACTATTAACTGTTGGCCCATGCCTCTTGGCTTGGGTGGTAAAGGGGTGGGTGGGAATCATGATAGGTCTTATGTTTAAATCTTATCAATACAATGGGAAAAAAAAGGGCACTTTCGATCACTATTTGTTGATTATCACAAGAGTATACTTAACTAAGACTAATAAATGGAAAAGGTAATTTGAGTTAAAAGCACACCGTCAGAACTTCTTCAGATCCAATTTCATCACCGCCATAGACGAAGAGTTGGCCCCCACAATCATTATGTGATCTGTTTGTAGCCCAGTGCAAAACAATGACAGGGAGTCTTCTGTTGCCTGATGATAATTGTAGCTTAACAACATCATTAGATGATTTTTCAGCTTTCTGATCTTGGATAGAGGCAGCATTTGATAAGTTCCAAAACATTATATCTCCATCCACGTAGCCAACAGCAAGAACTGATCCACTATCAGATGCCCAACAGAGAGAGCTTATTTCTTTGTCCGATTCTCTATCGTCTGATACATCATCAGACAGCTCATGTCTTGTGTCTTTTGGACAATCAACCACTGTTTTATCCTTCAATAGGAGGTCGTTATGGCCTCTAACAAGAACAATGCGATCTTCAGAAGCATCCCAGAGTATGATCAACCCATTATCATATGCAATCAGCAGTCTGTAAAAGGATACATTCTCTCAAAATTCATTAAGTACAACAAGTAAATGTTCAACGTGCAAAACTCATGGCCAATTCCCCATCTGGTTTCATCCATTAAACACATAATTTTTTTTATTAGGAGCATGCACACAACATGAGAGAGAGAGTTAAAACTATACTACGTACATGTCACATATATATTTTTAAATGCTCAGTTCAGTGGGGTCACCTAGCCCCTAGGCGCAAGGTTAAGAGCCAACTCTAGCCTCTAGTCAATCCTACTAAAAAATTTTACAAATCTCAATCACAGCTCAACCCATGGCCACCCTTTGTAATATGAATACTAAACCATATGCCTCAGGCGTGCATGGGCCAATCCAATCCATATGCCTCTAGATGCAAAAGTATTATAACCTTAATAATTCAACAAAGTTGGCTACAGTTAAAGAATCATAAACCCCAAACTCATGGTTCTGAATGCAAAAACCAGGAAATTTCAAGTAAATCTTGTCTTGCCTATTTCCCTGAGAAAATGGTTGATGGAGAACTCCGACAACAGAAAGATGCTCAGGCAATGAAATCCCAGCTGCCTCTGCAAAATTGAGCAACTTTTAAGACTTATTTATATATTAGATGTTACAAATCTACATATTTTGTCCTGAAAATAAACACTGCACAAATGGCCACACACACACATATATGCAGGTGAGAAGTAAAAATTAGTGTCATGGCTTCACGTCTGAAGTTTTTGTTGTGCTTAAAATTTCAAGTTTAAATTGAAGACTTGAAGTACTCATGTATGAAGCTAACAACAACATACATACCAATAAAAACAGAAGAATGCTTGCAAGTGTGAAGGTCATAGTACATTATCAGAAATATTTCCAGAATGAAATATTGCTCCTACTGAAAAAAGTTCACTGGAGATAATAAAAAAAGCAAGTTCCTATGTTGGTGAACTGTTTGCTATCATCTTTACTTTTGTTCAATGTTTTGATTACTAGAAAGAAAGTCAAGCCAGTGCCCAAGGCTAATTTGGTTCAAATCCAATTCAAGCGGCAGGATGAACAAAGTTAACCTTCTAGATTCTTAGTATATACTCATACTGTCATACCTATGTATATTAGCGAATCGATTTGTAGAGAAAACCTTATATAACTTGACATGTAAATGAAATTATGTGACAGATTTATCACCACAGAATACTTTCTCCAACTAGACTCAGAGAGGCATTATATCAATAGAAAATGATTTGGAGGTTGGCAAGAAGTAAGAGAAGAATAACAGCTACTTTCCTCTATCTCCCTCTCTCCTTTCCATGTCTGTGTGTGCAACAATTGCATCTTCTTCTTCTTCCTTTTTGGAGAAGTAAGATTCAACCCCAAGGGGAGGGGAAGGGGGGATTCAAACTAGTGACCTCTGCTATATGAGACGTGGTCCCCAGCCAATTATGCAACCCCTTGGGGTTATATATGGCACAGTATTTATTTCAAGAAATAGAAGATTATATTGACAACTCACTAATTGGAGTTATTTACACAAAGTGGTCATCATGTAGAGAATACAGTGCCGTATATTATATACACAACAAGGTATCAGATATCTCTATCTCTTCCCCAAAATCTGTAGACACAAATATAAGTGTTGCAATACAACACAGATATGGCATCAACCAATTAAAAAAGCTGAGCAATTACCTGCTATGACATTTTTGGGAAGACAATACGGTAAATGTATAATTTGTTTGCTTTCAGCATCATACTTCAGCACAGACACCATCCCATACTCACACCCTATATACCTGTACAAAATGACAGAGTAACAATGTTCCACAGGTCAAGATTTCACTTTCATACGCAAACCAATATAAGCGTAATGGAGATGCACTCTAATAACCCTTTAAAAAAGTATCATACATGAAAGTGGTGCCATAAATGACAGAGAAAGCAGTTATATTGGACTCCCACTGTAAAGTTGAAGCTATTCGCCTGTGTTCCAAATCCCAAACCTGCCAACATCAGTAACCTATTAAACCGATGATACATGTTAGTGGCAAAAAGTGGGAAAATAAATAAAAAGAAAGAGACAAGGATCAAGATAAGAAGAAAGCTATGAAAATAGTAAAGACGCAGATACTTTCTATTAAGAGAAAAAAATTGTTCACTAAAAAATTTGAATAGCATAAGAAGAATCGATACCTGAATTTCATTTTCAGTTGAGATGCTGGCTAGAAAACCTTGATTTTGTAAGAACTGTGGAAAAGTATTAAAAAGAACAAAAACAATTGTTGTCAGACCAACATTTACTGAATTAAGAAGTAAAAGATGGTAACTAGTTTTGTGAAAACATACAACATATGATTGACCAAATCTCTCGAAGTAAAATCATACAACTAACTTTCGGAACCAGATATATAAACACGAGATTGGTCCACAAATTAGATACAAGCTCTTTGCGTTTAAAACTTACAAACCTCTAAGTTTTTAAATGGCAACTGCTTAGGAGATATAAGAAGTGCTTCGATATTATCACCACCAATCACTTTTATCCTGCCATCCCTACAGCAATCAAAGAAGGAAAAAAGTCAAATTCGAATCCACTTATTGGCTTCGCAATCCACTCTGTGATTTTACAATCCCCTAACAGGTCCAGTGACTCGAGCAATCCGTAACATATACAATTTTCCTCATCCACTATAAAATTTGAACAAAAAAGATGATCATGATATTTTGCATGATTCTTTATCCATATCCGAACATGATAAAGCAATACGACAATTCCTAGGCAAGTATAAATGTATAATGCACTACACAAGATTAGAAATGCAATACAACTATGTATTAGTTTCTGACATGCTATTTTTGTTTAAAAACTTACTAATTCAATTCAATTAGTCACAAAAATTGACAATTATGTTAACTCACAGCGTTCCGATTGCCAATAGGCCTTGAATTGGATCGAAAGCAAGAATAGACGCCGTAGATGGAATCCCATAGTGAAGTGTTACGCGTGGATCCAAGTCTGCCTGTTCCAAACTTCCTTGTGAAGCATCATGCTGTTCATGTTTATAAGAAACAATGTTATACCAATGTAGAGGTACAAAACTACACGTCGTTTTGCAATCTATGAAGCACATTTGATAGGTAGAAATAGTTGTATTGCAATCAATTTTAATCAATTAAACTAGGAAGAAAGAAAATGATTAACAATAAGTATTTCCTAATTTATGGAATTGAAATAATTAAGAGAACCTGAGGAGATTGGTGTTGATTGTGGATCTTTTGAAAGAATTTAGCGAACATGGTGGAAGAAATCGAAAAGACGAGCTGTTTGTTTCTTTCTTCTTCTGCTACGAAGACTTGGTTTTGTATTTTAGATATTCAGGTATGACAGCATGGATAACGTGATGGATTGGATCATTTTCGGGAATTGTGTTCGTATAATCGAACGGTGATGCGAGGTTAAGGGGGCTTGGTTAGATTTTGGAGTGATCGCTTGGTGGGGTTATAGGGGTGGTGGTTGTTTTTCACGCTCAATGTTTGGCTTCGGCAAACTCAAGAGAAAAATAGGGGACCCATAAAGGAAAGTGTTGCTATTTGCTAATGACTTGGTCTAATAACATTTGCTAATTTGCATTTGGGGACTTCTATTATGGCCCTCCCAATATGATGACTGAATTAGATGCTCATTTCTCTGTATGAGAATATTTCTTATCCATTTTTTATCCTATGTTAGTGCATCAGGTGCCTTGTTAACAAAGAAACTAACAAAGATATGTACCATAAACAGAGACACGAATTTTTAATGCAAAGAATGTGATAAAGTATAAATTAGGAAATACCAACATGTATGGGGCTCTAAAAATGCAAGCCTAACATGAGCTATGAGTTTATTTTTTTTGGGCTAGGCCCAATGGTCTAGAGAAAGGCACAAAGGCACTTTAACTTGTATTTGGATTGCTTGGTTAGAGACTATAAATTTTAGGTACTTTAAAGTGGAGTCCTCCCTTCTCCTTGCACATGAGTCCCACACCTAGGCCCATTTCTCTTGTGAGAGGGTGGAAAATCTTTGCGTAGGGTACCTAATAATTTCTCACTCGAGACCATATTCATATTTCAAACACAGTTCACCTTGACATAAAAACTAACAACCAATCATCCCAAAGACGAACACACCCAACCTATGACCAAAGAACTCCAAAACCTCAATAACCAATCCCCCTCTGAACTCTATATAAACGTTAGGAAAAAATCTACCTTCAAATTTGCATTTAATATTTTGATCTACCTTCACTCCCTATAATAACTCAAGGAAATGACAACTACTCCACATATGTTCTTATTGAAAGCATAAAATCCTAAGAACTAACCTAGATTTGCATGCCGGTAAGGTTGGTTCATTTAGAACCCTAACTCAAATCTAGCATTCCTATACAGTCATACACTTATGAATTTAAAATTCCCCAATTTGACATGATTATGGTAATAGTAATACACTAATACTCCTTGAATCCCTTTATTTCATATTATGGATCAGATTGTATCCATATGTATATTCACACTCCACTTGCATTATTCTTCCTTAATTAATCCCTTCCCCAACCCCTTCTCTCAAACATGAGTAATGATTATTCTATCGTTTTCTTTCAAAAAAAAAAAAACATGAGTAATGATTCGATTTTCCAACGCAAAGCTCTTTCCTCTTATATAATTGTGAGTACCTTAATTTGCAGTAAAAAATTAAATTATTTTTACCAGGCCATCACAATCTTTATCCATATGCCTTTACGAATTTCATCTTTTGACTTTCCAATTTGATTCTTTGTATTATTTCATTGTGCAAAAGTATATAATTCCATCCAAAACATAAGTATTTTTTTTTTTTTAAATTAAACCTTTTTTTTTTTCATCATAAGAAGATTCAACCTTCTTTTTTGTTTTGAAAGGGTATTGATTAATTTTAGTAAATATTTGTTATTTGAATTTTGAAACATCGATCCAATTCTAATTATCACATTCACATCCCATATTGAATGTTTTAATACAATTGAAGTTATTTTTTCTCGTATCAAGGGCCAGGTCATCTAGCTTAGTAGTATTCTCTTTTACGATAAAAAAAATAAAAAAAATAAATAATGTTCAAAGCCTTCCTCCCATTGTCAACTATTGAATTTTTTAAGAAAAATCTCCAATTTTCTTATATTATTGGTGAATGGCTATAAAATAAAATTTGATAAGAGGCTTCTCAACTGCACAAAAGCCAAATCATTCGCCCATAACTTCTTGTTGCTTACCAAAAACGAATTTACAATTTCGTGCTTCTTCGTGGATTGGACTGCATATAAAAAATAATAGTTCCTCAATTTTTTATTTTTTAAATTACAATTTACCTCTTGAAATTAAAATATATAAATTAATATTAAAGATTTTCCAAGGATATTTCTAAATTTCTATAGACAATCGCAAATTCACAATACACCAAACCCATGCTTTCGTCCACAAAAATAAATAAAAGAGCCCACCCGTGCAATTCAAACCTGGCATCACCAGAGGACAGAGGCACAACTTCCCTCACAACAAGGGGGCAGACAGCCACTACTGCACTACACATGCAAAAAGTTACAAGTTTTTAGGACCTACAAAATTAAATTTAAATAATTCAGGCATGCATTCCACCAGAGCAGTTGTTTTGATATTCCAGCTGCCTTTTCTACATAAAGCCTCCTAAGTTCTAACCAAAAAGAAAGCAGAATTTCATTATATCATATCATAATAATTACAGTTTTTTACTTGCATGCCCCCCTGCACAAAAAGAAGAAGAAGCTGTGTGTACCACACGTTCTCCTCCCCATCTCTCTCATCTTTTTTTTTCTTTTTTCTTTTTTTTCTTTCCCAATAATGGACACTTCCTCCCTTCACTCACTACAATCATAAACAACCACCACCAAGGCACCAAGCCACTCTTCATCCCCCTTTCATTTCAAACAGGATGACAGAATTGAAATAAAAATATAAGTTAAAAGACTAAATTGAAACACTTCGAAGTTAAAGGATTGAATTGAATTTTGATTAAAGTTAAAGAATTTAACTTGTAATTTAGCCAAATTTAATTTCCAAATGAATATGTAAAATGAACATTAATTAATAGTAGTTCAATTAAATTCTTTAATTAAATTCAAACACATAAGTAGATTGAATTTAATTACCATTAAAATAGATAATATTATTTATATTTAATTAATCAATTCAACCACATATTTGATTTTAATTAAAGAAGACAGCTAACAATTTTACACTCATATATTATATTATATATATATATATATATATATATATATATATATATATTTTTACCATCTTGTAAAAGGAATGTTTTTATGTTAGAAAAAGGAAAAGGATGGTTTTTAAAGCAGTAACTTTTGTTTTCTTGGTAATGGTGCACTCTCAATAATGCCAGCGGAGAAACATTTGTGTAGCAATTTGGTTTTCAATTTGTTTTCGGTAACTCATGGCCCACACAACACAACATACAATTGCGTTGCTTAACTCATTTGTCCCAACATAAACATCATAGAAAAAGAGTTATTAAATCTTCCTGTCCTGTCTTTATTATCATTTGTGTATCTATAATTATACAGAGTTTACATATCCTTCTCTTTCACATCATGGCCTCCTCAACTCACAACTTGTACGGTGGCGCCACCGCAGCCCCACCACCTACACCGTCAACGCAGCCTAACAATCCCCTTGCCACGTCAGACGCTGCTGACGCACTCTCCAAACTCTTTCACCGCCTACCTCCGCCCACTCTCTCTCTCCCCACGCGCCGCTCACCGCCAGCCACGTGTCCACCCATACTCTCTCTTCCCGTTAATGATACTACTACTCAACTCGATGGTCTACTGTCCGCTTCTTCGCAACTCGGGTTCTTCCAACTCACCGACCATACCATCTCGTCCCAACTCGCTCACTCGGCCGAGTCGGACTCGCTCGCTCTCTTTGATCTTCCAAAGGACAAGAAAGAATCGTGGTTTCCCAAGAACTGGCCTCTCGGATACGAAGCTGACGATGATAACGACGACGAAGAAGAAGAAGAAGAAGGACTCGTTGGACTTGGCGAGTCGTTCCGCTTGGACTCTTCGTGTTCAACTGAGTCATCAACCGAGTTGTCGTTGGATTCGTTGCGCGAGTTCAGTCGCGCTCTGGAGAAGGTCGGGCTGAGGATCGTAGAATTGCTTTGTAATGCAGTAGGGTTTGAGAATCCCATAGGAGAGGATCCGACCCGGTTTTGCTCCATGATGTGGATTTCTGAGTGTGTAGCAGGTAATAATAAACCGATATTTTCAGGCGGATTTTACCCGTACATAGTCGGGTTACAGTATCAAATCAGGTGCCAGAAATATTCACTGATGGCGGACTCGGGTTGGGTTTCTGTGTTGCCCCAAGTAGACACGGTTATGATCACGCTTGGTGACATTGCTCACGTAAGTTTTTTTTTTTAATTAAATTTATAATTTTTAAAATTTGCAATTTATAGTAACTATGACAACAAAAGTATTTAATCAACATTGGTTTTTTTTTTTTTTTAAATGATTTTAGTGTGTTAATAATGTTAAGCTTATAAAGGAGCAAGGTTGACGGAAGGTTATAATATATTTTGTAATCTTTTTTTTTTTTTTTTGGTGGTAATCATATGTTATATATAAATTATAAGTTTTTATAATTAATGACTAAACATTGACATTATTATAATATTCGGTATATAAATTATAAGTTTGAGACTATAGTGAGGAAGGGAAGAACTAATTTAGAAGCTATCCTAAATTTAGAGACGCACCATAGTATTTTACCTTGTTTTTTTTCTTCTCTTGGCTTTGCTCGAAAGCCTTTTGAAAAAAAAAAAAAAAAACACTTTAATTTTGCTCAGATAAGTTTTTACTTTTGATAGCAGTACTGGCCGTTTGATTTGCTTCATTCACATAATTATTAGACTATCAGTTGCCTTTTTAACTGCAAATGGCTAGGCAGGGCCCATTTGGACCTAACTTTTGACAAATTACGTGACACAATTTTCAATTTTAGCCAAATTTGTTGCTTCCTCTGATACAAGAAGATCTCTCTGACTCTCTTCCTCGAGTAGTCTTGAATGAGTGGAGTAAAGATGTTCTGTCAGTTTATTTTCTTTTCTTTTTTATGGAAAGTCATGTTTAGCAAAATAATAATCGAATCTCCTAAAGGTCTTTGACCATACCCTTTATATTGCAATGAAATGCACAATGGGAGAATAGATCCCCACTTGGTCAAATATAAGAACATAATTAAAGAAAAATCACGAAAATAAATTAAATGTGTTGTTTTGTAGTTGGAGTTCGCTACCATTATCATCCTACATTCTAAAGATAATTTATAGATGCTTTGATACTATGTTAAACATAAGAGTGCTAAAGAGATTAAGGTTTAGGGAAAGAAAGAGAAGACACAAATTATGTAATTCAACACAACGGTTTACGTCCACAATGGGAAAACTCTTAACGGCTACATCTTTACTATAACACTTGATTTGTTATGATGAAACCTAAGTAGGGTATATATACTAAACAAACCTAGTATAACTAGAATTAAGTTTGCTTCTATTACAAGTAATGGATCTACACTTGGTTTGGGCCTCACGGCCGAATATATCTCTAACATTAATTATCAAGTAATTTCTTGTCTTTTTTGTTTCGTGGATCATATTGTTTTCTCTTCCCATGATTTTTTAATTAGAAAGTTCAAATTAATGCTTCAAAAAGTAGTTTGTATATAGATTGTGTTGCATTGCATCTTAGAACTTAGATTCATCTTAAGCTTTCTAATAATCAAGTCAAATTTGTTGGTATGAATGTGTCATAGGTGTGGAGCAATGGCAAGTTAAAGAAAGTGAGAGGGAGACCTGTGGCACAGTTGGGAGATACCAACAACACACGCTGCATATCAATGACATTGCTAGTAACTCTTCCTACAGACAGCACAATCTCTCCACTCCTGCCCAAGGCAGTTGGTGTCAATGAGGATGAAATCGAAAAAGACAAAGAGCATGGTAGCACGGGTGAGCAAGAAGAGAGATTGTTCAACTCCTTTTCTTTTGAGGACTATGCTTGGAGAGTTTATCATGAACGCCTCCTCTTCAAAGACCCACTTGATAGATACCGTATTTAAAGTCTGAAGTTGTTGTCACTTTTGCAATTCAGCATTCTCTATCAGTTGTTTTTTAATGACGTTGTGGAGTGCTATTAGTACTGTTACACATTATGCTTTCTGTTTTTTATTGAAAGAGTTAATACAATGAAAGTCATCATGTTAAATTGTTAATGTTTTGAATTCAATTTGATTGATTAGAAATTACCCATTGCTATTTGTTTCAGATTTTGAATTTGTTGTAACATCAGATTTTGAATGTTCACCGAGCACCCTGCACACCTATGACATGTCATTCATGGTAAATTCAGTAACTGTCTCTCTCTACCCCTATATAATATTATGTATGTTGAACTAGCTAACAATTTTTACCATAGAGGAAGTTTCTTTTTAATTCTTTCCCTTTTGACTTTTGAGTTAAAGACCAATCAAGAGCTTTACGCATAGAACTTTTGCATATAAGATAAGGGGAATTGTACATTTTTTTTTTTGCTAAACCATTAGGGGCGAGGGGGGATTGTATATTATGAATTTATGATACAGTACTGAACCCTACTTATGATATAGGGCCGTGTGAGTTGTGACACATGGCGTCCACTTTTACAAGTATTGCTTCTCTTCGGCTCTGAATTAACGTTTTATTGAAAAAAAGCAAGCCCAATAAATTAAGAGGAGGGCCTCAGCCCAAGGGCTCTAAGGACTTGGAAAAGAATTAGATAACAACCGGCCCAAACTTATTACAAGGGCAAGCCCAAAGGGCCACAAGTACCAGTAGCACTTCTAAATCTTGGAAGGTTGACTTTTACAAATGCAAGCTCGCTGAGTTTGCAATGTTTATTCAGGTTTAATGGCTTGTTAAGGAAAAAGATAGAGATAGTATGAGGGAAAAAAAAAAAAAAAAAAAAGAACAATGATTCATTAGATGAATGTAGACTATAAGAGCTGAACACCAAACCACATTATATAAGAGAAAAATGGTATAACTCAAGCAGATTTCCTTCGGTTTTGTATTTAAAGTTCCTAATTAATGAACTAAAACATAATAAGCATGTCAATCATCATTCTAGATTATCAAATTGAGGCCAAGAGTTTTATAACTCGTATTGACTGGTCTTATTTATGAAGAGAATTAGAGTTCAAATCTCCTTCTCCAGCTATCGAATTATCAAAAAAATAAAAATAAAATGCATCTCACATTTTTGTTATAGGCAAAACATGTATGAATGGGAGGAAAAGGTGCCGAGGGAGTAATAGAAAATTTATGTAAAAGAAGTTGCGGAAGAAAAAGAATAAAAAAAGGGAAATGAATGGTTGGAGGAAGAATAACGATAAAACATTAAAACGTGTAAAGATGGGAAGAAAAAGAATTAAATAAAATAAAAAAGGAAAAAAAATGTTATAGGAAGAACAACGGTAGGTGTTGAGAAAGTCCAAAATTGGAAAAATGCATTTATTGAAAGAATGTGGTTGATGTGACAAAACAAAATATTGACAAAATGAATTGCTAATCCTTCGTTATTACAAGCGCAAGCCCAAAGGGCCACAAGTACCAGTAGCACTTCTAAATCTTGGAAGGTTGACTTTTACAAATGCAAGCTCGCTGAGTTTGCAATGTTTATTCAGGTTTAATGGCTTGTTAAGGAAAAAGACAGAGATAGTATGAGGGAAAAAAAAAAAAAGAAGCAACGATTCATTAGATGAATGTAGACTATAAGAGCTGAACACCAAACCACATTATATAAGAGAAAAATGGTATAACACAAGCAGATTTCCTTCGGTTTTGTATTTAAAAGTTCCTAATTAATGAACTAAAACATAATAAGCATGTCAATCATCATTCTAGATTATCAAATTGAGGCCAAGAGTTTTATAACTCGTATTGACTGGTCTTATTTAGGAAGAGAATTAGAGTTCAAATCTCCTTCTCCAAGCTATCCAATTATCAAAAAAATAAAAATAAAATGTCATCTCACATTTTTGTTATAGGCAAAACATGGATGAATGGGAGGAAAAGGTGCCGAGGGAGTAATAGAAAATTTATGTAAAAGAAGTTGCGGAAGAAAAAGAATAAAAAAAGGAAAATGAATGGTTGGAGGAAGAATAACGATAAAACATTAAAACGTGTAAAGATGGGGAGAAAAAGAATTAAATAAAATAAAAAAGGAAAAAAAATGTTATAGGAAGAACAACGGTAGGTGTTGAGAAAGTCCAAAATTGGAAAAATGCATTTATTGAAAGAATGTGGTTGATGTGACAAAACAAAATATTGACAAAATGAATTGCTAATCCTTCGTTATTACAAGCGCAAGCCCAAAGGGCCACAAGTACCAGTAGCACTTCTAAATCTTGGAAGGTTGACTTTTACAAATGCAAGCTTGCTGAGTTTGCAATGTTTATTCAGGTTTAATGGCTTGTTAAGGAAAAAGATAGAGATAGTATGAGGGAAAAAAAGAAGAAGAAGAAGCAACGATTCATTAGATGAATGTAGACTATAAGAGCTGAACACCAAACCACATTATATAAGAGAAAAATGGTATAACTCAAGCAGATTTCCTTCGGTTTTGTATTTAAAGTTCCTAATTAATGAACTAAAACATAATAAGCATGTCAATCATCATTCTAGATTATCAAAT
Organism: Fagus sylvatica; assembly: GCA_907173295.1. Lineage (NCBI taxonomy): Eukaryota > Viridiplantae > Streptophyta > Magnoliopsida > Fagales > Fagaceae > Fagus > Fagus sylvatica. Next base: position 37,312,181 of record OU015769.1, read on the forward strand.
TGAGGCCAAGAGTTTTATAACTCGTATTGACTGGTCTTATTTATGAAGAGAATTAGAGTTCAAATCTCCTTTTCCAGCTATCGAATTATCAAAAAAATAAAAATAAAATGTCATCTCACATTTTTGTTATAGGCAAAACATGTATGAATGGGAGGAAAAGGTGCCGAGGGAGTAATAGAAAATTTATGTAAAAGAAGTTGCGGAAGAAAAAGAATAAAAAAAGGGAAATGAATGGTTGGAGGAAGAATAACGATAAAACATTAAAACGTGTAAAGATGGGGAGAAAAAGAATTAAATAAAATAAAAAAGGAAAAAAAATGTTATAGGAAGAACAATGGTAGGTGTTGAGAAAGTCCAAAATTGGAAAAATGCATTTATTGAAAGAATGTGGTTGATGTGACAAAACAAAATATTGACAAAATGAATTGCTAATCCTTCGTTATTACAAGCGCAAGCCCAAAGGGCCACAAGTACCAGTAGCACTTCTAAATCTTGGAAGGTTGACTTTTACAAATGCAAGCTCACTGAATTTGCAATGTTTATTCAAGTTTAATGGCTTGTTAAGGAAAAAGACAGAGATAGTATGAAGAAAAAAAAAAAAAAAGAAGAAGCAATGATTCATTAGATGAATGTAGACTATAAGAGCTGAACACCAAACCACATTATATAAGAGAAAAATGGTATAACACAAGCAGATTTCCTTCGGTTTTGTATTTAAAAGTTCCTAATTAATGAACTAAAACATAATAAGCATGTCAATCATCATTCTAGATTATCAAATTGAGGCCAAGAGTTTTATAACTCGTATTGACTGGTCTTATTTATGAAGAGAATTAGAGTTCAAATCTCCTTTTCCAGCTATCGAATTATCAAAAAAATAAAAATGTCGTCTCACATTTTTGTTATAGGCAAAACATGTATGAATGGGAGGAAAAGGTGCCGAGGGAGTAATAGAAAATTTATGTAAAAGAAGTTGCGGAAGAAAAAGAATAAAAAAAGGGAAATGAATGGTTGGAGGAAGAATAACAATAAAACATTAAAACGTGTAAAGATGGGGAGAAAAAGAATTAAATAAAATAAAAAAGGAAAAAAAATGTTATAGGAAGAACAACGGTAGGTGTTGAGAAAGTCCAAAATTGGAAAAATGCATTTATTGAAAGAATGTGGTTGATGTGACAAAACAAAATATTGACAAAATGAATTGCTAATCCTTCGTTATTACAAGCGCAAGCCCAAAGGGCCACAAGTACCAGTAGCACTTCTAAATCTTGGAAGGTTGACTTTTACAAATGCAAGCTACAATGTGTTATTCAATTTGCAATGTGCTTAAAGAAGCAACAAGATTCATTAGATGAATGTAGACTATAAGAGCTGAACACCAAACCACATTATATAAGAGAAAAATGGTATAACACAACAGAGATAGTATGAGGGAAAAAAAGAAGAAGAAGAAGCAATGATTCATTAGATGAATGTAGACTATAAGAGCTGAACACCAAACCACATTATATAAGAGAAAAATGGTATAACACAAGCAGATTTCCTTCGGTTTTGTATTTAAAAGTTCCTAATTAATGAACTAAAACATAATAAGCATGTCAATCATCATTCTAGATTATCAAATTGAGGCCAAGAGTTTTATAACTCGTATTGACTGGTCTTATTTAGGAAGAGAATTAGAGTTCAAATCTCCTTTTCCAGCTATCGAATTATCAAAAAAATAAAAATAAAATGTCATCTCACATTTTTGTTATAGGCAAAACATGGATGAATGGGAGGAAAAGGTGCCGAGGGAGTAATAGAAAATTTATGTAAAAGAAGTTGCGGAAGAAAAAGAATAAAAATAGGAAAATGAATGGTTGGAGGAAGAATAACGATAAAACATTAAAACGTGTAAAGATGGGGAGAAAAAGAATTAAATAAAATAAAAAAGGAAAAAAATTGTTATAGGAAGAACAACGGTAGGTGTTGAGAAAGTCCAAAATTGGAAAAATGCATTTATTGAAAGAATGTGGTTGATGTGACAAAACAAAATATTGACAGAGATGGGATATAAGTTCTATACAATTGTCATGATGGTTTGCTATTTGCCAAGTGGAATCCAATGCTCCAGTGCACTGGACCCGCTGCGATCGCGACACGTTTTCAATTTTGGCCACGTATCTGCATCGCAACGGATTCAATGCACTGGAGCACTGGACTCAATCCAAACCCTTATGAAATTGTATGAACGGTAAATGAGTATAAATAAATTTCATTTTTGAAGCTCTCTCAAGAAGGCTTTTCTGTTGTTGCCTTAGCTTGGAAAAAAAGCGACGTTCCAACCATCTAACTGACAAACAAAGTAAGTGAAGGGAGCAAGTACACGTTGGTGTACTCACTACACATAAAGGTTTCCTTAGTCTTTACTTTTCTCAAACATAAAGTTACTAGTTATTCAGATTTGATTTGGTTCTCAAACAAATCACTTTGCTTATTACGAGCCTCAATGATGCATAAACTGCGGTTGGGTAGTTGTTGGGACAGAGAAATGTCACATGGAGCTAATCAAAGAGTAAAAAAATGGTTAGGGCAATAAACTTGCACCATCCTAGAACATTGACATACAAAAATGATTAGGTAGAGCTAGGCAAATTGATTTGTAGTATAATCAACATTTGGATGGGGCCTACCTAGTGATAGAATCATGAAAAACTTACATTTTGATCGCCCAAAATATATTACAGATCTTTTCAACTCAGGAATAAAAATAAATTAATAAAGGGAAGAGAGAGAGTTGCTATCTTCAAAGGTTTAGGCTTCAGTCAAGGGTTTTTGCTCTAGAACAGGTAGTGATGTTCTATGCACACGTGACATAAGTTTGTCGATTTTTTTTTTTCCCATATAAATTTGTAATATAAATCTTGTCAATTGGGTCTATCAAATGGAAATAGTTTTCCTCCAAAGTATGTCAGAGATTTTATTTCCCAAAACTCAATTTCATTGTAATTAATATAGATTCAATGTAACAAGATCTACTTATAATGCAAATGAAGTAATCAGAATCTTATATATAATAATTGACTTGTAACGCAAGTAATGACAACACAACACGATTAATTTATGGTTAACTTAGTATTAAGCTATTTTTGTATGACTTTCCAATATAAACTTAGGTCGTTAGGGTGACGGCCTAACCATTTACTTTTTTAGTCAATATAAACTTGATAATTCTCAACATATAATCTTTATATATGCTAACTTTTGATTTGGTTGACACTAACAAATGTTTTGTGTATATCCACGTACTTGTTAATCTTGTGGTGGTCATGTCTCATGGGCTTGAATCTAAAGACCTTTTAGGTTTTTATTTCTCGGGAATCCTATTCAGCAACCCCACATAATTACTAATTAGCACCGTTATATATAATAAATGTGTACAGCCGAGGTCTCATGAATTGAAATTAAGAATGACTCATTAGAAAATTATAATAAACAACCATTTCACTCATTAGAAATAAATCAATTTTATACGAAGAGAATTCCTCTTTTTTAAAGACAATACTTGTGTTTCAATTAGGGTCATATTATTCTTTATTTTTATCATAAAACAAAAAGAAAATGAAAAGTTGAGAAGTAAATTCACAAAAATAGAGAAAGAAAGTAACAAGAAAAGCATCTGCAAACTAACATATCAAGATCCCCTAGGCCTATCTCGAAAGAGTTCGACTGTTTTATTAGTCTGCAGAGACATCTCAAAATCTGTTCACTGTTTAATCTTCCACTTCCAGTTTCATAGACGGTAACACACTATCTACCATTTGAGGCATAACACACCGAAATACCCTTCATCTGACTTAGATTTGGACCAACTTCCAAAGCTTGGAAATCACTCTTTACTCTCTCTCTCTCTCTCTCTCTCTCTCTCTCATATTGTTTTGTCAAAGAAAAAGAAAGTAGTTAGTGAAGGATTATAAGAAAAAATAACTTGAGAAAGACAACCCTCCATCCACCTAAAGCTTTAGCCAGTTTTCTTGAAGACAAAACCATCTCACCAAACCCCAATTAAACAAACAAAGCTGGATACAACTACTGTAAGTTTCTCTTTGTCTCTCCCATGTTAATTATTTCTTTCTCTATATTTCTATCTCTATCTCCGCTATTCATCTCTCACAACTCTTTCTTTCTCTCTCCCTTTCTCTCTTTATCTCATGCAGCCACCACGCCGGAAAGGACATCTATTTGCCTCGGAAATGGGAGCAATGAAAGGCCGTAAAAACAACAACCTGTCCATATTCGTGGTGGTGTTTTCGATATTCCTTTTTGGGGTCTTCATGTACAATGAAGACGTGAAGTCTATTGCCGAGTTTCCATTCTCAAGGCCTAAAGCACAAGAAATCCAAGAAGAACCATCCAACACACCTGTTCAAGAAACTAACAAAAGGGAGGTTGAGAATAATGTAGTTTCGGTTTCAGTGAAATCAAGAACGAAATTAGAAGAATCCCAGGTAGAGAATTCCCAGGAAAAACAAGAAAAGGAAGAAGAGGAGGAACAAAGAATCGAATTGCCGGCTGAGGAAGATGATATTGAAGATGTTGAATTGCCACCAGAAGAGTGTGATTTGTTTACAGGGGACTGGGTTTTTGATAACGTGTCACATCCTTTGTACAAAGAAGATGAGTGTGAATTTTTGACAGCTCAAGTCACTTGCATGAGGAATGGGAGAAAGGATTCTAGGTATCAGAATTGGAAATGGCAGCCCAGAGATTGTTCTTTGCCAAAGTAAGAATTTTGAGTTGTTAAATTTTCTTTCTTGTTTTTGCTTATTGATTAAATCATATGTTACAGTACTTATGGTTTTGTATGTTCATTTTGTTCAAGATTCAAAGCAAGGTTGTTGCTTGAGAAGCTAAGAGGAAAGAGACTTATGTTTGTTGGAGACTCATTGAATAGGAATCAATGGGAATCCATGATTTGTTTGGTTCAATCTGTTGTTCCACGAGGCAGGAAGAGTTTGAAGAAATCTGGCTCTCTTGCTGTTTTCAGAATTGAGGTACCTCTCTAATCTGTTTCATTTTCTTCTTTACCTTCTCTAATCTATATCAAAGAAATTTAATTTATTAACATGTGCTCGATTCTGATTAATCTATTAAAAATCTATAATATTGATATTAAAATTTAATCGTTGTTTTTGTATTATTTAAATTCATTCTTTTTGTTTGTTTAATTATGATGTCAATAGTATATTATTGATAAATATTATATTTTGTTGGCTTGGCCATGTCAACAATTAACTCTGGCATTTTCAAGTCATTATAAGGTTAGGAAGGGTGTCTCACTCTCATTACTCATTGAAAATGAGGTGGACTTTGCTTTAGAATCCCGCAAAGAACCTAACTCTATTTTATGTGAATTTGTAGGATTATAACGCTACGGTGGAGTTTTACTGGGCCCCGTTTATAGTTGAGTCAAATTCAGACAATCCAGAAATGCACAGCATATTGAATCGTATTATCATGCCTGAATCAATCAAGAAGCATGGAAAAAATTGGAAGACTGTAGATTTCTTGATCTTTAACACATATATATGGTGGATGAACACTTTCAATATGAAAGTTCTGTAAGTACTTTAATTATTAATTGCTCCTTCTTTTACATGATGTATTTTAAAAAAATTCATGACGTTGATTTCTTTTATTTGTGATTTGTGATGAAATAGACGTGGATCGTTCGATAAGGGGGCCACGGAGTACGATGAGATCTCACGGCCAGTAGCCTACGGGAGAGTTTTGAAGACATGGTCTAAGTGGGTGGATCGAAATATAGATCCTAAACGAACCACTGTCTTCTTCAGCAGCATGTCCCCTCTACATATCAAGTAATATTCCAATCCTTAAATTAAATATAATATTCCCTATTCAGCAAAAAAAAAAATATAATATTCCCTAATTATTTTTTTTTTTAATAAAACTTTCGAAATCTTAACAACTGCATTAGGTGATTTTTAAATGAAGAAGATTCTTATCTGATTGATTACCATGTAGACTCTTGTATGTTTAGCTCAATTCACTTTATTATTATAATCATCTGTAACATATAAAATAGAAACATTTCCATTTAAAATTTTCAAATCCAATGCACACACATTTGGACTAAAGCCTAGTAGTACTTGTAGAGAAATTGAAGTTAAGCTCATCTAGCTAGTTTACCTTTTTTAATTATCAGATTGGGTAAATCTCGGTAGGTTATACTGTGGGGTCTTAACCTCTAACCATATTTTCATATTTGACGTGTTCTTTTAATCTTTAGTTACAATTACATCTTTTTTTCTGGATAATCTTTAAAATTACATTAAGAAATGTTTATAACCCATATGAACTACTTCTAGTGCAAGTAAACTGTAAACATAGAGAAATTGAAGTAGCGTAATGTTAACCTAAGAAGCTTTTATTAGGACAACGTTCTTTCAACTTAATGATTCAGCTATTTAACCTTTGCTAATTATATCATTAGGTGAGCCTCGGTGGTTGATACCGTGGGTCCTTGACCTCTAGGCATGATAGTGACCTAGGTGTTCTTTTAATTTGTGGTTGGTTAACAACTATATAATTCTTAACAATCATATTACGTTTGAAACTATGTACCTTTGGGACCACTACTTTTAAGATAACATTAATTGGATTAATCATTGTGTATGCAAATTGTAATAGGAGCGAGGATTGGAACAACCCGGATGGTATAAAGTGTGCAAAGGAAACCACCCCAGTTTTAAACACGTCCATACCATTGGAAGTAGGCACGGACCGCAGACTTTTTGTGATTGCACATAATGTGACAAAGCATATGAAAGTGCCTGTACATTTTATAAACATTACAACCCTCTCCGAGTTCCGAAAAGATGCACATACCTCAGTCCATACCATACGTCAAGGCAAGATGCTAACACCTGAACAAAAGGCTGATCCGGCCACCTATGCAGATTGTATCCATTGGTGTCTTCCTGGGTTGCCCGACACGTGGAATGAGTTCCTCTATACACGTATCATATCAAAATCTTGACAAAATGCAAGTTCAGCAGGTGTTATGCAAAGTTCATTTACAATTTGTTAGTGTCTCCGACATATTTTTTTTTCTTTTTTGGGGGTGGGGGCCGGGGGAGTTTACTTTATCACATCAGTTATTTGTTTCTCTTGTAAGTTCATGTAATTTTTCCTTCAATTTCCTCCTTTAGCTTTTTTGCTTTAATAGCTTCGATTTTAGGGTTGAACCATTGAATTTTTTTGGGTTCTGCCTATTTGAGGGAGGTGGGATTAAAGCATGCCAAATTTCTGTCAAGTAGGCAAAACTTGCCTAAGGCAGAAAAGAAAAGAAAAGAAAAGGGCAAGTTGACACACTTATCGGAATTGTCAATGCATACTTTGAAGAGAGAATAAAATAACTATAAATTGTATGTAAAACACAATTGCTTTTTATTAGCAACTGATCTCGTGCTTTTTTTTTTTTTTTTCTTCCTTTTTAGTAATTCAGTTTTTAATATCTTCCTTCTCCATCGTAATTAAGCATGAACATAGGAAAAATAAGATTTATTGGATCCCTAAAGCTGAAAATACAATAGGGCCCGTACTTTTGTTGAGTTGGAACATGTTAATATGTAACTGCTCTAGGTAATTCAATTTTTTTTTTTTACTATAGAATTCCTTATATCCTATTTATACTAATCCTTAACTTTTTGAGGAATCCTTTCTCATATATCCTATTTATATATGAAGGGTAGAGACAAACCTCCACTCCAAAGCAATATGGAACTTGGACTTTAATACAAAATGAGTCTTCTAATTTTATTTTTCTTAATTTGAGATGTAATATTTTTTTTTCTTTCTTTTATTTTTGGGGGCCTTTTGATATGGGGTTTTAATTTTTATTATGTTTTGGTGTGACCCTAAAACAGCCGTTTGGTTGGCTTAAGTCACCAGTCAGCCCTTCACCTTAATCCTTATAACAAATTTTCACACAATTCCGTTTGTTTTTACATAAAACATTTATGGTGTAAATGCGTCTTCTTGTTAAATTAAATAATTTAAGGGTAGAAAAAAAATTCAGTTGAATTTTATAAAATTAAAAATTAAAACCATAATAATAAACTTAACTCTCTCTAAGCAAAACCACTCCATGAGATCAAAGTCACTATATCTGATAGCGACTTTGATGAACCTTAAAACCGCTGCAAGAGATGAACATTGAAAACTTTTAAGATCTTAAATATTTTTTATTAGTAAAAAAGGGCGTCAAAGTAACCTAAACAACACCATCAGACCAAAAGGCCTGCAGTAGTGACAATTTTTTTTTTGCTAATTCGATTTAACATCTCAAATATTTATATAAAAAATGCTTCAAATGGACAACCAAAGTCAAAGTTATGGGTAACACATTCACACGGGTGCACGAAAAGACTTCTCAAAACAATCTTTGGCTTAAGAAACATATAAGTCGCCTCTAAAGAAAATCGAAGAAAATGACAATTTAGTCATTTACCGAACTACCTCTACCATCGGGGGAGAGCCTCAGCATATGGGTAAGTAACGACCAATAAGGCAAAAAGAAAGAAGAGTAGTGATAAATAATTTTCTTAGTTCCTCAATGTTAAGTATTCCACACACATAAAGAAAATGACATTTTAGTCATTTAACGAACTACCTTTACCTACCCGTGGTTTAGTCTGATTACATGTTACTTACCCGTGGTTTGAAAACTAACACTTTACTCACCTGTTTATTCATTCTGTAAGATAGCCGTAACCCATCTCTATGTTGCTGTTAAAATTAACACAATAAAACATTAAAAAAATACAAGATTTAAGAATCAAAATTTAATAGCGCCTTAATTAGCACATATATATAACCTTTTATACTATACATCTACATTGGGTGCCAATGCCATAAGTTTCCAATAAATTGTCTGGAGGTCCTAGACTTCTAGTTTATTCACCAATTCTTCTTCATCCGAAGAAAATCAAAATGTACAAAGCTCCATCTCATGCAGACAGAACATACTGATACATTTGCCAATTCTTCCCCTTTCTTACTTTTTGTTTAAAAAAAAAAAAAAAATGATAACTTACAAGATATGGAGAGAGTCTGATGCAGCCATGCCCTTTCTTCAGTAAGACATGATGTAAGACTCAAGCTACCGAATGACAAGACAATAACTTATCTATCTCACCAATAGCATTGATGTGAGTGCTAGGAAATAACAAACGCAAGAAGGGAGTTAAAGATGATGACATTAGCTTAGGTTTGATTTTCTCTGCTGCTGTCTTAATCACAAATGGAGCTGGTACTCCAAACCACTGAAGGTACCATGAAAGAAGTATTGCATCTTTCTCTCTATGAGACTCCACAGTAGGCCATCTCCCAGAGGTCAAATAATTACAAAAATCATCCTTCAATCCCAGAGAACAATTTAGGAGCTCATCCACCCTCTTCCTAAGAGACCCTATGAATTTAGATTGAACAATGCCGCCTCTAGAAGTAGTCAATCTTCCACTCAACAGAGCCTCAGTGTAGGTTAATGCAAGCTACAAGCAGAAATAGGTGATAAGTTATTCTCCCGAAAATGTCTTAAATAAAACTAAACATCATAAAGACTGAGCAACAGTGGGTAGTTGAGCTTTTGGATCTGGTCTAGCCTGGTTTCTAATTATTGGGTGTAAGTGACTTCTGTTTTTTTCTTTGGGTTATGAACCCACAACCTTACCCTTCCCATATTATTATGGGGTAGAAAATGCCATGAAAAACGAATGCAGACATGGTAGGGTCCAAGACTCTAAGTTGTAATCATATCTACCATGCTCTGTACTCATCCAAATATGTGGGTTCAATTTGAATCCAAGTATTAGTATATGCAAGATTAACTTTTTAGTTTACTAATATTAATATAAGATTAATATATATAGCAGAAGTTTTCTATATCTGTTATTATCAATTGGATTCGGATCTTAATTGGGTTTAATCTAACTAAATTTGAATCCAGTCCAATTATGATCAAATCTTAAGAAGTAGATTAAAATTTGAATTTTCAAAACTGGATCAATATGATAAATAGAATGTTAGATTATCCAATTCGGACTAGACCCTCCAAACCACAAGCCTAAATTTTTTTTTTTTTTAGTTTGGGGAGGGGGGATTTAAACCATAGATCTGCTTATAAAGGAGAGCAAGGTAAAACTAATTGAGCTTCAAAGCTTTTGGCACCACAAGTCCAAAATTAGTTGCCCATCAACTTCAAGCAAAAATCCAGTTGTTTCAGCACATAATCAGTGGAATGACCTACAATATCATGATTCCAGTAGAAAATGACTTGGTACAAGTAATAGAACAATGAGCTAGAATTTTAGTAACTTACCTTTAGACTAGAGATACAAAGTGAGTCACTTAAAACAACAGTACCACTCATAACCTGATCAGCCATAGACGCAATCGTCGTGTATAGTGACAAATAGACCTGCAAAATATCAACAACAAAAAAAGTGAGAAGTTTCCACGAAGTAAGAAATGCAACATAGGACAAGCATTCAATAAAATGAAGATTATCATGCGAAGTTTCCAAAAAATAAGGAATGCGACATTAGACAAGCATTCAGTAAACTGAAGCACTCATAATCCAGTTACATGACATCAGGAAAAACTTATAAAGGACACACATTTCAACACATATAATTATATGATAACAGTATTGATGGTACCATTATCAGGAAAACTAACATAGGTCCTTCAGGTTACACTGCATTCAAAGGCACAGAAAAGCGAGTCCTTGCCAAATTTATAGTTACCTGTAGAAGAGCTGGTCTGTCCTTGCTCACACACTCAAATAATACTTGCAAGCAAAATTCCTGGAAATCAATATCAGATCTGCAAAGATGTTTAATGAGTAGAGTAGAATAAAGAATAAAAGAAATGAATCCCCAACTAATAGGAACAAAAGGCAAAAGTAGCCACATCATAAGTAACTGATTTAGCACTACTCTTATGATTCTTGACATGTTCAATTAGGTCAGTTCATACTAAAGCAGGTGCAGATTTTAGCAATACTTAGTAACAGGTTGACCATATTTAAGAAAACCTAAGCGTGCTTTTGATTACATGGATCCTTTTGCATCAATCCACTCTATCAGGAGCAATATACTCCATTGAGTCCTTAGATAGTGATGCTAAATTGTTCATATTAAGTCTTCATTTAACCATGCAATAACGCACAGTACAATTGCTCCAAACATGTATTTATGCATGTTTGGGCATGTTTCATGCTGAATTGATTGGTTTTTAGGGGCTTAAGTTTGAATCAAATAAGCTATTCTCTCATTCTTAGCCAATTAAAACGCAGCCCCAAATGTTTCCACTAGGAAAAAAGAATCTATATAATAAAATAAAATGAAAATACAGGAACATGAATGAATTACACACAACACCAAAATTTATATGGTTCTTAAATCTGCGAAATCAAAAGCAACAAGGTTGCATGGATAAGAAAGGGACTACAAAGGTACTTGCCTGCTATTCCAGGAGGGGTCACAGCAGAGTTGTGCAAAAGCGATTAAGCTAGGATCAGATGAGAAGGTACTGACCAACTGATCAACCGTAACGGAACCAGGCCCACTGCCACTGTTGGTACTTGTATCAAATGCTGTTGAACTTGTCAAGCCAAATACCTATATCAAAGACAACTTGATATCCAATGAATGATCTTACATAAAGCAGTAAAGTGTCAATATGTGGTAAAATACTAACCTTGTGCATTGCTCGTGACAGCAGAGACTGACAGCCTACAGGATCATCAACATACGAACAAGCTCCGACCTTTCGTTTGATATATAGAACACCAAAATTAAATGGGTTATTCTTGTCCCTGAAGGTCCACCAAGGTTTATCTGTCGAAAAATAAAAAATTTATTTTATCTGAAGCTTCTTGAATTAAAATGAAAAATGGAAGCAGAATGGTGCTTTATCTGTACCTTCAGGGCAAAGCTCTATTACTTGAGGCCAGTACCGAGGGCCACAAACACGTATTGTCTTCAACTGCAAGCAGCATATCAAATACGCATTAGCCCCAAAATAACTTTCTCAAGCACAGTGAATATAAGCTGAGCAGTGAGCACACAGATTTTATCCAAATCAAGGTCAATCAACCATGGGAAATGCAAGGAAACTAGTGGATGGCCACTGGCCCTTGAGTTAAAGCAGAAAAGAGTTGTGCTTGGAAACCGGAAAGTTTATAGCTGCCAGATAAGAAGAGATTATCATATTGAAAGCTCATTATAATAGCTCCTGTAAATGTAAATGCCTTATGATGGAACCTGTGCTCTATATAGTGGATCAGTTCATGCAAGCCCAGCAGATTTCCCCCATAAGATTGCAATTTTAGTTGAGAAAGAGAGAGTGCGATCGAGCAAGATGAGGAATTCTGTATATCCTACAGAGTTTATTATGAAGATATGAAACTTACAACAGCACGTTCTGGCAGAAGGCAAGGTGTAACCTCACAAAAACTTGTTTCTGCATAAAGTTCAGTTTCCCTGGTAGTAACTTCAAGAGGGGCGTAGACTGGTAGACCAGTATCAACGTCAACTGTCTGGATCCAGCGAGCCTCCGTTGCGAGGACATACAAATGCCTGAATGCCTGAAAATAAACTTCCTTCAGAGAAACAAAAAACAGCAACAATTGGACACAGGAGGAAGGGGAGAAGCATGATCCAAGCCTTCCATCATAAATAACAGTTGCAATGACTTTAGGCTTCCACATCAGATTAATTTCAAAGAATATATTTTCTTCAATAATCTAACAGGATAGTCATTTTCCTTCCAAGAAATCGGTAGGACATGTTTCACATTTTCTGGAACATTATCATGATTCATGGTCATGAGCCTATTAGTATGAAATGTGACCTACTTAATGCACCATTGAAAACCAATTGGAAGTTTTTGCCATGCCCTTACTGAGCTTTAAACTGTTCCCAATTTATTTGCAAAACTTCTTATACTATGCATCCAGATTTGTAACTCAATGGTTCCACACTTAGTTATACCTGAAGGTGGCATCGATTGTCATTTGGTCCAGTAGGCAAGCGTGGATAAAGAGTGATCAGTAAAGCAGCAACAGAACTGTTGCTTGTTGAAAATGTCCGCATTCCTCCCCCAAGAAATAAGAAACCGATGGCTAAGCTTACCTACAATCATGCAGAAATCCAATCAATATAGTTATCTCTCAACTTAAAATGAAAACATTTGAACTTGGTGTCACTACTGAGCAAGATACCCACGAGTGCAAAATTCAAGACAAATTACTAAATTAATGTAATCAGATATATCTTTAGGTCAACAATGACCCAAACAAGTGTCTAATGCATGCTGAAGGTTGCAAATAGAAATGCTGAGTGTCTTCCATGAATGAGATTGATAAAATATTTGACTAGATTTACATATTAAATTAGGCTAAAGTAATACTCCCTCCGTGAGTCCATACCATATTGAAGGTCCTCTATTCCATTTTAGAATGTCGCAAAACATGGTTCTCTTTGAAAAGTCAATGAACACTATTGATAACTTTCCTACATCTACTTCATTTGAAAAATCAATTCACTACTTTTATTTTAGTCTAAATTAAAGAAGGTGGTTTTGGAAACTAATTTACCTTTTTATTTAAAAGACAAGGTATAACATGATTTTCCCTTAAAAAGTTGTATTTTCTAAACATGACCAACAATATGAGATGGAGGGAGTAGAACCAGAGGAAGAAGAAAATTATTAAAGATCCTCAGCTATCATTGGCTCAGTAATTAATGAAGGCATTTCACAAGGCAGCACAAGCTTGACTAATATCCTAAAAAACATCGTTGAAAGATAGGGAAGCATCTTACTTTCCTGCTTGGTGAAGTACCTAACCCATTATCCTAGATCAAACAATCCATTCAACTTATCCTTACTATTTTCTATTGATAGACATTTATTAGCTTATGACTTTAGAGTTCATGCAACAGATCAAATAGAAATTTTGTACCCAGAATGGTTCGTAAATTTTTCTATATGTTCCAGGAGAACCATGAAAAGCCCATAATAAATCCATTAAGGGGTTCCACGACTCCAAATATGATAAAAACAATGAATACGAGCAGTTCTAGAGGCAATATGAGATCTGATGAAGAAAAAAAACACTTACTGCCATCTGAATACCATAATTGGCATGCCCATCAGCAGAATTTCTGCTGCGGAGAAATCTCAACAATCGAAAAGTTTGCAGATGTCCAGAACCAGCCATAATCTGCTCCCTCAAAACATTAATAACAGGATTTAACCACAATAATTATTTTCTGGACAGAAAACAGCAAATAATAACAATAACAACAGCAATAATGTAATAATAGAAAATTTTAAAATCAACCACAGTAATCCAATTTACCACAGAGAGGGAAAGAACGATTAGGTGAAGGCATATCTCCAATGTGCCCCGATCAATGTAGTGAGACAATCCCTTTGGGAATGTCTTTCCACTTGTAGCAGAAACAGGCTTGATCTATATGCATAAAAATTATTATTTACTTCTAAATAGACAGATATGTTTGAGTTGAAATTGAGCAGCATGATGCCTAACGTCAGACCTCATTAAGGAAGTAGACAGCATATTCATAGAGCAATTCCTGTGCATTTCCATTCTTTGTACCAGCAAATCTCAACCCTGACCACAATTAATTATAAGAAACATCAAGATCAAGGATCTAACTTCAACTTATACTAATTTTGCTGCTATTAGAGATACACAAGTAAGGCAGCAATAAAGATAACAATTTTTGCCAAACACAACAGTAAAAATAAATTAAATAATTATAGTACCAATAAGCGTAATGATCAAACAATTCAAACCAGAAGTTAATGTCCTCGGAGGAAATTGCTATTGTACAACTTCCGTCCCATATTGTTGGTCCTATATTCCATTTTGGGATGCCCTAAAATATTGCTCTCTTTGAAAAGTCAATCGACAAAATTTGATTAACTTTACTAACTTACCCTATAATTTATTTGAAAAGTCAATCACCCTTTTTTCATTGCTTTCCTATCTTATACCCTTCTTTTTTTAAAGACAATTGCAATGAATGAGATCCCCCAAATTCATTGGATTTTGTAACTAAACCAACATGGGATGGAGAGAGTACATATCATGTTATAAAGAGACATAACAGCTTACCAAGAGAAATACATGCTCCAGCCACTATATTAACATAAGCCTGGACAAATGCTTCCGCATCCATATCATCAATATCACTGGAATCATCCCTGAGGCCTTTGACACCATTTTGGACGATTTCAGGAATCTGGGACTGGATCCAATCTTTAGAAGGATGAATCCTATAATAAACAGCTCATCATCTTAGATCTGAAGAGTAACTAATAGTCACAAGTGCAGTTGTTGGAATAGTTCATAAGATTAGCACTACCTGCTCCACATTATCAGATTCCGAGCAATGACTCGAAGCATTATAAAGTCAGGCCTCACATATTGCAAGTCAAAACGCGTTTGAGGTATAGAAAGCTTTGACATAATTGCCTCTGATTCAGTCTGTTATAAGAATTGGGCAAAGTGAGAAAATCTTGATACATAAGGTGTTTGGTAATTGGAATGGTCAGAGACTGATGAACTTGTTATTGAAAGTTCACTCAAATTAACTCAGTAGCTTCTTCACTAGAAAGTTACCTTTAAAAACATTAAAGCAAGAGCGATTGTAGCTCCTGGTGCAGTGACATCAACATTGACTGATGTCCCATCCATCATCTACAAGACAACATCATCATTAAAGGAAATGCCAACATCAGTTAATTACCCGCCGGGGGGGTGGGGGGCGTAATCCACATATATGTTTCAGACACAAGATTTAATTATTTATGGACTGTAAACACTCAAAGGTAAATCACAAAACCTGCGAGGTTCCACGATTTTGTTCCTCTGTTAATAGGGTCAAGAAAAGAGATCGTTCCTAATGAAGAATAAAACCAATAAGAAGTTAAAAGAAGAATTATCAATCCAAATTACAAGTACCATATTTCAGATAGACTAAAAGAAACTAGATAACAGTCAAGACTCAAGAGTACTAATTCAGATTTCCGCAAGGTATAGAAAATAAAACATTAATTCAACAGCATACATTACGAACTTCTTTGCCACCAATATAGTGGAACAATCGATCAACCATTGTGTCTATACAACCAAGTGCGTCTCCACCTCGACCTTCAGTTGACATTGCATAGTTAGCTAAGACCAAGATTTACAACATTTAATTAATAGTGTCTTATACTCATACCCAATGCAACAAGACCAAGTGAAAATCCTGCCGAAACAGCATAACCCTCCCTTTCAAGTACATTATCACCTCCACTTCTACGGCCAATTTCACCCTGTAAAAGTAAATAATATAACATGTAAGGTCAACTAGAAGGCAACCATTGAAACTAAATAAATAAATTCAGAGGACACTTTGATGCAGGACAACAATGGGGGAAATAAGATTAAATGGGAAAAAGGATAGAGAACATACAGAACAAACCCTAGGAATCACCACCTAGAATCTGCCTGCAAAACCCTAGACATCATCACCTTAGGGGTGTCTGGCATCACCACCAAACGAAGAAAAGAGACGCATCTCAAATCAAAGAAATTTTCATTAATCATCAAGTCCCTTGAAAATGAGTACAAGCTTTGCTTAAATAGGCTACTAAGCCTTAACATAAGAAACCCTAATTCTAATGGGCTCGGCTCAATTATTGGAATTAAAATACTTTGATTAGATACTAAGACCTAAAATAAACATACAATCAACTTTGAAATTAAAGATAAAAATAAAATAAATATTCTGCTCCTGCATCACACTTGTTGCAAAGATTTACTTGGCTAGAGCATACATGATACAGACAAATATGTAATAATATACCAAGAAATGATGTGTCTACATATTTGGTACTTGATGTAGTACTATTAACTAAATTTTCTTACCAAATAAAATTTTGGAAATTATCTTGATCTTAGGCTGTCCACATCAGAAAAGAGGACAAAATAACAAACGCATTGTTTGATACATAAACTTGTGGCTTTAATGACTGCATCACACAGGTTCTTGTAATGCACACTACGTGCTTTGATTTCCAAGTAAAATGCCTTAATAGTTAAACCAGAGTGATGCTAAGCACAACATGCTCAGATTGATAAAGAGATATTTGAAACATTATATAAATGTACCGGACAGTTTTCAAAAGAAAAGTTCACGTCCAATAAGAAGAATTCAGATACAGGCACAATGAGAAAGGAGAAAAGGGGAAAACAAAGATACAATGTCAACTTAAGACAGTCCCAGCAGAATTCAGGGAGAGAAAACAAGCTACAACCAAGGAATAGGTTAATTACACTTCTTTAACAGATATACATAAGTATAGAGTTCATACTCATTCTCCGGAATAATGAATGATCATGCTTTTTAACCAAATATGTAAAACAATTATCAACAATCATGAGGTTTCTGTTAACAAAGCAATGAGAGAAAATTAAATACCAATAGAATCTGCATTGTTTGTGGGTGTGCTGACCCTTCGTAAAGAAGCCCAACTGACATTAATGCTGCTGACTGGACCATCAACAAGAAAGAATGCAAGGTAAAAAATCAATATTTAGAGAGTGACCAAATAACCCCCTTTTTTTATAAGTGAGTGACCAAATAACCCTTCAAATAAGAAATGTACTAAACAAAGCATCAAGTGCCTCATGTAAATCTAGCTTGGAAGTTGTGTGTAAAAATATTAGCATATATGTGAACATCTTGAAAAGAAATAAAAGTTATAACCGCATTAGATGCATTCATGTCTGTATAGAAAGTAAGTTTTAGCATATGTGAACATCTTGGAAAGAAAAAAAAGTTATAGCCATATTAGATGCATTCATGTCTGTATAGAAAGTAAGTTTAAGCATATATGTGAATTTTGGTGTTCTTATGCTGGAAACGCACACGAATCAAAATTGGGAGAAAACAGTATCTGCAAAAGATAACATAAAGTTAAACTTAGAGGGTAATATAAAGACCATGTTAGCTCATAATGCATACCTGCAGAAGGGTTGGTAACTCCAACTCTGGATAGGAAGATGGATGTCGAGCAGGTATATGAACATAAAGAGACTGCCAAGGATAATGCAATCAGTTCAACTAGAACTATGTGCAACATATATATATATATATACAGATATTATAAATCCATGTCTACAGTTTTTACTAAAACAATTTAACTAGATATCTTCAAGTAGGCTTGATTTGATGACACCAGCTGCTAAAAATGACAAAAGACCTACAATTACATGTTTGAACTGTTCACAAATCCTTACATCAATTTGGAGCTGATGTTTTTTTTTTTTTTTTTTTTTTTTTTTAATAATTTGGAGCTGATTGTTCACAACAAACAAAGAGCACTCAAAAGAAAAGAAAAATAGGCATTGAGAAAAGGTGAGAAGCATCATTCCACTGCATAAAAGAAAAACAACATGGCCTTATAAATCAAACAGAAAAAATATAATACACAATAAAATGGAAATTTCTATCATAAAAATAGAAAAACATATTTTGTTGCAAAAATGTACAGGTGACAAAGTAAGCAACAAACACGGATTCTGAGGCAAACAGAAACAAAAATATCAGTAACATCAGCATATCAAATTGCATTTTGCTAAACAAGAGACCAGAATAGAAGGAAAGGTACAGATCAAAAGCGTATCTGTTTTTACCTTTGATATTGCCGGTTGCATTGTTCCCCTATAAGAAGCTGCCAGGCCAAGCATTATTCCTGCAGTTGTGCTCTCATGTTCCTACAAAGTAAAGTGTTAGAAAGCAAAATGAGTCACTAGTTGCAGAAAGAAAAAGAAAAAAAAGATTACAAAAAATGATGGTAAAAAAGGAGCTGAAGAAGAAAACAAAAGGGCCAGACATCAAACACATATGACACAATAATTACTAGAGCAGGAAGATTCAAAACAAATGACGTGCCTTTTATGTAAACAGTATACAATTTAACAAAAACCTCAAAACAACTTTAAAAAATTCCTTTGTGCCAATTAAACCATAATTTTAGATCAAATAAGCAATCAAGTATCTTTGGAGAATGTCTCACTATTAATGGCTATTTTGAGATGTATTTTCACACTTGGATTTAGATTTCACATTTTCTCCTCAAGGGAGTATTGTAAACCTATTTCTTTTTCCACTTTGAGAATTCCATACCAAACACAGGATTAATTTTATACGTGTCCCCCTCCAGAACAAAAACCAAAAAAAAAAAAAATTTACCAACTTAGGATGCAACAAGTAAGAATTAGTAGGTTGCACAAAAGCAGTGGTGATAGAATTGCAAGTGGTACTATTAAAGAGATGAAGATGGTTGACAATGGATGAATGCAGCAGTAGAAGCAGACAGTTGGCACTACATGGTTGTAGTTAGCATTGTTGGTCAGCCTGTCATCAGAGGATGTTAGCAAACACAGAAGAACTAGAGGCTCTCAGAATTGCATGCTGACACCTACTCTTTGTTTTCGCAACACTGCCTTATCAAGTAAGAGTGTGTGTGTGAGTGTGTGTGTTAGTGCGTTAAGTTTGATATACATAGTTGACCCATTCCTATAAACTTAAGTTTCTGGACAGTCAATAAACCAACAAAGCATCAGAGCCTATTTTATCTATAGGTCTTTTTCATAATTTCTTCTATTCAACATATGCAAGGCCTGCATGTTTAAGGTTGTGAGCAACTCCGCACAAGATAGGAGTGTTAGTGCGTATTAAGCTTGATATACATTGTTGGCATGATTTTTCAGTTTAAACATTTTGGATGTTACTTAACCGGGTAGGTCAAAAAACAGGCTTCAAATATACTTGAAAAATAAAAGTACAACAGTTTACTAAGATTTCATCTAACTCGAAACTCAAAATCACCATTAAAATGGAATTTAAATAGCTCTATTAAATACAGAGCATCCAACCCAAGATTTAAGTGTTTTAAATGCCCAATGTGGGACTTTCTCAACAAGTT
Source organism: Fagus sylvatica (assembly GCA_907173295.1). NCBI lineage: Eukaryota > Viridiplantae > Streptophyta > Magnoliopsida > Fagales > Fagaceae > Fagus > Fagus sylvatica. Next base: position 37,332,257 of record OU015769.1, read on the forward strand.
CCATTAAAGTAGTGATGCAATATATCTAATTGCACCATATGCTATAAGCATCAAACAGGAGTGAAAAACATACTTGAATTACCCAAAAGATCCTTGCAGAAGCAGCACAAATATTATTGCAAAACCTCAGATTTATGGAGACTAATCTATGCACATATGAATTCCTTGAAACAGAATTATGAATAACATCAATGGTAGCAAAATAAAAAGATTCCAAAGATTAACCTCTTAAAAACAATACCAAAGGAACTAAAGAGGCACAAAAGCTAAAGATGATAAATAACAAAGATCATAGAAACTACACCTGCTGGTAATACTGGTATATGTCAGTAATACTTAAAACACGCAAATATCCATGTAATCCTATTGCAAGAAGAAGCCCAGCATGAATAGCATTTGGTTCTTCAGGTCTGTTATATATTATCCAAGTTCTTGACATTTTCCCCTGCAAATGAAAGGCAGATGCATCACATAAAATTCAAGATATACTATATACAAGTTAAAGGATAATACATATAACATAAAAAGCCAAGTTGGGTGAGGAGTCAAAATGAACTGAAACATAACTTGTTTTCACTTTCAAAATAGACTGCAATATAAATTCCTAAAAATTCAATGCGCCACAGAGAAAAATCTATTTAACTATTGCAAGGTAAAGTTACATAGAATGAAACTTGTTAACAAATAAAAATAAACCTGAAGGGGGGCAAGCCTTAGTCCAGCAGCAACAGCATTGTGAAACTCAGGCCAAGATTTAATTTCTTGAATATTCCGTAAGTTTGGGTCTAGATTAACCTATCAAGCAACAAAAAAAGAAAAGTACGTAAGAGTTGATGAAATTAAAAGCTTTTGAAAATGATGATAACCAGGAAATATGTTCGTAAGTCAAGACAGCAAAACACGTGAACATGCCAATAAATGTTTTCCAAGAAAACAACAACAACCAAGCCTTAGTCCCCAAATTTTGGGGTCAGCAATGCATTCTCAACAGATTAATTAGGGTCAACCACATGTATTATTTTCCTTCATATTCCTTGTTACCTCCTTAATTGACATGTTCTTTTTACTACTTTTACTAATGTTATTTTAGGTCTTCCTCTACCTTTTTTTGTTCCCTCAACTTGAATCAGTCCACTCTTCCTCACTAGTGCATTAATCGCTCTCCTCTGCACATGATCAAACCATCTCAAGTGACTCTTCCTCATCTTTTCATCAATAGGGCCAACCCTAACATTAAGAGAATTTCCTCATTTCAAATCTTATATATTTCCTTGTATTTCGTCATGTATGTCCAGAACGAAGCACATTCAATTATTGTAATGCAACGTGGCTGTTCTTTGTAAGTATTATACAACATTCTGGGAGGGTTTCCAACTCAATTAGGTTCAATCTGCAAGTTAGTTTGGTTTTGATTCCATCCAAAGAGCAAATATTTTTAAAACAAAGAATACAATAACAAAGAGAAACTGTTCTGTGGGCCTCTTGTTATTATTACAAGCTCATACGACCACTATAACTTCATTAGTGAAACTATATAGCCTTATCTGGAACTATATATATATATATATATATATATAGTTAAAAACCCAAAATTCACTATCTCACTAAAAGAGCTCTCTGTTGTCAGTTCATGATAATACATTTGGTAATAAAGCAGTCAAGGCTAAAAAGAATTCTAAAGCACATGGCACATCAGATAACCATGCATAGAAAGACAAGAAAACAACACCAGATTATTAATAGCATAACGTAATGAGAACATACAGTTGCATTTTGTTGGGCAGGCAACCGACCTGCTAGAACAAGCTTTGGGACTGTAAAGGCCTACAACAAATTTCAAGACAATCTATCAGGAAAAGAAAGTTTATATCCAAGAAACACATTTCATGAAAGAGCTTTCCCCATAAGGAGAGAGAGAGAGATTTGCTAATATGGGAGTACCTCCGTTAACAGAGTATATATGGTTGCAAGAGTAAATGCCCCACGACCAAAAGGAAGAGCAGTGGTCCTCTGAGCAAGGTTCCAAAGCTGAGCCTTTACAAACAAAAAAAGAAAAGCAACAAAAGGAGGCAATGTGCATTGAGAACTATTATGTCCATTAAGCAGGAGAGACAAGGACATCAATATGTAAATCACAAAATACAGAAAATCAACAGAAATATTGTCCAATTTATTAAGCTGCTACATAAGTCATGTATTGACAAGTAATATGTCCAATCCTTTAAGCTGCAACTAATTCATGAATGTCCAGAACAAAGCACATTCAATTATCATAATGCAAAGTGGATGCTCTTCTTAAATATTATACAACATTCTGGGAGGGTTTCCCAACTCAATTAGGTTCAATCTGCAAGTTAGTTTGGTTTTGATTCCATCCAAGACCAAACATTTTTAATCAAACAACATAATACCAAAGAGAATTTTTTCTGTGGGCCTCTTGTTATTATAAGTTCATACGATCACTATAATTTCATTAGTGAAACTATATAGCCTTGTCTTGCTTTCAAAAACGAGCCCGCTGAAATTTCAATCAGGAGGAAGCATGATAATTATAGAGTCTAGGGCCCTGTCTCATATTCTCAAATCACAAACTTTACCAATTCAGTAAGCAGTTTCTTCTGTTTTTTTTTTTTTAAATTTGATAGTTGGGGGAGGGGATTTGAACCCTGGATTTCTCATTTGGAAAACACTAGGAGATGCCAACCAATTGAGCTATAAGGCGGCCAATAAGCAGTTTCTTCTTGGGAAACACTTTGTGATTACTACCACGACGTTACATATCGTGTTATCCCAATATTCCCAAGACTTACCTGTGGTTTAGAACATCAATTATGGACATACATACATCAACTTGTCAAGTGTTCCATAAATAAGTTCATGAAGCTCTAGGTTTTTTATTATATATAAGTTCATGAAGCTCTTGTAATTTTCAAGAATTACAAAACTGATCAATAACAAAAAAAGTTAAGATTACCACGACTGATATTGAATGTTCGAGTTTCCAAGTACAGCAAACATTGAATGTTTTGTTACCCACATCAAAATTACACTTAAGTCTAAAGGTATAAAATATGCAGAATACTGAAAGCACCAAGCATTTTTTTTTTTGACTTAAACAATGCATTATTTAAGCATTTATTCTAACTACTGAGTTGCCAAGACAAGGAACTCTGATATGGTGTGTCGTGAAGCCTAGACAGATTTGTCATAGCATCACCTTCCTTACAACACATATGTCAAGAACCTTCATATCAGGTTGTCAAGGCTCATATTCATTAACAATTACAAGATCATTTGGTGTTCTATAATTCTTCATCCTCACAGTATCAGACACTGAGTTCAAAAACCAGATGCCATTACGTTAACCAAAGCTCATATTCATTAACAATTTTATATTGATGCCCAGGTAACAAGCATAAAAGAAGATTCTTTCCCCAAATATAACAGAGTCCTTGAACCATATCAGGGTGTAAAGGAATTTATGCATTCACAATTACAGATCCCTATCATTGTACCATTCTTCTTCACTAAAGATCATGCCATTTCAAACCAAGACATTCAATTTACTATGGTGGGAGAAAGAGTTAAGATACGTCATAGAAAAGAATGAATAATTTGTTAAAGTATACCTGTTGGAGGTCCTGATCAGAGGCACTAGGATTAACAGATGTTTGAATTGCCACAGGTCTTGCAGAGCACAAAAGGCGTCGAACCTAGTTAAAATTAATACAACTGAGCTTAAAATTTTACTTTTAACAACCATCACCACAAAATGTAGAATTTAAAAAATACTGTCAAACAAAAATAGAACTGGAAAAAAAAATTATAATGAACTGAGAGGTTGGTTGACAGTCATCACTTAAAGGGATTCACAATAATGGTAAGAAAAATCAGATAAGATCCCGACATTTTAAGGGGCAATATAACAGGCTCAATAACACATACAAACAGCCCAAGGAGTCAACAGCCTAATAACACATACGAAGCTTTCCACTCGCCATATATGATAAAATTAAAATATAACAACATTTCAGTAAGAAAAAGTAAAATCAGAGGTCGCATCACCTCAATCTATTTCATTTGAGGGGGGCCCATCACAATTGACAAGCCTGCAGACCACTATGTATTAAGAGGGTGACTGAACCTAGGAGCAAGAATTTGAATTATTCTTTGTGTTATTGGGGACACACATGGTTACAACTGAACACTTATACAATGTTTAAGCACAAGCAAAACTAGATTACACAACACAAATCTGAGTGGAAGGGATCCAAACAGCCAGGTGGATGGAGCAATGGACAACTGCATGCCGTGTCAAGGATGGTCATTAGAAAGGTGCACCATTTAAACCGTTTTAGCATTAATCCACTCACAAACTCTATTCTTAACATGTAGGTACATGAGCCATTGATTGGATCCATTTTAACGTAATCAGTTCAAAGTAATGGTTCTAGACTGACCTCATTCAATCGCAGATCACGACCATATCGCAACTGTGTGCTAGAGTTGAAAATATGCTCCATACCATCTGTCATAGACCCATCAACAGAATCTGTATCCTCAAGTTTGGTACTTTCCAACCCAATTGTATCAGAAACTGCAGAAGGAATTGTAACTGGATGCAAATGTAGCATGTAAGGTGTAGACATAGAGATCAAATTCACATTGGTTTGCGTCTCAAGTTCCCTAGATTTGCATGAGCATGCCAAACAAGACAAAGCCAAGTCTTCTTGGCCAAGAAGAACATATGCAGCTGCAGGCCAGTCAGAGGGAGGAGATTCCCGGCACTTATCCAATGCCTAATTAGTGCAGAAACAACAACAAAAAAAATAGTGCTTAATATTTGTAATTCAATGATGGGTACAAACCCATCGGAAAGGTCAGCAGAACTACAATACATCAATAAAGAGTAAACATCATTTTTCCATTAAAATAAATATATATATATATAACAGTAACATCATCCTATATTTTTGTCCAACACATTGTGAAAGTGGGATGGAATAGGCCATTATCAACAACTCAAGATCAGCATCACAGTATGCTGTCATAACCATCTTCAGCTTTATAATAACAATCACCTTCACACTACTGTTTCTAAACAATACCACAGATCCAGATTATTTAGATAATTCACACCCAAAAGTTAATATACATTGGATGCATTATTGTTGCACAACTTACATGTCGCAGAGGAAGAGATACACCAGATGGCAGTGAGTCTAGCTGTTGCAGTCCAAATTTTTCCTCAACCATTGCCAAAACTGTGAGCTCCTCATTTGTGCAATGTGATCCCATTGCAATGTTACAATAAACACCAGATGAAAGCTTTCTTCCAACCTGTTTAGCACCAGATAATAAGCTATAAAAGGAGACTATCTTCCGGGCCCAACTTACAACAGAGCTTCCATCTTTACGAACTAAAGATGGTAGATCATCAATATTAGCAGAACTACTTCCATTTCGCAAACAGTTTTCAAGCCATCTGAATAAACTGGGAGGAGTTTTCTGGGAACAGGAGGTCATGCCCATCCCAATTTTCTTGGAAAGACCAGGAAAATCACGAACATAATGATCTAAATAGCATTCCTCACCCAAGAAATTGGCAATATTACACAATAGAACTGCAAGAAGCTCCAGGTCCCTATAAGCAACAATTAAGTATTTAATTGCATTATTAAAAAAAAACTTGAAAAAAAATGTACCACAAATCATTGCTGCAATCTATTGAAGGTAAGAAATCATACATAAGCAGGCAGTAACTTGCAATAATTAATAATAGAAGTAGTAAAGAGTTGCTTCAACCAACGCAATCGACCAGTAAATATTCAGCAGAAAGTAAAGCAAACACCAATTTGTATCCCTTATATAATGCCAAATCTTGATTAGGCATGTTGATTAGAAAAGGAATCATGCAATTCCAAACATTAAAAAGATGCGCACTGTCTATACTTTCTATTATCATACAACTTAGTTCACAAGTTATTGCAAGCCATTCAGATTGCAAGAAGTATATAACTAGTGTCCATTCCAAAAAGAAAATCCACACAAGGAAAAAAAAAAAAAAAAAACTACCTTTTGCGAAGAATATCTAGTTTTAGACTCTCGTATACTGCATGCAGAGAATCCAAACACTCAATCAATATTTCAGAGTAAAATGATTTTTGCAAACTTTTTGTACCATCCGAATTTGACTTGGGGGGAAAACCCAGCACATCAAGTGACATCCCAGAAGAAATTCCAGTAATCAAGTTAAGTTTGTAGTTCTTGTGAAACTTGCTTCCAATAAGAAACTCCCAAGATGAGTGTGGCTTCGAATTCAAAAAATCTTGATTAATGCCAATAGAGCTTTTACACATTTGCATAATAATAGTACAGAAGGAGTCCCATTCTGAATTAACACTAGAATCAGCATCTGATAAATAGGCAGAGTTGCCATCTTTCCAAAGAAGACCCAGAAAATGACCATAGAAACTGGGACTGAGCCCTTCAGCCATTGCTGTGATGCAGTCATCTGCCAACAAAGATGAAGGGCTTCTTCTAAATGCACATCGAAACATCTGGAAAACAGAATCAAAATAGGGACAAAATGTCAAGGCCATAGCAAGGGCTATCAAAGCAAGTTATGTAAATGGAAAGAAACATCAATGGTTGAATACAAGTACAAGAACAAACTCAGGTAATTTGTTTATCAAGAAAATCCAGAGTTGTTAACTTAAAATGACAAATATTTATATATATATATATATATGTGTGTGTGTGTGTGTGTATGTGTCTGCATGTATATATTTATGCATTCATTAAAAAGGAAATAAATTGATAATCTAATAAACAGGTAAGCATACCTGCCCATTATTTACTATGACATTGATACGTCCCTCAACAGCATCGGCCAATCCTATAATCTTTAAGTCAAAGGACACAGATGATGTGTCTGGAAAATCAAAATTAAGTGAAGCTTGGCTTGTACTCAAACCAGAAGGTAACAAATACCTACACAGGATTTGCTTTCCTGACTGCAATTGTAGCATATATGTCAATTATACACATCACAAAATGATACTGAGAAAAAGACACATCAACCTTTGTGTCTCATGAAAAAAATGCTTGCATAACAAAATTATAAAAGATTTTCTAGAGCACAGGCATTCAATTTGTGAGAACACTAATCTCTTTTATTCTTTTTCTGGTTGGAGGAAACATATAGTTCTGTAAAAGAAAAACATTTCTGCATATGGCACGCCAACTCAACTCAGTTAAAAATTAACACCAATCACTTGGGATTGGCCATGTGAATCCTTTTCGCCAATGAGCTCTTATCTAGGACATCCATTTGCAGTCATGCATATGCATTACAAAACTAGAAAGGCCAAGGCAAGAAAGTATCAAACTTCCCATTGGGGGTCACACCTTGTTGATTGCATCCATGATGATCAAAACAATAATCGTTTAAGGCAGAAACAATATCACTAAAGTAATTAGATACCATATTAGTCTGAAAGGCAAACTGCCTCCACGAACACTTATATTAGCACTGTGTACCAGCATAAACACAAAACTTATACTTGACACTTAGCATGTGCAAGCAGATGTAAGAACAATATAGTACTTGTTATAATATTGGTTAGATGATTAAATTCACCATTTTTTAATAGCTCAAGCTTTTGGGACAATTGGTAATTTATCATGGTATCATAGCAGGTGATCCCAAATTCGAATCCTGACTCCACTCTACCTCCCATTTAAAAAAATTAAAAATCTCACGTGTTGTGCTCCATTCATTAAGGGAGAGTATAAGCCCACACATGAGGGGGAGTGTTACAATATTGGTTAAATGATTAAATTTACCTTTCTTAATAACTTCAGCTTTTGGGACAGTTGGTAATTTATCAGTATTGAAAAAACACTTCTGCTAAAAATATTCACATAACCAGGTCCTGTCACAAACATGGTATTCTCGGTATGATGGTAAAAAAGATAACATGCAAAATGCACAATATATTCTGCAAAAGTATTGTTTTCATCCCTAAACTTTACATGTAGTTCGTTTTTCATCCTTGAACTTTGAAAAAGTTCGTTTTTACACATGAAATTCAGGGACGAAAAACAAACTTCAAGCAAAGTTTAGGGACGAAAACAATAATTTAACCTAAATTTTTTAATAAGTAAATTATGAACTGAGATTAGAGGAAACAGATTTACAGAATTAATGTAAGCCATATTATCATCATATGCGTACAGCTTACATAAAGAAGGAGAGCATTTTCTGGGTTCAAGACAAAGATGTCTGCATACGATAGCTGTCCCACTTTAACCCTGAGGAGGGAGGAGGGAGGGAGAAAGTCATGTCCGCAAGATTATAAAACAATTGGTCAAGATGGAAACCAAAACAAAAATGCAACTCTACCTTGGGCGGGTGACAATCACAGGTTCAGCTGCAACCGCAGCTATGCTCCAGCTCATGTCAGGTTTTATATCAAAGAGAATCTCATTATTGATTTCAACACTTTGTAGCCTTACAGACAACAACTTCTTTTGCTCTTGGTGAAGAAAACAAATTACAGGAGCTGTGTCATTATCAGTTGCCAGAAAAACCTGGTAAACATTAGAGAACAGTAAGTCAAAAAAACAATTTATAAATATGAACATGTTAGCATCAAGGGCTCCAGATGAAAAAGCAGTGTTTCAAGATGAATTAAATACAGATCACAAGCAACCAGAATGCAAAAATATATTGTACACCAAATCATACAACTAAACAGGCCCTTTCTTTAGAGGAGATTTGGATAAGTTTGTGTGCTATGTAAAGTTTTCCGTGGGGCATGGTTCTCAAATCCGTTTTTGGCGCGATTGGTGGTGTGAGGACTCTTGTTTGAAGGATGAATTTCGGAAACTAGATCAAATTGCAGTTGATAAAAACAGAACAGTTGCATCGTCTTTGGATGACAAACACGGTTGGAAATACTCAATTCAACCAGTATCCCTTTCTTTATTGGTAAGTTTACACACGTACCCAATGGGTTTTGAACCCACAACCTTACCCTCCACCCTTTCTTATGGGGAAAGGAGGTCCATATTGAGCTCCTTTTGAAGCCATAGTCCAGTTTCACATGCTCTATGGGTATATAATAAACTAAGAGAACAAGAGGGAGCAAAGCGACCATTAAATATAAAGACAAATTCCCAAAAGACATAAAGATCAGTAAGTACATTGACACCTTACAAGCAGCTGTCTGGGCACCCTTCCCCTGCCATATTCTATGGAAAGAGTACTGTTTTGTTAATACACCAGCAGGAACTACATCAGCTAAACTACCATTTGCCACTTCAAGGTTTGAATTAACTGCTTCGGCAACCCAGACTGAGTGTTGCATCTTTCCTGCATAAACATGACAATATCAGAACTGATGCATGTGGGACACCATTAAGAGTTTTTCTTTGTGTAAAGGGATGAGCCAATTTTAAATTTGACTATAAGAGAGGTAAAGAAACCTTTGTTGTATGATGCCATCAGAGGAATCTGATCACTAGTCCATATTGTTCTTTCATCAAATTCCTTCATTATGCTCAATTTTCCTCTCTCTTCAATATAAGTCAACTGAAATTTACAATAACAAAATTTATCAATAAAGAAGAAACAGAGAACAGGAAAAACCAAGTATACATCAGCAAAAACATGAGAGCGCAGGCACAAGTTATGAGCATAGGACTTAGCACATATCCAACACAAACAAAATAAAAAAGGTCGACAAGAGAAGAAATTCAAGCAAAATGTGAGTAATAAGAAGAAAACAAAAATCGCATACCTGTGGCTCCTCCAATGAATCCTTCAGAATTAGATGTGAAGAAATTGAACCAGTGTCTCCCTTAAAATTATAGTCAGATGCACTCAGAAAACTGATATTATGTTGTGGACTATGACCGATTTCTTTCCTATGACGGAGTATATCACGTGCACCTAATAAAGGACTTGACGATGAAAAAGGAATATGTGCTGGTGAATACACTTCAGCTGCCTGCTGAAGTAATAAACCAAATGGAAGAGGCCATATTGATGCGACGGTACGAGGAAGCGGAATAGATACGATTTCACCTATTCAACAAAATAGGAACTCAGCTTCAACATACTATGAAATGGTTTAGCCAAAAAAAAAACACACTATGAAATGAATGAGGTGCTTTTTAATAATATTGATAATTATCATTATTTAAAATAAATAATAAATAAAAAGTTGAAGAAACCAATCGTTATGATTTCCAAATAAAATAAATTGGTAACATCCCCCCCCCCCCCCCCACTGTTGTGGCAAATTGTTAGTATGGTAGAAAGACTTTGGCTCCTTTCCAGCATATATAGATCAAGGAGTTCAGAACTTTCACGCACTGAATCTAATCCTGCCACATCAACATGAGAAACAATAAAAACTGCAGCCCACCATTGGAGGGATTTTAATTGGATCAACCAACCAGACAGTCATGAGCGTGATTAAATATATTTTACTTATCCGGTCTAATATTCTTCACTCAAATCTTAATCATTTCAAATTCTAATTTGAAATTCAAAGAGCAACAAATAGCGGATAGTTTTGGGCACACTGGGATTATTATACAGGATTCATGAACTATTTTATCTTGCCTATTTGCTAGAACATCACTAAGTTCCTATCTTGTTATTGATGCTGAAGTGGCAAGAGTGCCTATTTGCTAGCCTAGTTGGTTGAGCACTTGGGATGTCACTTTGAGGTCCTAGGTTCAAGTCCCACGAAGCTTCTCCTGGATTACCCGATATGCAGTTCAGGTGGGTGGGGTCGTGTATCTGTTGTTTACCAATCGGGGGTGGATCCAAAGGGCCCTGCCTTGAGGGGGTTCCGCATCATCAAAAAAAAAAGTTCTTTACTGCAGAAGAGACAGGTCAAGAATATTATCAAGCAATTAAATTACCACTAAACATATCTTGCGTACTCACCTGATGTGTTGTAGATTGTTAAAGAATCAATTTGTAAGACACAGAGAAGAGCTTCAGCCATATTACCCAGACGACACCAGCACACCTTGAATTTTGATAAAAATTATAGCGAAAACTAAAGATTCAGTGAAGTGAAGTGAAGCAAAATTAAACAATTACCATGCTATCTAAAAGACAAACAAAATGACAGATATAACAAAGCATGTCTAGTTTTTATACAATACTAAGAAAAAGCTCTAATCAACAAATAGACAAAAGAAATAAAGAAGAGATCAGTTTATGTTCCATCTTGTTAATTGGAAGAAAATTTGTGAACCACAATTCAAGTTGGCAGTTTGGACATACGGAATTTGGTGTCCTTTAACCAATCTCTATAGGGGAAATGGCTATGGCGTTTTGCTATTGAGAAAGATGCTCTTTGGAGAAAAATAGTGGCTATAAAATATGGCAGTGAATGGTGGCTAGTGCTCAAGGAATTTGTCTCTGGGAACATATTAGAAGGGGTTGGGGTAAATTTTCCAACTTCATCAACTTTGAGGTTGGTTATGGCATTAATGTTCGTGTTTTGCATGATTGGTGGCATAGGGGAGGGGATTCTTAGAGAGGCAAGGGTTCTTAGAGAGGCATTTCTGGATTATACACAATTGCTCAAAAGGACGCCGTTGTTGCGGAGTGTATGAGTTGGAATGCAGGTCATCTTCATTGGGATATTACTTTCTGTGGAGCTCTTCAAGATTGAGAGATGGATATGCTAGTAGAGATCCTTAATCTTATCTATTCAATGAAGATTAGAAGGAATGTTGAGGACAAGATTTGCAGGATGCCGACAAAGCATATTATTTGAAGTAAAAACTTTCAATAAAGTGTTATATGCTAGAGGTGTCTTCTTTTCATTGGAAAAGCATTTGAAGGGTTAAAGCTCCTGTAAAAGTAGCTTTTTTCACTTGGACAGTTGCTTTGGGGAAAATTCTCACAATAGATAATATGTTAAAGTAGAAAAGCAAAACGAATTCAAAGAGGGAAGGCAGATCTAAATAGCCTACAGTATGACACATACCTCAATTCTGGACAGAAAGATGAAACCAAAATAGATATTTACAAAAAACCAATTGACAAGGGTTTCCAATGTGCGTGAAGAAAGGTGCCAAAAAAAAATACTTTTCTATAAGCAACCAGAAGGTAGTAACAAAATATCCTCAATGAAATAACAGCAATAAAATTATTTAAAATATATCTGCAAGGTTTGACGAACAACAATGCACATGGCATTTATACGGAGTATGATAAATTACTGATTCTTCCAAAAGATTAAGCTGTTAGGAGAATTTAATCATTTAACCAATATTCTAACACTCCTCCTCACAATGTGAGATTTTTAAATTTTTAAATGGGAGGTAGAGTGGAAACAAGGATCAAACACAAGACCTCCTGCTCTGATACCATGACAATACCGATTGTTCCAAAAACTTAAGCTGTTAGGAAATTGTGAATTTAATCATTTAATTAATATTCTAACAAAGTACAACTATGACTTTCCCTCGAGGTGTATAAGTTAGAATAACATTATTTCAACGATATCTAATTAGCAATTTTATGTGAAGTAATGAGATTGACACACACACAAAATAGGCAATAATAACATTTTAGAGAAGGTATTTACCACGAAACTTTACCATAACAACAAAAGATATATATCCTGGATCTATATACTGCACCAATGAAAATAAGTACCTTGATAATTGGGGAGGGTAAGGAGAATCTCTTAAATACTCGTGAACCTATTGTCCATATTATCCTGTTACAAACAAGTGGAACAAATCATAACAAATTCAATAAAATAAAAATAAAAATAAAAAATCATTGCATATGAATGCAGGGACAGAACTACATTGGAGCAAACGGGCAAACTGCCCCCCTCCCCAAAAAATAGTATATAGTAATCTATATCTGTTATCTATAAAAATTAGATTTTTTAGAAATTTGGCCCCCTCAAATAATATGAATTGACCCCCCAAAAAATAAACTAGTCTTTTAAGGAACTTAAAAATAAAAAAACTTAAAATAGATAGTAGTAGCTCAAAAATAATAATAAGATTACAAATATATCATACAAATTTTATAAAAGCCCCACTCAAATTTATCATTTTTGTGAAACTTAATAATACATGATGATTCTTTAGTGGTCCTTATACAGTTATATCTAAGGCATTTGAATAAAGAACAAATTATCTCATAACACATGAATAAAGCTAAAAATATATTACAGAGACCATATAAATGCTAAATTTAAATTCAATGTTTTATATGAATTTAATTAATCTTACTCAGAAATATATGACTTACTCAATTTTATATGAAAGATGGTATCTAATTGAAAAATCTAAGCACAAAAAAAAAAAAATCAATTAATAATTTCTCTGTGATACTTTAGTCATCTCTCACAAAATGCAAAGAATTTCACTCGCCTTTTCAAGCAAAACATAAATTGCATACATAACTACATACAAGCTTGTGTACATGGCACAATGTGATTATTACAACTTAAATTTATTTAATAGTTTATTGCTTATCATTTATAACATAGTTTATTTCATAGTTTAAATACATTATTATAATCACTATAATTCATTTACTTATCACAACAAAAAATAAACTATAAAAAATTGAAATATTATTTGGTTACTGAGAAAATGCTAAGACAAAATTCAAATTGAGTAATGTTTTAAACTCAAAACCCTAGAACTCATAATCTAAAGAATTACCGGCTCCCTCTGATGAACAGCTCGTGATCGCTCCGATCGCTAAACGCGGAGCCCGATGCTTGTTGTTCACCGGATTCGTCTCGTTCCCGAGCGACTTGGGGATCGAAGAGAAAGTAGTCGTACTTGTCGGTTACATTATCGGCGGGCTTTCCGTCCAAGGCTTCGGCGATTAAGCCGAAGGGCTTGAACTCGCCAAGCACTGTGAGGCGGCGAACCCCCACGGACATTGTGGAAGCTGGAGAGATTGACCGAATTGACTCGGTGAGTGAGAGAAATGGAGCAGAGTGGAGTGAAAATTTGTGTGGGAGTCTCTCCCGCTCTTTTTTTCTTTCTTTTATTTTTCCGTTGTTTGGGGATTAATGGGTTTAAACTTTAAAGCCCTAACGTTATAGATACTGTTTGGCTGCACCCATTCACGGGGAATTGGGAAACTAGGAACACATGTGATTATGTGAACCGTCGTCGTTTATAAGTAGCTCATGTTTGATTTAAAAACATACCAAGACATAAAATAAATAAATATTTATGTTTATTTATTTTACAAAAAAATTAAACTCGTTATCAAGTTTAGACTCAATTGTCGAATAAATTATACTCAAATACAATAATGTGTTTGTAAATTATCTCATTAATAAGTGACTCGATTTAAATATGTTTAATACTATATGTTTTATGTAAGTACACTGATACAAATTCATGGTAAATTATATTTCAAACCCTATAATTTACGAGGTGTAATAAATTAAATTTTATAGTTTTAGAACTAACAAATTAAGTACTATTAAATTTTTAAAAGTAACATATAAAATTGGTCTCTCATTATAAACTATAGGTTATGGACTACAAATACTAAGTCTATTTTTACAAATACTAGGCCTATGACTACAAACCATGCAAACCAACAAATGGTTGCGGACAATATTCATTTTGCTAAAAAACAAACTCCCCTAACAAATCAATATGGCCAAATAAATACTATAAATAAAAACAATACCTACAAAGACAAGAAAAAACACAAGCTAGATAAGATATCAACAATAGATTCACCGACAAAAGACTCTAAGGAAAAAGTAACAAATTAAATTGTATAGTTTTAGAACTAACAAATTAAGTACTATTAAATTTTTAAAAGTAACATATAAAACCATATAGTTTCAAAAGTACTAAAGTAAACAATGAGATTTCAAAAGGTAACAAAGTTAAACCCTTAGCTTATTTATGTTGAATGATTTAAAGTTCTGAGATTTAATTTGTTATTTTTTGAAATCTCAAAGTTTAATTTATTATTTTGAAACTATGCTAAATTTCATTTGTTACTTTTAAAATTTTATGAATTAATTTGATATTTTTTTATGCTATAAGGTTTAATTTGTCACGGTCATAAGTATAGAATTTAAAATGTAATTTTCCTATAAATATATATACTTGAGATTATATTACGTAAGTTTGTAAATAAATTCATAAGATGTCAAATTTTTATTTTGTATTTCATTTCATAATATGTTGATGAATCTAATTGTTATAAAGTGATAAATGGAAATCATTACTAATGGCCAATAGGTGTCCATTCCCTTCCCCATCCCTTTTTAGGGCAAAGGAAATCCTCGTGGGGCACTAGCAAGGCAAGTTAAGACTAGACAAGGTGGAAGCATTTTTACCATTACAAGTGAGTCATGGATTGATGAGATCGAGATGACAACAAAATGGGAGGAGCAACAATGACATAAATACAAATCTTGTTCCAGTTCTAGATTTTTCACTTTATGCCTTGTCATTCACAATTTACAACGTGTTATTATTCCTTGTTTCACAGAAGGTGTTACTAAATTTTTAGGGCTTATCTTTAATGTTTCACAGAAGGTGTTAATGCTCGTATGATGTTCTACAGTGATAGAGAATTGGAAGCAGCTGCTGCATAAAATGGAAACACGACATAGTTTAATCAAGTGTTAAATTTGTAATAAGTTGTATTACTTGTAGTCTACTTACTGTTTAGTTAGTTACAAATACTTGTACAGGTGTTTGTTCTCAATTGGTTATACTGTTAGCGGACGTGGTTATTATTTTTCTGTTTGAAGCTTATCGAAGAAGCTTACCCTTTCTATTTTGACAGTAACACTTAAAAAGCTTCATGGAGGACCTAGCTCCATCTTCCGACCCCGTGAGTTTCACTTCCATCTCTCTTTCTCTCTTTCTCTGTGTTATGCAATTTGACCTAACATTCGGTGTGTTTTTGAGTGAAGCAGAAAAGAGCTAGGGCTTAGGCTCACACCACTAAGAACCAGACCAGCGAAGCAAATCTCCACATGGACCGAGAGAGTTTGTCCGAAGATTTCGTAAAGCTTCGTCCCAAGTCTAAGCGAATTCGCGGCTACGATACAACTCTTGCCTTGGCTCACAAAGCCACCGACCTCAGTATTGGTATATTTTTTATATATGCTCGAATTAGAGATAATTAGGTCGAATTACCATGTGAATTATTACAATTTCAATTAATTACTGAGTCGAAATAGACTCGTAATTGTCTGTAAAATTTTTGATAAAATATATTGATTATAGCATTCGAAATGTATCAATGATTGCGGAATACCTTTGCCGTCATTGTCGCCCTGCATCGAAATTTTATATCATAGGGTGTTGTGCAGAGGTCTTAAAGGGAAATGGGAAACTTATTCCTCAAGTAACCAAGCTTTGGGTTGAGCGATACGAAAAGGGTCCAGAACCCGTGATGGTTGAGCTCCTAACGATGCTCTTCAGAAACTCTTATGATCAAAACGAGAAATTTTCGAGTGAGAATTTTCAAATTCCATATTAGAGTTAGAGATTTAAGACAGTAAACCTTATTGACTCAGTGACTTGATACTTTTATTGACAAATTTTGGTCTTGTGATTGACTGATGGGAATTTACACCAGTCATGTGGAGCTAAGTATCATATCAAAGAAGGGGTTCTGGGTGAGATTTCTGTCAAAGATGTTCTGATTGCTCTTGAGAGTCTTGCTGTTACTGTATCCTAACCCACTGTTTATTATTATTATTATTATTTATAGTTTCCTTTTTATACCCACTTTCTTTTCCTGATGTCTTTTAGTTGTAACTTGTAAATAGAAATTTTATGTGATAATAAAATTATCCAAGTATTTAAAGTTCATGCATTAAGATCTTTTGCCCATAGTTTTTGCTTGACTCCTCTGGACTGTTAGGGAGTTGAAGATTATCAAAACTCAGAAGGGAAGAAGTTTAAGAACTTCAAAGATAATCTTGAATCATTTTGGGACAATTTAGTTCGTGAGTGTCAACATGGGCCATTGTTTGATCAGGTTTTATTCAAAGAGTGTATGGCCTATATAATTCCACTATCTTGGTTAGTCCCAACCATGATTTAGTTTTGACTTTATAGCAAAATTTTTGAAGTAGCTTACTCCAGCATTTTCCTGGTTTCTATTCTATGCAGTACTCCTACAACAGTTTACCGTCAAGTTGCTTCAATGATTGGCCTCCAACTTGTCACATCATTCATAGCTATTGCTAAAATGCTCAGTGCACAGTGTGAAGCTACTCGTAGACAGTTGGATGCTGAAAAGGAGAAACGAACTGAGGGGCCTTGTCTGGAGTCACCAAATAAAAGGTTCTCAACAACTCATGAACAGATAACAGTGTTGGAGCAGATGATGCTAAAAATATATGAAGGGTAGGCTTTACTGACTTAATATAAATATATAATCGATTCATTTCGTTGCAAGTAATAGGATCTGAATCATAAAATTTCTGTTTTATCTACGATATTGTAGATCTTATTAAATATTTCCTAACGTATCCATCGTGTTGCTTTTGGAAGGTTATTTGTCAAAAGTCATCAAGACTTGGACCCAAACATTTGAACGTTAAGTATACAGTCACTTGGTAAATGGATTTTGTCATACACTTCTATGTTCTTGAAGAGTAAATACGTAAAGTATCTTGGGTGGGCACTGAATGACAAAGTAAGTTAGAGTTGTAGACTAATTACAAATTAATTCTGATCACTCCTCATGTGCTAGAGAAATCTAAAATTGCTCATTTTTATCTTATTGCAATTGAAGAATGCTGGTGTCAGAAGAGCTTCGATTCTTGCATTGCAGAATCTTTATGAGCTGCATGGTAATTTGCCTATTATGAGTGAATTTTCTGCAAAATATTCTAAACGGATGATCGATCTCACTGAAGACATTGATGTTTCTGTGGCTGTCTGTGCCATAAGATTTGTAAATCAACTACTAAGGTGAAGGCCTTTTTTTTTTTGATAAGTAAAATTTCATTAAATAAAAAGGGGACAAAATCCCTGTACACAAAGTGTGTACAGCAGATAATTAAACTTTACCAAGTGACTGTATACTTAACGTTCGAATGTTTGGGTCCAAGTCTTGATGACTTTTGACAAATAACCTTCCAAAAGCAACACGATGGATACGTTAGGAAATATTTAATAAGATCTACAATATCGTAGATAAAACAGAAATTTTATGATTCAGATCCTATTACTTGCAACGAAATGAATCGATTATATATTTATATTAAGTCAGTAAAGCCTACCCTTCATATATTTTTATGCAAGAATTTGCACTGAAAAATGGCTGTGGTCTGTTGCAGACAACAAATTATATCTGATACTACTGTTGCCTTGGATCTACTTGAGTTAGCGACTGATGATCCACCACAAATCAGGCGTGCTATAGGAGAATTATTTTATGATTACGTGATTGGTCAAAAGCTTTACACCTCCCAATCTGGCACAATAGGTTTTTCTCTTATATGAACTCTATAGTGCCATGTGCCTGCTATGATTCTGTCAATTAAAGCACTCATGATGATTACAATCTTCTTTCTAGTCGAATGCAGCCCTTCTCCAGAGGTCCATCTTATAAAAATGTTGCGAATGCTAGAAGCGTTTTCAACGGATCCTATTTTGAGAATCTATTTAATTGATGATGCTTGGGAGTACATGGAAGCTATGAAGGTATGCTGTTATGACTTTCTGAATACTAGGCTACATAGGAGGTTTGGATGGGAGATCCCAATTAAATTCGGGCTGGCGAAGGATTCTCACCAACTAATTGTGTTTGGTTACATGTACTCTTTTCCTTTGTTCTATAATATCTAAATTATACTCTTTTCTGCCTCCCTAATTTGAGCCCAACAAAAATTATATATTGCATATAACATGCTTAGAGTGGATTGAAAAATCATATGCAAGATAAAAACCAATCTTCTTTTTCTTCTCCCCACCCTTCTTTGTGTACATCCATGCAATGAGGAATGATATTGCATGAGGTTATGCCAATTTGTGCCCAAAGTGAAGTAGCTCTAATAGACTTATTTATTTATTTATTTTTGATGATAAGTGAGTTATGGCCCCAAGGGGAGGGGGAAGGGGAGATTCGAACTAGTGACCTCCATGAGGCGTGGTCCCATCCCTAGCCGATTGTGCTACCCCTTGCGGTTCATTTTTATTTTCTTTTGCTTTGTGTATTCCAAAGATTTTATTTTATTTTTTTAAAACTTCGAGAAGATGTGATATTAATTTTTAACAAACCAGGTTAGAATGAAAATGAAATATTCTACTAATATTAACTGTTTGTGGAGTAAATATCCTTTTGTTACTTAATAATGGTATTTCATATTTCACTTGCAGGATTGGGAGTGTATTATCTCCCTGCTCTTAGATGAGAATCCATTGATTGAGTTTTTGGATGATGGTGCAACAAAGTTGTTATGGCTTCTGTGTGCATCTGTCAGAAAGGCTGTTGGAGAGAGGATTTTACCTGCTACTAATAATTGCAAGCAGTATTACACTAAAGCTCAAAAAGTGTGTATTTCCTCGATTATGCGCTTTGTTCTTGTTTTGCTTAAATACTGATATGTTGTGTTTGGATGAGAGATTTTACTTAAAAGTTGTAATTTGAGAAGCTCTAATATTAATTTCCCTTGTTTGGGTTAGCAAAAGAGAGTTATTAAAAATTTAATAAGTGCGGAATTTGGAACATGGGACTTTCAAGCATCCAAATCCCGAATTCAATTTCTAAAGGAATGGTGTAATTGTAAAATAATATTCCTATTCTCTTACCGCCATTACATATTTCAAATGATCACTACCATCATTATCACCATTGCTGCCACTGCCACCGTCATCACATCCTTCCTCATGACCTTGCCGCTCCCACCATCGTCAGCACCAACACCGTGACATCATACTGCCACCACCATCACTATAATCATTGTAACTACTAATAATAATCTAATTTCTTTTTTGACTGGATGTCCGTGAATGTTTTCTTTCTCCAATTTTTTGGAGTTCTTCGACTTTTGCTCTATTAGATCTTAATTGTTTTTTGTTCAAGTATACGTCTAGTCTAGTGTCCTTGTTGCATTTTTTATATCAATAAACTTTATTACTAATCAAAAAATATACACTCATCAAATTAAGGAAATTTAATTTGATGGTATTGAGAAATTCCTTACAATTCAAAATTTAAATCCCTGTCATATTGGACATTCTAAGAGCTTTTCAAACTGTTCATCCAAACAACATTAAGTTACCATGTAAATTTTATTCATATTGTCAGTTTTGAAGATGTCTGTTAAGGTTCCATAGCCGACTCCAAAGTTTTGGGACTAAACTTCTTGTTCAGTTCTGAAGATTTTTTGTGTTTTATATTAGAAGCTAAAGGCTTTTGATATAGAATGTCATTTTTTTGTATGATCAGGTGTTTAAGTAAACTTCATGGGTTTGCTTTTAGAATTTTGATTCAGAAGAATGATTACCCAGTTGATTACAAAAAAAAAAAAAATTATTTAGAGATTTTTTTGTATTCCTATTGTCAGGTAGTATTTGAAAACAACAGAAAGGTATAACTGTTGCCATGATGGAGAACTATCCATTGCTCTTACACAAATTCATGGCAGACAAAGGGAAAGTGTCGTCTTTAGTTGAGATTGTTTTGCATACCAACCTTGGGCTTTATTCCTCGATGAGGCAGGAGGAGGTGGGTCACAGAATTTCTTGTGCCTGCAGGCTATTTAATATTTTTGAAAACTTAAATTCTTATTGAATGCTTCCTTGCTTTGCCATTCAGAGTTTTAAAAGTGTCCTTCAGCTTATGAGAGTGGCCTTTTTTACGCATGGTGAGAAGGAGGCACTGAGATCCTGTGCGAGGGCTATTGACTTTTGTTCCACTAAGAGTAAAGGGGAGCTGCAGGGTCTTGCCAGTAATGAATTCAAAGAACTTGAGGATGAACTTATTGCTAAGCTTAAAGCTGCAATCAAAGAAGTGGTGGTATCTTTCAACTATAATCTTTCTTTTTACTTGATTGTGGACCACATGGATATAATGTGACATATTTTAGCCCTGCAGGATGGCGGTGATGGGTATTCTCTTCTTGAAAATTTGAAAAGGTTGTATGAGCTTCAATTGTTAAGGGCTGTGTCTATTGAGAGCTTATATGAAGACATGGTCATGGTCCTTAGTAGTTTTAGAAATATGGAAGATGAGGTGTGTCAAATGTAGCGCATAAGGTTCAACTTTTTTTTTTTCTTCCCTTCTCTCTTTGTTGCATGCTTTTAAATTCATTTGCTGCTCATGCTGTTTCAGGTTGTCAGTTTTCTTCTTCTGAACATGTATTTGCATTTGGTGAGGTGTCTGGATTCCATTGTAACCAGTAAAAATGTGACTGAAGCATTATCATCTTTGCTACTATCTAATCGTAACACCTTTTTTGAGCAACTTTATTACTTTCTTGACAACTTTTCTGAAGTTGAGGCAGTGGGTAAACATGGAAATCATCTAGCTAGAACGGTGAGCATTTTTGTTTTAATTTATTAAATTTCAACTACAAGTACAAAGTTGAAATATTTTCGCACATTTTTTGGAATGCACCAATTTTGATTTAATAAAATATATGTTGTGCTCAAGGTTTGTGTTATACTTGCCGAAGCATGGTTTTTGTTCAGAAAGACATTATACTTCAACAAATCTGGAAAGATTAGGATATTGTCCGGATGCATCTATTCTTCGAAAGTTCAACAAAGTTTGTGGACATCAGCTCAATATTTCAGGTGATTCAATATTTCTACTCTGTTTTGCTAAAAGTATGGTATTTTAATTAGGATAAACTATGATGGTGTGCGGCCCATTAAGATTGATAGAGCATCTTCCATTTTACTTATTTGGTAGGATTATCTTTGGTCTATCCAAATATATTTACAAACCATGAAGGTGAAAATCTTATACATTTTGCTGGAATTTATAGGGCCAAATGATCAATATCTTTTGTAAATATTTGAACAGTAAAGAACATTACATCTAGAAATCAAAAAATTATGTTTTTGGATACTTGTAGTCTACTACCTCTTATTTGTATTTGGGGTCTAGAACCAACATTGTTCATGAATTTCATAATTCTATCAAGATTGATACTTAAAAACATGATTGCCACTTATGTTTCATGCTGCACTTATTTGGATATCCATCTCTAGAAATCTAAATTTATCTTCTTTCATGTTTCTCACAGATGGTGAAGATGAAGATGTGAATAAAGACTATATCGAGGAGACACATATAGTTGCAGTCAAAAATGCTAATGAAAAGATGGTTGTTGTTGATGCAGTTCCGAATTGCCACTTATGTTTCATGCTGCACTTTTTTTTTTGATAAGTAATAAGATTTTATTAAGAGAGACATCTTAGTGCACAAAGTATGCACAAGATGGAAACAGCAATACAAAGGACACCATCAAACAGAAGCTGAGTGCCATGAATCTACAAACTCAGTAACAGTTACAGCAGTAGTAAAACCCCATATCCTAGACCAATCAAATAAAGAAGTCACAAAGGTGCCAAGGAGCTGATCTGGAGGGGTAGACAAATCCTCAAAAGTTCTCAAATTCCTCTCCCGCCACACCGTCCACATTAAACACAATGGAATCAAATTCCAAATGTGAGAATGATGCTTACCAAACCAGTTATGCCACCCAAACAAGCAGATCAGCCACCTTCCTTGGCAAAACCCAATGGACCCGGAAAGTAAGGAAGACATAATTCCAAAGCTTCTGAACCTGCACTGCAATGCAGTAACAAGTGGTCCACAGTTTCCCCATCACAACAACACATACAACACCACCCCGCCATCGTATACCCACGCCGCATAAGATTATCACAAGTCAAAATGCGACCCCAAGTTGCAGTCCAAACAAAGAAAGCCACCCTAGGAGGAGCCTTAACCCGCCATATGCTTTTCCAAGGGAACCTTACCCCCCGTCTATCAATCAAGGCATAATGATATGATCGAGAAGTAAAAACCCCATCCTTGCATTGCTTCCACCGCAGCTCGTCGGGAGGAGCAGCATTAGGAACCATATGAGAATGAAGAAATTGGAAAAACTCCGCTACCACATCAACCTCCCAATCATTAAAATCTCGCACAAAGGTGACATTCCACTCCCGAACTCCCCGAGAATTTGGACCACTCAAAACTTCAGCAATTGTAGCATCTCTATTGGAAGAACAAGTGAATAAGGTAGGAAACAAAACCATCAAGGATGTATCCCCACACCACTTGTCTTTCCAAAAGCTAACACGAGTTCCTTGACCAACCACAAATTCCACATGTTGAAAATAATCTTCCCAACCAGACATAATACCTTTCCAAAGCCCACAACCATGCGGACCTCGAATAGGTTTAGTGCGCCAACCTCCCAAATCAGAACCAAACTTCGCCATTAGAACGCGCCGCCACAAGTGATCTCCCTCCATCCCAAACCTCCATAACCATTTCCCCAACAGAGCTTTATTAGTCAAAATCAAACTCCTCACCCCAAGGCCCCCCACTTCTTTCGGGGTACAAACCTTATCCCAACCCACCAAGTGATGCTTAACCTCATCTCCCATACCACCCCATAGAAAGTCCCTTTGCAGCTTCTCAATTCTGCGCACAACACTAATAGGAATAGTGAATAAGGAAAGGAAATAACGTTGGAAGACTAGATAATGTACTTTTCAAAAGGGTTAAACGGCCCCCTTTAGATAAATACAGCTTTTGCCATCCCGAAAGACGACGTTCCAACTTCTCAAGGATAGGATTCCAAACCGCCACCGCTTTGTACGAAGCCCCCAAAGGCATACCAAGGTAAGACAAAGGTAAACCGCCAATGTGACAACATAAGGAATCCGCCAACTCTGCAATATTCTGAACCTCCCCTACCGGAACCATTTCACTCTTTGCCATGTTCACCCTGAGACCAGTTACCGCCTCAAAACAAGTGAGCACCATCCGAACATAAACCAATTGGTCCACATTCGCATCGCAAAAAAGAATGGTATCATCAGCATAAAGAAGATGAGAAATACATAAACCCTCCGCTGCATTACTACCCGCCCTGAAACCTCGAATGAGACCCTCCTCCTCCACTTTCCTCAACATCCTACTCAATACCTCCATCACTAGGAGAAACAATAAAGGGGAGAGAGGATCCCCCTGTCGAAGCCCTCTAGAGCAACTGAAAAATCCTTCAGGAGACCCATTAACCAAAACTGAGAATTGGACCGAAGAAATGCAAGATTCAATCCAAAGCCGCCACCTCCTGCCAAATCCCATCCTCTCCAAAAGGTGCAAAAGGCAAGACCAATTCACATGATCATAAGCCTTCTCAATATCCAACTTGCAAATGACTCCGGGAATGCGGCTTTTAAGACGACTATCCAAACACTCATTCGCAATTAATACTGAGTCTAAAATTTTCCTCCCTCCCACAAAGGCATTTTGAGACTCAGAAATCAGCTTATCTAAAACACCTTTCAACCTGTTAGCAAGCACCTTAGCTAACAACTTATATACGCTCCCTATAAGACTAATAGGACGGAAGTCTCTAATATTTGAAGCATTCTGCTTCTTGGGGATTAAGGCAATGAAGGAAGCATTGAGGGAACGCTCAAACTTACAGTGATGGTACACCTCATCAAAAAAGCCCATTACATCCGCCTCAAGTACCGACCAACATTTCTGGAAGAAAGCCATAGTGAAGCCATCTGGACCAGGAGCCTTATCCCCCTGCAAATCCTTAACCACCTGAAGGACCTCTTCCTTATCAAACTGCCGCTCTAAAACAGCGCTCTCATTCTCAGTGATCATCTCAAACTCTAACCCATCCACCGTAGGTCTCCAAGTCTCAGCCTCCTGATAAAGAGATTCATAGAAATGAACCACTTTCTCCCGAATCTCAGACTCCTCTTCAAAAACCACACCATCAACTTCCACCTTATCCATATAATTATATCTCCGGTGAGAGTTCGCCATCTTATGAAAGAAC
>OU015769.1:37357423-37439923 GCA_907173295.1 Fagus sylvatica
GTCCACAGTTTCCCCATCACAACAACACATACAACACCACCCCGCCATCGTATACCCACGCCGCATAAGATTATCACAAGTCAAAATGCGACCCCAAGTTGCAGTCCAAACAAAGAAAGCCACCCTAGGAGGAGCCTTAACCCGCCATATACTTTTCCAAGGGAACCTTACCCCCCGTCTATCAATCAAGGCATAATGATATGATCGAGAAGTAAAAACCCCATCCTTGCATTGCTTCCACCGTAGCTCGTCGGGAGGAGCAGCATTAGGAACCATATGAGAATGAAGAAATTGGAAAAACTCCGCTACCACATCAACCTCCCAATCATTAAAATCTCGCACAAAGGTGACATTCCACTCCCGAACTCCCCGAGAATTTGGACCACTCAAAACCTCAGCAATTGTAGCATCTCTATTGGAAGAACAAGTGAATAATGTAGGAAACAAAACCATCAAGGATGTATCCCCACACCACTTGTCTTTCCAAAAGCTAACACGAGTTCCTTGACCAACCACAAATTCCACATGTTGAAAATAATCTTCCCAACCAGACATAATACCTTTCCAGAGCCCACAACCATGCGGACCTCGAATAGGTTTAGTGCGCCAACCTCCCAAATCAGAACCAAACTTCGCCATTAGAACGCGCCGCCACAAGTGATCTCCCTCCATCCCAAACCTCCATAACCATTTCCCCAACAGAGCTTTATTAGTCAAAATCAAACTCCTCACCCCAAGGCCCCCCACTTCTTTCGGGGTACAAACCTTATCCCAACCCACCAAGTGATGCTTAACCTCATCTCCCATATCACCCCATAGAAAGTCCCTTTGTAGCTTCTCAATTTTGCGCACAACACTAATAGGAATAGTGAATAAGGAAAGGAAATACGTTGGAAGACTAGATAATGTACTTTTCAAAAGGGTTAAACGGCCCCCTTTAGATAAATACAGCTTTTGCCATCCCGAAAGACGACGTTCCAACTTCTCAAGGATAGGATTCCAAACCGCCACCGCTTTGTACGAAGCCCCCAAAGGCATACCAAGGTAAGACAAAGGTAAACCGCCAATGTGACAACATAAGGAATCCGCCAACTCTGCAATATTCTGAACCTCCCCTACCGGAACCATTTCACTCTTTGCCATGTTCACCCTGAGACCAGTTACCGCCTCAAAACAAGTGAGCACCATCCGAACA
Organism: Fagus sylvatica; assembly: GCA_907173295.1. NCBI lineage: Eukaryota > Viridiplantae > Streptophyta > Magnoliopsida > Fagales > Fagaceae > Fagus > Fagus sylvatica. The sequence goes on from OU015769.1 coordinate 37,358,619, forward strand.
TAAACCAATTGGTCCAAATCCGCATCACAAAAAAGAATGGTATCATCAGCATAAAGAAGATGAGAAATACATAAACCCTCCGCTGAATTACTACCCGCCCTGAAACCTCGAATGAGACCCTCCTCCTCCACTTTCCTCAACATCCTACTCAATACCTCCATCACTAGGAGAAACAATAAAGGGGAGAGAGGATCCCCCTGTCGAAGCCCTCTAGAGCAACTGAAAAATCCTTCAGGAGACCCATTAACCAGAACTGAGAATTGGACCGAAGAAATGCAAGATTCAATCCAATGCCGCCACCTCCTGCCAAATCCCATCCTCTCCAAAAGGTGCAAAAGGCAAGACCAATTCACATGATCATAAGCCTTCTCAATATCCAACTTGCAAATGACTCCGGGAATGCGGCTTTTAAGACGACTATCCAAACACTCATTCGCAATTAATACTGAGTCTAAAATTTTCCTCCCTCCCACAAAGGCATTTTGAGACTCAGAAATCAGCTTATCTAAAACACCTTTCAACCTGTTAGCAAGCACCTTAGCTAACAACTTATATACGCTCCCTATAAGACTAATAGGACGGAAGTCTCTAATATTTGAAGCATTCTGCTTCTTGGGGATTAAGGCAATGAAGGAAGCATTGAGGGAACGCTCAAACTTACAGTAATGGTACACCTCATCAAAAAAGCCCATTACATCCGCCTCAAGTACCGACCAACATTTCTGGAAGAAAGCCATAGTGAAGCCATCTGGGCCAGGAGCCTTATCCCCCTGCAAATCCTTAACCACCTGAAGGACCTCTTCCTTATCAAACTGCCGCTCTAAAATAGCGCTCTCATTCTCAGTGATCATCTCAAACTCTAACCCATCCACCGTAGGTCTCCAAGTCTCAGCCTCCTGATAAAGAGATTCATAGAAATGAACCACTTTCTCCCGAATCTCAGACTCCTCTTCAAAAACCTCACCATCAACTTCCACCTTATCCATATAATTATATCTCCGGTGAGAGTTCGCCATCTTATGAAAGAACTTAGTGTTGTTATCCCCTTCCTTTAACCACAAACTTCTAGACTTCTGCCTCCATGAAACCTCCTCCAATTGAGCCACCCTCTCAAGCTCAGCTTTACACACTTCACGCAGGATGTGCTCTTCAGGAGACAAACTAGAGAGGCTTTCCTTCTCATCATAAGCCTGCAGCTCACACTCCAGCTGCTGCCTCTTAATACCCACATCCCCGAATTCAAGCCTATTCCACTCTTTCAAATCACCCTTCAAAGCCTTCAACTTCTGAGCTAAGACAAAGCTAGGAGTACCACTATAAGAATATCCTGACCACCAATTCTGCACTTTATCAACAAATTCCGGGACTTTAAGCCACATATTCTCGAATTTAAATGAACTCTTCCCTCTCGCCATTCCACCAGCTTCCAATAACACCGGATTATGGTCCGAGATAGGCTTAGGCATTAATTTCTGCACTACATCAGGGTAGTGCTCCTCCCAATCAGTAGATACCAGCACCCTATCAATCCTGGACATGGAAGGATTTGCTGCACCATTGCACCAAGAATACAACCCTCCATTTAAAGGTAAATCTATCAAGTTGTACCCATCAATAAAATCCGAGAATTCCTCCATAGCAGGAGTAACTCGAACACAACCCCTTCGCTCACTAGGGAACCTAACCACATTGAAATCACCAAAAATACACCACGGCTGAGACCACTGATTCCGAACTTCCACCAATTCAGCCCAAAATTCAGATCTGGAGTCATTCCTATTCGGGCCATACACACCCGTACCTACCCATTCAAAACCATCACCTAAACTTTTCCAATGACATGATACAGAAAACATGCCAACCTTGGAATCAATCCGTTCAACTACTCGCTTATCCCAGAGTAACAGAACACCCCCAGCTGTATGAGCAGCATCAAGAACTTCCCAACCAGCAAACCGATTCCCCCATATACTGGAAATCATCCTCCCATCCACCTTATCTAACTTTGTTTCCTGCAGACAAACAACATCAACTTTCCACTTCCTCAGCCAGTTTTTCAACACCACCCGCTTTTTGGGGTCATTCAAACCCCTCACATTCCAAGTTAATAGTTTTAGCTTCATAAAAAAACTCAATACCCAACATTACCTGACACACCTCAAGGATCAGCAGCTCACTCGCTGCCTACCTTCATAATTCACGGAAGAAACCAGGTTGCGAAGTTCACGAGCACCCTTTGTACCCGATACGACCAATTTCCGTGAACCCACTTCACCCTTTTTTATGAACCTAGCAGCTTCAATTCTCCGTAGTAGAGCCAAACACTGCTGTTCATGACTCTCAAGAGGAAAACCCATTAACTCACATATTCCTTTATATTGAGTGTTCACCCAAGTAGACCGGTCTAAGCTGTGAGGCTTCCTGGGTGTCACCGAAACGTTTGGTGGTGCTACCACAGCCAACGGTTCGCAAGTGAGTGGATCAGAAGGTTCCGCCTCGCACTGGGTCATTACGGTCTGAGAGTGATGCTCCATCACCGAAAGTTGAGAGTCAGGTTCAATCATCAAGCTCTCGGCTTCAATAACGTGATCCGTATCTGGTAGCTCCGCCGCCAAATCCACCCGCACCAGATCCAAGTCCGTCACGAAACTTGGTTCCGGCATGACCACCTCAACGCAACCCGGCTCCTCAAAAGCATCGATCATCGGAGTGATAGGGATCGGAACTTCCACCGACGGCACCCCCGTATCATGACCAACCCCAATCTCTTCACCGTCGATCTCCCCATCCTCCAGATCCTCCAAATTCGGCTCTGCTGAAGGCTCAATCTCACGGGCCAAAATTAGATCACTCTCACAGCCGCCAGATGGACCAACTGCAGGCCCACTGATTTTAGAAGGCCCATCTCGTTTGGGAGACTCAACCCATGCAGCGTTACGGGCCTGGCCCTCCACCTTAGAAATACGGATTGTATTGCAGCCCACTCTCCATTCAAATTTAAACAAACGGGTCGGGCGGGGCTCCGAGTTGGACAATATAACCCGATTGTTGACTTCCTTTGGATTGCTAAAATCCCGAGAATCACGGGTCTGGATTTTATGCGCGATTTGCACATTTCCTCCCCGTAATTGCCGCGATTTCATGTCGATACGGGATTGGATTTCCGACCCTCGTCCAGGCCTAGAATTTCCGTCACACAGTGTCACCGGAGTCCCCGATTGGGGATTTATCTCGGCTGCCTCCATCACCGGCGCCACTATCAGCTCATCTTCTCCCTGAGCCGAAGCTTCACCATCTTCCTCCGTCGATCTCAGCTCCGTATCAACCCCATCTGCGTCGCGTTGGTCATCGTCACTTGAGGACTCGTCTGAGGAAGCCTCCAGATTCTCCCGTGTGTAATAGACCAAAGGCTCCTTGCCTTTTGATTGGGCCTCCAAAAAGGCCGGTCCAGACTCTACCCATGCTTGGCCTTGTCCCACTATGGTGGGTTCGGATCCCTCATTGGGCTTTGTTATTAATTCTTTACATAGCCCAGACCGAGAACCCATTCCAACCCAATTCACAAGCCTTGTCCCATTTACCAACGAAACCTGAATTGATTTCGACTTGGGCCTCCATTCAAATTGGTATGAACGGGTCGGGCGGGGTTCATGGATAGCCATCTTAACCCGATTTTTTGGATTATACTCCGTTGACTTGTGAAATGTAGCCGACGGAAATAGATATGGCGCGGATTTTGTGCTGCGTGATTTCCGCGACTTCCGTTTCTGACGCCGTTGATCTTGGTTAGTGTTTCTCTTTCCTCCAGCCGCCACCCCTTGCGTCATGGGTTTGTCTCGGAAAAGCTTGGGTTGCCGGCGTGTGTCTCGTTTCGCCCAAAAAATATTTCCGAGATTGGAATTCGAAGACTGACCAACCAGCGCCCCGTCTACCCTCTGGAACTCGAATGCAACCTTGTTGGTTGCCACTGTGGTATTCCGACACCTCCACAAATCTGCCGCCCCGATTTGCATGACAGCTGAGTTCCAACATTTTGTTTCCGTCACGCTGGAACTCAAAAAAACCTTCAGTGTTATTGATTCGGGTTCTCGCAGTTTAACGAAAACATCTAACAGCCACCTTAAACCCAAGTTGCTAACCCATAGAGATCCTCTATAACGTCCCCTGCGTTCCGTGATGTTATAAGGATCCATTCTCCCCCCATCGAAATTCAGCTTAAATGCTTTCGAATCAATACAAAAGACATTTCCACCTGTCTCCTTGTCACTCCTACTGTGACTATATGTGTGTATTGGTTGATTGGTATTTGGTGTATGTGTTTGTGTTTTGGTTGGGACAGATCTGTATGGAGGATTTTGAGGGAGGGTTGGTTGAGGATTTATGTTAGAGGTTGGAAGTTGGATTATCTGAGAGTATAATGGTTGGAAGGCCGGAAAAAATGGTGAGGGGAGGTGTAGGGTGCTGGGATAGGATGGCAGGGTGTTTTGATGGGATTGAGGTGGCAGAGTATTTTGAATGAGTGAGGGGAGGAAAGGTTGGGGTTGTGGTGTGGGAGGGGGAGGGGGGAAAGCCATCTCCTTCGTATCTGATTCAAAAAAGTGCACTTATTTGGATATCCATCTCTAGAAATCTAAATTTATCTTCTTTCATGTTTCTCACAGTCAAGACTGAAGATAAAGTTTTGAATAAAGACTATATTGAGGAGACAAATAGAGATGCAGTCATGATTGCTGCTGCAAAGATGATTGCTGTTGATGCAGTTCCGAAGGTGATTGTGTTTTTAAAGTTTGATTTTTTGTCGCTCTTCTTGACGTGAACCTGTTGGGAATTCTTCTTTGCGATTACATATGAATATGATTGTTATCTCTTTGATCCCAAAATCCAGTTTTTAAGGCAGAAGTTTCTTGGTCCAGAAATTATTTCTCATTTCGTAATGCATGGAAATGGTGTGGCAGAGATTGTTAAGAATCTGATCACTGTGCTAAAGAAAAAAGATGATGACCTTTCTATTATCTTTTTAGAAGCGCTGAAAAGGGTGAGACTCATGACTGGGGTTATGAAATTTCATTTAGTCAAAGATGCTGACAATTGAGTATGAATTTACCCGTATTAGATAAGCAATTTGGGGTAATAGGAGACAAAACATGGGCCAAATTAATGTGCTTGTGAACCACAACTAGAAGTAGGAAGTATACAAAGGACTCAAAGTTAGCACCAACTAAGCATCCATAGAGAAGAAAATAGAGATCATCCATTGACCATAGCATGACAATAATTTTTATCAGAAAAGGAAGATGTTTATTTAAAAAATCGTCTTGCACGATACTTACCATTGCGTAACTGACCTTGTTGTTCCATAGCTTGTAACCGAAGCTTAAGCTCTGTATTTTCAGAAGTTAGGCCCGTCGTGTCTCTATAAAAGAGATCACAAACAAAAAAGACACAAAGCCATCAGTTAGATGTCCATGAAATGAAAAGAACTCTGACAAAATAAAGAGACAACAAAACATAAAAGAGGCTTTTTGATCATTAGAATTATGTAAAGATACTACAGAAGGATAAATAACTTTAAGTGAGGGATCGGACCTCCTGCTCTGATACCATGACAATACCGATTGTTCCAAAAACTTAAGTTAGGAAATTGTGAATTTAATTATTTAATCAATATTCTAACAAAGTACAATTATGACTTTCCCTAAAGTGTATAAGTTAGAATAACATTATTTCAACGATATCTAATTAGCAATTTTATGTGAAGTAATGAGATTGACACAAATGCAAAACAGGCAATAATAACATTTTAGAGAAGGTATTTACCATGAAACTTTAACATAACAACAAAAGATATATATCCTGGATCTATATACTGCACCATAGAAAATAAGTACCTTGATAATTGGGGAGGGCAAGGAGAATCTCTTAAATACTCGTGAACTTATTGTCCATATTATCCTGTTACAAACAAGTGGAACAAATCATAACAAATTCAATAAAAAAAAAATCATTGCATATGAAAGCAGGGACAGAACTACATTGGAGCAAACGGGGTACATGCGCCCCCCCCAAAAAAAAGTATTTAGTAATCTATATCTGTTATCTATAAAAATTAGATTTTTTAGAAATTTGGCCCCCTCAAATAATATGAATTGACCCCCCAAAAAATAAACTAGTCTTTTAAGGAACTTAAAAATAAAAAAACTTAAAATAGATAGTAGTAGCTCAAAAATAATAATAAGATTACAAATATATCATACAAATTTTATAAAAGCCCCACTCAAATTTATCATTTTTGTGAAACTTAATAATACATGATGATTCTTTAGTGGTCCTTTTACAGTTATATCTAAGGCATTTGAATAAAGAACAAATTATCTCGTAACACATGAATAAAGCTAAAAATATATTACAGAGACCATATAAATGCTAAATGCTAAACGCTAAATTTAAATTCAATGTTTTATATAAATTTTATAAATCTTTACTCAGAAATATATGACTTACTCAATTTTATATGAAAGATGGTATCTAATTGAAAAATCTAAAAAACAAATTGAATTAATAATTTCTCTGTGATATTAGTTTAGTCATCTCTCACAAAATGCAAAGAATTTCACTCACCTTTTCAAGCAAAACATAAAATGCATACATAACTACATACGAGCTTGTGTACATGGCACAATCTGATCATTACAACTTAAATTTTTTTAATAGTTTATTGCTTATCATTTTTTTTTTTGGTAAACAAACGAAATATATTAGAATTAAGTGACCAAGGTCACAGTGCCCTGTCTATTACAAAATAGCCCCTTTTTATCAAATTCCAGCAGAGGAAATAACAAAGGAGGAGGAGTAGTAAATAAAATAAAATCCTGCTCAAGCATAGATCCCAACTTGGCCATAGCATCAGCACAAAAATTTGCTTCCCTAAAGCAATGAAGCACCTTGGTCTGGGGAATTTGCCTAAGTAACTCCCTGCAGTCATCAACAAGGGGACAAAGATGACCATTATAAGAGTTGGAAGAAGAGAGAATATTAACAATAGCTTGAGCATCTAATTCAACTACAACAGCAGGTAAGCGTAATTGTAAACATAAAGTAAGTCCGTCTCTTAAAGCCCATAGCTATGCTTTAGCACTCCCAATAATACCAATATTTCTAGCAAAGCCCGAAACCCAGTCCCCTGCATAGTTACGAATAAGTCCACCACTACCAGCTAACCCAGGAAAACTACGAGCAGATCCATCAGTATTTAGCTTAGACCAGTTGATATCAGGTTTCTCCCATCTCACAGGTTTAATAATAGGATATTTGGTACTAGAAGGAACCTGGACACAGCAAATAAATTCCATAACAGAATTCTCAACCAAAAGAGACAAGGAAGAGTTAGAAGTTGGATGCTGGAATAGAACTTTATTCCTTTGGAGCCATAAGTGCCAGATGCCAAATAAGAAGAAAGTGCTCCAAGGAAAAAGCTTCTGAGGGACTAAGGTATTATCACAAGCATTTGTCTTAAGCCACTCCATACAATCAGAAGAAAAGAAAGTGGAGTTCCGAGGAGAGAGGCCAGAATCAGTCCAGAATTTGTGAGCGTTGCTACAATCTCTAACATACTTTTATTGCTTATCATTTATAACATACTTTTATTGCTCATCATTTATAACATAGTTTATTTCATAGTTTAAATACATTATTATAATCACTATAATTCATTTACTTATCACAACAAAAAATAAACTACGAAAATTTGAAAGATTATTTGGTTACTGAGAAAATGCTAAGACAAAATTCAAATTGAGTAATGTTTTAAACTCAAAATCCTAGAACTCATAATCTAAAGAATTACCGGTTCCCTCTGATGAACAACTCGTGATCGCTCCGATTGCTAAACGCGGAGCCCGATGCTTGTTGTTCACTGGATTTGTCTCGTTCCCGAGCGACTTGGGGATCGAAGAGAAAGTAGTCGTACTTATCGGTGACATTATCGGTAGGCTTTCCGTCCAAGGCTTCGACGATTAAGCCAAAGGGCTTGAACTCGCCAAGCATTGTGAGGCGGCGAACCCCCACGGACATTGTGGTAGCTAGAGAGAGTGACCGAATTGACTCAGTGAGTGAGAGAAATGGAGCAGAGTGGAGTGAAAATTTGTGTGGGAGTCTCTCCCGCTCTTTTTTTCTTTCTTTTATTTTTCCATTGTTTGGGGATCAATGGGTTTAAACTTTAAAGCCCTAATGTTATATACTATGTTTGGCTGCACCCATTCAAGGGGAATTGGGAAATTAGGAACACATGTGATTATTTGAACTGTCGTCGTTTAAAAGTAGCTCATGTTTGATTTAAAAACATACCAAGACATAAAATAAATAAATATTTATGTTTATTTATTTTACAAAAAAATTAAACTCGTTATCAAGTTTAGACTCAATTGTCGAATAAATTATACTCAAATACGATAATGAGTTTGTAAATTATCTCATTAATAAGTGACTCGATTTAATTATGTATAATATTATATGTTTTATATAAGTACACTAATACAAATTCATGGTAAATTACGTTTCAAATCCTTATGAGGTGTAACAAATTAAATTCTATAGTTTTAGAACGAAGAAATTAAGTATTATTAAATTTTTAAAAGTAACATATAAAACTATATAGTTTCAAAAGTACTAAAGTAAACTATGAGATTTCAAAAAGTAACAAAGTTAAACCCTTAGCTTATTTAAGTTGAATGATTTCAAGTTGTGAGGTTTAATTAATTTGTTATTTTTTGAAATCTTAAGGTTTAATTTGTTACTTTGAAACTATGATATTTAATTTGTTACTTTTAAAATTTTAGGAATTAATTTGGTATTTTTTAAGATACAGGGTTTAACTTGTCATGGTCAAAAGTATAGGGTTTAAAATGTAATTTTCCTATAAATATATATACTTGAGATTATATTATGTAAGTTTGTAAATAAATTCATAAGATGTCAAATTATTATTTTGTATTTCATTTCATAATATGTTGATGAATCTAATTGTTATAAAGTCATAAATGGAAATCATTACTAATGGCCAACGGGTGTCCATTCCCTTCCCCATCCCTTTTTAGGGCAAAGGAAATCCTTGTGGGGCACTAGCAAGGCAAGTTGAGACAAGATAAGGTGGAAGAATTTTTACCATTACAAGTGAGTCATGGATTGATGAGATCGAGATGACAACAAAATGGGAGGAGCAACAATGACATAAATACAAATCTCTGTTCCATTTCTAGAGTTTTCACTTTATGCCTTGTCATTCACAATTTATAACGTGTTATTATTCCTTAAATGATACAAGTTTTAAAAAGAAAAAAAAAAAAACCTCAAAACATGCGGCATTTGCAGTGAAATACAAAGAATTAATGGGAGAGAGGGGGGAGCATGACACACTAAAGGAATCAATAAGCTTATCTTGAATTATATTTAGGATAAAGTAATTTATCTTTTGGAGTAATCTTTCCATCTCACAATGACGACATAAAACTATTTACGTGTACTTTTAGTCATTTATTAAAATGGGTCATATGGCTTGTTTAAATAATATAAGTGGATAGTTTAATAAGTCGTCCCATAATGGGTTGGATAAAAATTCTTCTAAACTGATTGGAAAATAAACTCCATCCTTATATTTATTATTCCGATTTTAATTTTTAATTTTTAATGGTCTCATCTTATACATTGATTATGTTTTCTATATTTCCTTTTAAGTATATCATAACTGTTTAATAAACTATGAGATGTTTCCTATATTTCTTTTAAGTATATCATAACCAATTAAGACCAAATTGCAAAATCACCCTCTGAGGTTTGGCTCAGTTGCAAACAGACCTCCTGAGGTTTTGATTTTGCAATATAACCACCTGAGGTTTTTAAATTGGTGAAATTGACCCTTCTAAGTATATTTTTTGTCAATTTTGCTAACAAAATTTGTCATATGCATTATATGTGACCACTTTATAATAAATAATTCATTATTATAAACCCAAGTGCAATGCATATGACAAATTTTGTTAGCCAAATTAACAAAAAAATATACTTAGAGGGGTCAATTTCACCAATTTAAAAACCCCAGGTGGTTATATTGCAAAATCAAAACCCCAGGGAGTCTGTTTGCAACTGAGCCAAACCCCAGGGGGTGATTATGCATTTTAGCCACCAATTAATAAACTTTTTTTTGCTAAAATAACCAATTAATAAACTATGAAATATTATTGGTGTAACTTCATAATTACAAGAGTGTATAAACATTAAAAATAACATAAGAAAACTTTGAAGAGTTTGATCTATTTTATTTTTAAGTTAGTCTAAAACTTTATGGTCAAACTTATTTTCAGTATATTTTACGAGTTCATATTATACAAAATAAGTTGAAGTATAATGTTATTAATGTAATATTTGATGAGTTTATATTAAACAAGTTAAAGTCTAACAGGTGCATATATATTTACAGTATATTTTTAAATTTCTTATACATATAATGTTTCAAGAGGTTGTATTAACTAAAATAACAGAAATTCAAGTATTCACATGTGGAATTTTCATTATAAAAAAATTACAAACTTAATCACGGGTAAAATACTCTAAAATAATATAATCCTTTTATTAATATTCTTGTACGACCACACCACACTGGTCTTAATTACATGAAATGACTTTTTAATTTTTTAGATTAACATGGAAAACATTTTGGTGTCTAGATTGTCTTAAAAGTGTATATATCTATATATGGTATGCATGTCTGATGTGTGTTAAATATTATTGTACTCTTTTTTTTTTTCTTTTTTTTTTTATAAGAAATATTATTGTACTCAAGTCAAGTCAAGTCATCACAAATCAATATAAATCTCAATCATCATTTAAACCAATGTTTGCATTCTTTGAGACGCAACACAACAGTGGGCGTAGACCTGATCAGCTAAATTAAGAGCTCGATCCATTTCAGGGTGAACCCACTTTGCTTGAGTTGAATTGACGTGATTTTGCTCGAGTTCTTTGGATTCCGCAGCATTTTTTTATCAAAACGACTGCAGCATGATGATGATTATATATGTGCTTATAAAATATTATTGACTGAAAAAAGAAAAAAGAGGGGCCGGGAAGAATAACAATAAGTCAAATTAAGTATTTAATTAAAGGCCTTCATGCTTATATGATACATCACTTTCAAAAAAAAAAGTTCTCCAATTAACACCATGACATAATACCTCCATAGTAGCTTTCAAGTACACAAACAGCTAAACACACCACCACCATACTGAGGAACACCAACTAACTACTTACGCAAAACGAAATGTGCATCTCAGTTACAACAAGCACCAAACCCTACAACCCAGCACACATACCAGAAACAAAACTAAACAATTAATACTACTACTACTACTACTACTAGCTAGCTAGCTAGCCTGCAACGGCTACAGTCAGATCCAACTTCATCAACATAAACAGCTTAGAGACACACTAGCTACCTAGCTCCTGGTCCTGAACTTGGACTCGTTAATGGGGACACCTTCCTCCTTTGCACTTTCTTCTGATCCGAACCTGTCCCCAGTGCTTAGACCACCCTTGCGACCCATTTCCTGGTACCCTTCTGTCCCCAGCTGCTCCCTCCTAGTCTGTCCTCCTCGGCTCCTCCCTTTCATATATTACGCAAAAGTAACAAAATCAGCAAAATAAATATTATATCAATCCAAAAATGACAGGCACATATACATTATTACGTACGTGCACGTATAACGAAAATTTGAAGCAAACGCACATATGTGCACAGTGCATGTAAAAGGAGTTAATTAAGTAGCTAATTAATTAGTTAACCTTCAGCGAGGTGTTCCTGGGCTTCAAGGCTTTTGCCACCGGTTCCACCAGGGACAACGGTCTCTCCCTGCCTAGCCCTGGAGTCGAGTTCCTGTCTTTCCTGCTGCGAAGACATTGCTAGTCCCTTTTTGCTACGTGAAGCTGGATGATATGTAAAACCAATGAAATCTTTGTAATATAATATATACTGGTCTGATCATTGTGACGCTTTGACGGCGGGTCAGTGAATTTATAGTACAGATCGTGATTCGTGAGGGAAAAGCATTTTCATCCGGAAGACACGTGGGGTAGTGATGCGGCAAATGGAGGAAAAAGAGCTGGGGACACGGAGGTCGCGGGTCGCAAATAGAGTGACACGAGTCCTGCCTTTGTGACAACATTGTGGAATGAGCCTCGTTTCTGTAACACGTATGCATGTGTCTTCTTCTTTTCTTTTCTTTTTTTCTTTTTTTAAATTTTAAACGTATGCATGTGTCTTGCTTCGGCTGGAGATGGTAGTCATCTACTCAACTGATTAATGGATGCTTAATTATACAAGAACGAACAGCTATATAATAGCACCTCTCTGATCATATTTTGATCAAAACTGCTTCGAAGAATTTCCACGAATCTATGATGATTCATAAATTATCTACATGTATTATTTAAATAAGTTACATAATTTTAAAATTGAGTGACTAAAAATATGAATGAATAATTGTTTGAGTAATATAAATTAGAAGAACTTTCCTTCCAATCAATTTAAAGATAATTTTGCCTATCATATATACTTTAAACACTATCGAAAATGTTTGTGTTTTTTTGGATATTTGAGCCTCGTTAAAATAATAATAATTACTTTTAAAACTCTATTTAAAATGTTATTTTTTATAGGCTATAATGTCAACTCATTTTAAATAAGGAAGCTAAGAAAACAGTTTTTTATTATATTTGCATTGCATGTATGTTTTTCTTTGCTTATCTATAGAATTTGTTTTGAAGGTAAGGTTCATTATGTCCCTTGACAAGGTGTAATTTTTTTTTTTTTTACTAAATAAAATTCTCTTATACCGTCAGTATTTACATGATACTTCTAGCCCACCCTAAAATATTTTCCTGACTCCGCCCCTGATCATATATACTTTAAACACTATCGAAAATGTTTGTGTTTTTTGGATATTTGAGCCTAAAAATCTATTAAGTGGTTTTGTATTATATATATTTTTTTCAATGATAAACTTATTTATTTATGTACAATTTTTAAAGTTCTATTAATTTTAGTTGCAGTTGCATTCTTATTCACTAGCTTGTACTACACTTGTGGTAAAATAAGTAAATAAACTATCAGAAAATCCATTGCTCATCCAAATTTTCCTGGAAGCTCCCTACCATGGAAACCGGATAATGTGACCAATAACAATTACGTGGAGCTTGCCCTTACCTTCACTCAGATCAATTTGTAGGTAATTACCTAATGAGAGAGTGATACTTTAGCTCCGAAATATATACAATATTGTAATGTATTGTTCTCCTCATTGTCAAGTTTACTTCTTTTGCGCAGAAAAAACAAAAAAAAACAAAACTTAAAATTATTACCTGCTCTTCTAGTTGACTTTCTCACAAATTTTGTAGGTGATGACGGTCTGTCTATAAAAGTGTTGAATTATCTGTCTATAGTTATGTTATAATAGTTGTTTATCAAAAAAACTTATGTTATAATTGTTTTTATTTTTATTTTATTTAAAAAAATGTTAAAGTTATTACAAATTTTATTTTAAAAAACTTATAAATTAATGTGACAATAAATATGATTGGTACCACTTCAAATCTTCAACACATAATAAATAAATGCTTTGATTACTATTTTATGATTGGTGATACATCAATTTATAAAACTTATATAATAAAATTTATAATATCCTTAACATCACTTTTTTATCCTTTTATTTTAGATACTTATCCCATGTAATTATGTTTCCAAATTCACATTTGAAAAAAAGAAAGAAAAAAGTACTAACGGAAATATAATATCAACATCTCCCCCAATATCACATGCCACCCAATAATTGTAGTCTTATCAAACAAATAACTTATAAGTCATAAGGGAAATTGGCAACGATAAACTCTGACCACCGACTTGCAGGACCAACCCCAAGTTGCTTCATGTCCAGGGCAACACCTGAACTAGGTACAATGAAAGAAGAACATATAATATCCAAGTTGGAACAGAATATCCAATTAGATAGAGATAGGGGAAAAGTAGAAAACAAACATATATAAGAATTAAGATAAAGAAAAAGATAAAAGGACGAAGATAGACTCAGTCTCACAACTAAAAGCCAGACGAATAACGTGTTGACCGTTGAAAGGTTTCAGTCGTAAATAACCCACCAGGCCACCACCCACTTGAGGCTACTGTTATTTTCTTCTCTCTTTTTAGCAAGTTGAATTTTAATTAGACACTCACATTTAGAGCGCGTGTAATTTACTACGAGTCACTGCTCGTACAACTGTGGCCAATCAGGATGTTTGCCCAGTCAGCGTGCCCAAGTCAACCGGGATGATCATCCACTCTCTTCAAAAAGTGCGTTCAAAACGTGCAATTTTAAAACCACAAAAGAAGAACGATTTGAATTACTGAAAATTAGAAAAAAACGGAAACTTCGAAAAAGACTCAGACTTAGTCAATCACCAGTCGATGTTTTTTTATACGACGTCGTTTATAGGCCATTTCCATGACCATATATACGTATCCTCGCCTTTCTGAGCTGTGTTTTGCATTCGAAGGAAAAGAAACATTAACAAACACAACAAACCCTTTAAACAACAAACATGTCTTGCTCTGTGGCAATCTTAAACTCTCCGATATTTTCTCCTAGAGTTTCCTCGAGCTTGTGTAAATCCTCAGCTTCTAGTTCTTCTCCTAGAGTCCTTCATGGCCTACCACCAACCCCATCACGCTCATCATCATCATCATCATCACCACAAGTACTACAACCACCACCACCACCTTCTCCCTCATCACCCTCAACGGTTCGGTTCAAGAAACAGATAAGTTTTAGCAATAAGGAGGCTTTGGGTTCAGTTAAAGGTAAAGTTTTGAAGAGGAAGAGGCCGACGAGGATTGATATTCCGGTAATATCATTGAGTTTTGGTGTTGATACACCTAAAGCTGTGGAGAGAGTAGCGGACGTTGTGGAGGTTGAAGGGGATGGATATGCGATTTATTGTAAGCGAGGGAGGAGGGGTGTGATGGAGGACCGGTACTCAGCTGTTGTTGGTGTTCATGGAGATTCCAGACAGGTGCGTACTATCATTTTTTTTTTTTTTGGTTACTGAAGAACAATAGAGGAAAGAAAATACTTCTTATGTAATTGATTTTTGATTGAAGTATTAAATTGGAACATAATGATTTTTTTTTTTCTTCATTTTTTTAACAACTTGACTAAAGTATGACAGGAAATTTTTTATGCAATTTATAGATGGATATTAATATTTATTTGAAATGATTAAGTATAAATGAAATTTCATTTTAATTAAAATCCTTATAACTCAAATTTATTATATGTTGATATATATATTCATATTAAAAAAAATTAAATATTAATCGTTCTTCAATTTCCTTGATCTAAATCCTACAATCAAATAGAATATCATACATGAAAGATGGGTTTGTTCTTTTGTGGAAATTAAGTATATATTTAGGATTTGGAATTTGGTTATTCATTTAATATTTTAGCAAATTAATCAAATTGTTTAATTTTGATATATATAGAGGTATTAACATCTTGTAAGACGTTCAAATTTAGCTGAAAGTCTAATGATTTTGAATCAACAATGGAGAATTAGAATTGCCGGATCAATTGGGAAATGTAGTGATAAATATTAGTCTTTCCTAATAAAGATTAGTGATTGTATGATATTTTAATGGAATATTGCTATTTGAAATGAAGATATAGAAAAGTGTGTGAATAATGAATATTTGAACTTAATTAAGCATTTTCTAAAAGTTAATACTCTCGGATGTATACGTGAGATTAAAATATTTAGGAATAAATGAGGACATTAATATAAATAGTACAGAAACTGCTCCTATTATATATGAGAGGGGTTTCAATGGGACAAAGATAAAATTTGTTTAGTTTGTGTAAAAATGATTTGGAACCTGGCTTGATAGTATTATATCATTGCAGGCTTTCTTTGGTGTTTTTGATGGGCATGGAAGTGCAAAAGCTGCTGAATTTGCAGCCAACAATATGGATAGGCATATAATGGATCAATCCAGGAAGAGGTGTGAAGAGGAAATTGTGGAAGCAGTTAGAGATGGTTACCTGACCACAGATGCCGAATTTTTGAAGGAGGGTGTTGGAGGTGGTACTTGTTGTGTGACTGCATTGATACAAGAAGGTAATCTTGTGGTCTCAAACGCCGGTGACTGTCGTGCAGTTATAAGTCGAGGAGGAATTGCTGAGGCCCTCACATCTGATCATCGGCCCTCAAGGGAAGATGAAAAAGAACGAATTGAAACCATGGTAAATAGCTATGTGAAAGATACTATAAATTTTATTATATAAGTCTTACATAATGATGTGTCATCAATAAAAAAAAATGAATAATTGAGATATTTATTTATTATACTGTTAAAGTGACACCAATCCTATTTATTATAGCCTCAGTTTATAAAAGTTGGTTATAATTTTAATATTTTCTTAAACCTAGTACTTTGTAATGATCCATTTTTTCAATAATCATTTTGTAGGGTGGTTATGTGGATTGTCACCACAATGCTTGGAGAGTACAGGGATCCCTTGCTGTATCAAGAGGAATTGGAGATAAACATCTTAAACAATGGATTATAGCAGAACCGGAGACCAAAGTCTTAAGGATTAAGCCTGACTGCGAGTTCTTAATTCTAGCCTCTGATGGTCTTTGGGACAAGGTAATTAACTTCAAAACGATTGTCATTCGGGGTGACCCCTTAAAATGGGACATAGTATATATATGAAATTAAAATCATTTTGCTCAATGAATTTGCTTCTAAATATGTTTTTTTTCCTTTCTTATTTCAGGTTAATAATCAAGAGGCAGCAGATGTGGTTCGTCCTTTGTGCACTGGAGTAGAAAAGCCGAAGCCATTGTTTGCTTGTAAAAAGCTCGTTGATCTATCAGTAACAAGAGGCTCTACAGATGATATAAGTGTGATGATAATTCAGTTAGGCCATTTTATTACATTATTTTAACAATAAGATAGAAAAAAATTAGATGAGGATATATGGGAGAATTATAGTTGTCGTGCAAGTGATTTTTTTGGAGAAACTTGCAGCTTTAGGAAAGCTAGAAAGCAAGATCTTTTTGGGATGTTATTAAGCCTCTCCTAGGATTGCCCTAGTAGAAGAGTTATAAAACATATCATCATGCATGCATGTACCTCTTATTAATATTAATAGCTTGTATTACCCTATTCTAGTGAAAGTATTTATTTTGAGCTAAACAAAAAATATGTCTGCTCTCTCTTTTTATTTTTATTTTTGTCTGGTTGAGGTAATATTGTTTAAAAAAAATAATTAAGACGTCTCACTTATGATAGAGTTTTCCTTCAACTAATTTAGAAGAAAGTTCTTTTTTTTTTGAAGAATAATTTAGAAGAAAGTTCATTCATCCATTACGTGACAACTTAATTAAAAAACTATTCACATGTAAGGTTAGTAACATGTTCTACTTAATAGTCATGTGATCTATTTAGATTATTTACAAAATAATGTAATATGATATACGTGAATGATCTTATAAACCGTCACGTTTTGAGTTTCAAGAGATTCCTGGTTTGAAGGAAAACTTTGTCCATGTCGCAACTAGGAATTTATCTTTTATGAGCTAGAATTATATGATAATTATAAATGTGGTAATGAAGTATTTTATGAAACAATAAATCTAAAAAATATCATATACATTTGAACTAACTCTAATAAATTGTCATCGTGGTACAAAACGAAACAAACATAAACTAAATATCCCAATAAAAATTATTACTTATGCCCTCTTAGAAAACTAAAATTATCAAGGATCAAAACTAAATTAAGTTTTGAGCAATTTCTCTTTCAATATATACAATCAAATTATATGCAAAACAACTCTTCTTTATAGATTTTAAGGATGCTCTTTGGGAATTTAATTAACAAAAAAAATATTCCGGTGAAATGAAAATTGCATTAAACAAATTATAAGTACAAAGTATAGGGTATATGAACCCCCGAAGTGTCTACCATTAACTTGCTTAATACGAAAGAAGAGGATGATTAAGATATCGATATAACACAAAAGTCTCTAGCAAGCTATGCTTGCCTTTGCCAAGCGACGAATAAATGTCCTTATATATGCACATGTTGATGTTGAGCCTCATCATATGATTGGATTATAGATATGCAATCGTCAATCAAAACACTATAATAATGAAATTTAATAGATAAACTTGTAAAAGACTCGAGGATGACCACTGCTGATTTGCATCAAAATTAATCTACAAGCTTGACCAAGGTAATGTGTAACTTAGCAAAACGGTATTCGCTATTTGGGAATTGAAGTCCTATAAAAATAATTCAAAAGTGTATCACTTTCTAAATTGTCAACAATATTTTATTTTAAATAATGTACCACTTGGAAAAAAAAGATCAACGAGGTAATTTGAGTTGGCTACTTGGCTATGATTTCCAAACACTCAAATCTCATGCATATCATAAATCAAAGATTTAATCAACCAATTAGGGTTGTCACCTCTTACTTACAAGTGGCCTTAATTGGAAGTGGATCACCCTTGGCAATCATGTAGTTCACCGTGATGAATTGTATTAGAAATGAATAAATATTGCCATAAACCTATAACGACAAGTATGATATTTATTATTTTTCTTTTCCTACAAGCATTCCAATAAATTGGACCCGAATGATGTACTTGACCGTGAGCCCATATACCTTTTATCATTTTTTTAATCTTTTCCTTTTCGATAGGAGAAAGTAAAAAGGAACAAAGCATCTTATAAGCTTTAAGCCTTTACCATTAATATCCTCATAAAATATTCTATAGAGATTAGTTGGAAAATTTGAAGCACAAATATAAGTAAATGAAATTAATATGAGTATCTTAAAATAATCTCATAAAACCATAAAACAAGTTGATTAATTAATTTTGTATGCAAATATTATTTATTAAACGTAAAGTGTTAACTTAAAAAAAAAAGAAAAAAGAATAGCCTAGCATATAGTTATATTATTCATCAAATTATTACAAAAGAGTATAATTAGTTTAATAATTTTAATGTAGACGCGTGAAAGGGCTCTTTTATTATACACATACCCTGTAAAAATAATGTATCCCTTGGTACAATCACGGTCTATAAAAACTCAATCTTTATTGTTTTATTATAAACAACCCAAAGAGAGGTAGTGTAGTGGTCAATCAACTCTGAGTGAGCCGTAAACTCAAACGTCTTGAGTTCAAGTAGTTATTGCCCCCTTGTGGCTATTAGACTGGGAAAATTTATTACCCTTTGAATTATATAAGATGTACTTGCGAGAAATTTCTTATTGAGGGCCTATGCACCCTCGAGAATAGTTGAAGCATTTGCTTCAAATATCTGGTGCGAATCGAGAATTCTAGATATAAATTTATCAATAAGTTTAGATACCCAATAAATTTCACAAATTTTGTCAAAATAGTGGATGAGACTGATTTATATTAGTTTATAATAAAAATAATACAAGTGATGATTTTATGCGAGAGTATTGTTAGTTATTACTTATTACACATCTTAATCAAATGCGAAAAAAATTGTGCCTCAAACATCGGTGAAAGTTAATTCTGGTAAAATTCAGAAAAGGTTTGGGTCTAGTTTATAGAAACTCTAGACCATTAAGATACTGCCACGTGTATCTCCATGGTTCAGTGCAAAAGCCATTCCCGTAAAATTCAGTTTGACACAATATGTCAGAACTCAGAACCCATAAGTGTCAGGCTGGGCCGGACCCGAACCGGCTTCTATAAAACCGAAGAAAGAAAATTCCGCATCGCGCACCAAAGGCAAGGCACACCTTAATACGTCCATTTCCTTTCGAGGAGATTTTTTATTGTGTTTCCTTTTGCTTTCACCAAGCCTCTGCGATTCCTGCTTCTCGTTATTCCGTTGCAATCACATTTCCCTTTTTCCATTTATTAATTCCCAAATCACAGCTCAAACTCTCTCTCAGCTCTCGCTGTAGATCTCTCCATCTCCTTCGCTCTGAGGGTCCTTGGGTTTGGTCGCTGCTTCAGATCTTGCAGCGATTCGAATCCCCTGTGAGCTTCCATCTCCGACTCTCAATTGGTGATTCAATCACAGCCACAGATCTGAGCTTTCGATATCTCGCCGTCGATCTGATTCAAACACCATGGCGGCTGCCAACGCTCCGATCACCATGAAAGAGGCCCTAACTGTCAGTCCTCTATCATTTTCCTCTATTTCGTCACTTCGATTCGATGCTTTCTCTTTGAACTTTATGCTTAATTTGAAATTATAACTTTGTTTTGAGCTGAAACTGATTTGCTTTCATTAATTACGATAATTTAGTAATCCCTGTTCGTTCGATTTCGATTTTAGGTCAAATACTGTGCTATACTTTCCTCGATTTGCTATTTTAAACAGTGCTTTTAATGCTTAGTATGTGTCAAGGTTTATTTGGATTAGAAGTGTTTGGATTCTACTCAGATCTGTAAAATTTAACATTCCTTTTATAGTTGTTTGATAATTTATCTCATAGAAGCTGAGTGATGAGCTTGTGTGATCTGATGTAATTGCAGCTACCGAGCATTGGGATTAATCCACAATTCATTACGTTTACTCATGTTACTATGGAATCGGATAAGTACATATGCGTTCGGGAAACGGCGCCGCAAAATAGCGTTGTTATTATTGATATGAGTATGCCAATGCAGCCTTTGAGGAGGCCTATTACCGCAGACTCGGCGCTTATGAATCCAAATTCCAGAATCCTTGCCTTGAAAGGTAGGACATCGTTATCAATTTTGTATTTGGCATTGCAGATTCGCATTTGGAATTGTGTTTGTTTCCACTCATGTTGATGTTGTGTGATCATAAAATATGGGGAATTTTTTGTTCTTATATCTATTAACTGCTTGGTATGCAATTAGTTTAACCTCAAGCATGTGCTCTATTTGGTGTACTTTGAATTTAACTGTATGATCCATTTTTTAACTAATGCAACTAGTTGAACCGGTGGTGTCATGCCCTGTGTTACTTGTATACCAATCAATACTGCCTGAGTATTGTAGCTTTACAGGTCAAGTAAGAATATTATGGTTGAGAAGATAATTGTGATGTGATGTAGATTAGTTTTTTGTTCTTCTGGTGAAAAATGAAGGGTGTTTTTTTTGTAGAACTATATATATTATATATTTTGGGTTTGTGCACACCTGTTATTCTTTGTTCTTGCATTGTTTCGGCTCATTAACTGTGTTTGTAACATTCTTCTGAAGCCCAAATCCAAGGAACTAATCAGGATCACTTGCAAATATTTAACATCGAGATGAAAGCAAAAATGAAATCTTATCAGATGCCAGAGCAGGTGAGAACTATTTTTTTTTAGAATCTTCATTACAGTTCATGTAATATTTGATGGTCCACTTTATTCCATTGAGATCAAAATCACTTAGCTAAACCAATTCTCCTTGCTTCCTGTATAGATTGTCTTTTGGAAGTGGATTACACCAAAGATGCTGGGCCTGGTGACACAGACCTCAGTATATCATTGGTCGATTGAAGGTAAGCTGGTTTTATTTAACCTATTTTAGTATAATGCTGCCATAGTTTTTCAGGTTATAATGTTCTTGTTTCATGGATATGTTCATATTTACGGTATCGATTTTCTTGCTATTGATGGTCTTCACTACGTCTCCTTATGTAGGTGATTCTGAACCTTTAAAGATGTTTGATAGAACGGCAAATTTGGCAAACAATCAGATCATAAACTATCGATGTGACCCTTCTGAAAAGTGGTTGGTTTTGATTGGAATTGCTCCTGGTGCACCCGAGGTATGTTACTAATTCTGTTAATGCCTTTACTAAGTTGGTTACATCATTACCTGAATGAGCTCTAGCTCATGTGACATTTTCTCTCACCCTTAAGAATGAGGGGGAGGGTGAGATCATGGTTCCAAAATCCACTATGTGTGCAACTTATGGATAAAAAGTTTGGTTACATCGTTACTTTAAAAAAACAGAAGTTGGTTGCATCTCATGTATAGAGGGCGTGATGCTTTCTCGCATCTAAGGGATTTATAGAACTGCTATTCAATTGAAAACCTGTTTTACCGAAAAAACAAGGATATACATGGTAGAATACATGTAATTTGGATGCTTTGCAGTCCTTGGGGTTGGTTAATCTACCATGTCTAATTGAAATTGTATAAAACTTTTGGGAACACGGAGTTCACCTGTCCCCTGCAGTACAATCTGTTAGATCTGGCCATTAAATAATATATGAGTTTCAGTAGCTTATACTATTGGATTGGATGCTTCAACACATATCGCATAATCATGTGCTTATTTTACTCATCAAATATAATTTGAGTTTCAGTTTCCATGCAGTTTTTTATCTTGTAATTTGTCAGATGCTACCCCATATGTAGTTATATGATGATTTTTTTTGGATATATATATATATGTATATATTTACAACTTTGGTGGTATTCTGGTTTTGATTTCCTCATCCCATTTTTTTTATAGAGGCCACAATTGGTCAAAGGGAATATGCAACTTTTCTCAATTGATCAGCAGCGCAGTCAAGCTCTTGAAGCACATGCTGCATCATTTGCTCAATTTAAGGTGCCACAGTTTCTCTTTCCTAGTATCTTTCCAACATTGCATACACACCCCCACACACACAACAGAGTTCTATGAATGTTGCTAAATCTTTATGTTTTTTACAGGTTCCAGGAAATGAGAATCCTTCTGTTCTTATTTCTTTTGCCACAAAGACCCTGAATGCTGGACAGATCACATCAAAGTTACATATTATTGAGCTTGGTGCCCAGCCAGGTGAACTTACTAATTCTAATTACATTTAGATTCTGTGTTCTGTCTTACTTTCTTTTTTTTAGAATACATAATTAGTTCATTACTTTTTGTCCTCCCTGAAAACAAAAAGAGATTGTTAAGGATGAAAGCACATAATTACTTTTGGTGTTAATCAGTTATAGGTTGCAACTGCTGGCATGATAACTGGAACTAGGTATCTCGGCCACAAAATTTATTTAAAATCACATAATCTGATAGATTGGATCTAGACGTGGTGCCTGGATTGGAATATTGATAATAAGTTATGCGCGAGCAAGGGTGGTGTTGTGTTGTAAATTATCAAAATTTCAACGGAGAAAGGAGAAATCAGAAAAAATATGGAAAATATAATATTATACAAGTTTTCACATGGTTTTATGTTTGAACGCTTGATTTGTGATTTTGGAGAAGTTGGACTTTGACTAAATCATCTAAAATTTTGCTATGTTTGGGCTTGTCAAGATGTGTCCTGGAATTTATGAATATAGGAAGTAGGAAGTCGAGATTTTTGAAGCTTGTTTGTTATCATGTGGGAAGCCTCAAGGCAGACTGAATTAGTTGAAAGAATTTGACAATTTGTAGTTGTTGGTCTTATTGCTTACCATTCCTACTCCTGTGATTTTTCTGGAGTCAATAAATTTCTAACTTTGCATTTTTGTTGGTAGGGAAGCCGTCTTTTACAAAGAAACAAGCAGATCTTTTCTTCCCGCCAGATTTTGCCGATGACTTTCCAGTTGCAATGCAGGTATCAAAGTTGCTGGTTCTTGTTGCTTGTTGTAGTAAACAGCAGCATCATTGTTATTAATGAATTTGTTATTTGACAGATATCCCAGAAATACAATTTGATCTATGTGATCACCAAGCTTGGGCTATTATTTGTTTATGACATGGAGACCGCTACTGCGGTATACAGAAATAGAATCAGTCCAGATCCAATATTTTTGACAGCAGAAGCTTCGTCATTGGGAGGGTTCTACGCCGTCAATAGGCGTGGACAGGTGCTACTGGCTACTGTCAACGAACAAACAATTGTGCCATTTGTCAGTGGCCAGGTATGTTGACAATCTTGCATTTTCTTCAAGGTTTTATGGGAAAATAACTATTGTGTTTACAAATATTATCTGGTTATTTTTACAGTTGAACAATTTGGAACTAGCTGTCAATCTTGCCAAAAGAGGGAATCTTCCTGGTGCTGAGCAGCTGGTAAGCTGATTCTTTTTCTATCTAAATATAGTAACGATTGTGTTAATTAGAATGGTTCTGGCAGATAAAAGTAAGTACCAAAGTCAAAACTCGGTAATTCATTTAATGTAGTGATGCTATCATGCTATGGTCTGTGATTTTGCTAATGCTTTGATAGTTTGGATTTTTTTAATTATCAAAACACTCTATACACCAATATTGTGTACCCCTCTCAAGTATCCACCATGGATGTGGACATGGAACTTGTCCAACTTATGTTCATGCTTCTTTTATTTCTTTATTCTGTTGCAGTTAGAACTTGTGCTCTCACAGTGATGGAAGCAATGATGTTTCATGTTGCACATGATGAACAGTCATGTATCTAATTAAATGTTCTTGATGTTTAACTGGTCCATATCTTTTTTTGCTGCGCGCTTTCCTATAATACTGAAAATCTGGGAATGTGCTTCCTTGGATGTCTCAGGTTGTTCAACGTTTCCAAGAATTGTTTGCCCAAACGAAGTACAAAGAAGCTGCGGAGCTTGCTGCTGAGTCTCCACAAGGAATCCTCCGTACACCTGACACAGTTGCAAAATTTCAGGTTTTACAATTTGCTTTTCCAGTCATCATATTTCATTCATTGCTAATATGTTCATAGCTTCAACACTGTTCATCATTGTGTATGTTGTGCATGTCATTTTGTCTTCATTTGATTTCTTGCCAATCTGGATCTCACTGTATAAGCGTTGTTGTATTGATTTGTTTATGCATTTTTGGCAGTTTCTGAATAAAACATATAATAGTAGATATGTGTTTGTATAAAGAGGAAGCAGACCACATATTTCACATGTTCCTTGTTACAATTATGTTAAGGAATGGGAAACGATAAAGGACCCTTAATCGACCAAATTAGCATAAAATGTACTTGATGAGTATAATAGTAGATACATGTTTGTTTGGAGAGGAAACAAACCACATATTTCACATGTTCCTTGTTACAAATATGTTAAGGAACGGGTAACGGTAAATGACCCTTAATCAACCAAATTAGCATAAACTGTAGTCGATGAGTTGAGATTGTATGAAATATTGGCTGTTTCCCTGTCTGAATGGAACTTTCCCTGAAATATACCTTTTATATAAAGTTGACATTTTGCCCTGTTGCAGAGTGTTCCTGTTCAAGCTGGGCAAACACCACCTCTGTTGCAGTATTTTGGGACACTATTGACGAGAGGAAAGCTTAATGCATTTGAGTCGTTGGAATTATCACGTCTAGTTGTGAACCAGAACAAAAAGAATCTTTTGGAAAATTGGTTGGCAGAGGATAAGCTGGAATGCAGCGAGGAACTAGGGGATCTTGTGAAGGTTTGATGTGCAATTCGGGATTTAATTATATCAAATACTCTTCTCCTGAATAAAATTTATTGGGTCTCTTGTTTACTTAATCCCAAAGCTGCCGGATTTGAAATTACATTTTTTGTTGTATTCATATTGGCAATTACGTTTCATTGTATTGTAGACTGTGGATAATGATCTAGCATTGAAAATATATATTAAAGCCAGAGCAACTCCGAAAGTCGTCGCTGCTTTTGCTGAGCGGAGGGAGTTTGACAAAATTCTGATCTACTCAAAGCAGGTGAAGGGATGCTTTTTATTACTATTG
Source organism: Fagus sylvatica (assembly GCA_907173295.1). Classification (NCBI taxonomy): domain Eukaryota; kingdom Viridiplantae; phylum Streptophyta; class Magnoliopsida; order Fagales; family Fagaceae; genus Fagus; species Fagus sylvatica. The sequence continues at coordinate 37,384,380 of OU015769.1, forward strand.
TTATTATCGTGATTATTATTATTACTATATTTTTCTGGTATTTTGTCAAGTTATTCTGTGGTCTGAGCATATTTTGTTTCTTTGTTGCTTTAGGTTGGGTACACTCCAGACTATCTATTCCTTTTGCAAACCATTCTTCGTTCAGATCCTCAGGTATTGCATAGTATTCACCGCTTGTTTGTATGTTTTGTAATTTTTAGTACTTGAAGGTCAAAACATTTGAAAATCACACGTTCTATCAGAGTAAAACCTTTTCATATGTTGCCAATGATCTTTTTCTTGATAACTATTTTGGTGTAACATTGTTTTGAAACTATATTTTAATCAACACGGTTTTAGTCTAGGATAGGCTTTTTCTTTTTGGGACTATAGAGCTAATATCTATTTTTGGAATGTAGGGGGCTGTGAATTTTGCATTAATGATGTCTCAAATGGAGGGAGGTTGTCCAGTTGATTACAATACCATAACAGATCTCTTTCTTCAGGTTTGTTGACTCTAATGGTACTTGTGTTGTTATATTGATTTAATAACGATGTTCTGTGCTTTTCCATTGTTATTGCTTCAGGTTTTGTATTCCACTTGTCAACAAGATTCATAGGGCATAAATTAATTCTCATTTTTGCAAATTTTGCTGAAGATTAATTTTATAAATGATTATAGTTAATAGTTTTTTGCTTCCGATTCATTGTTTTTTTCAGAGGAACTTGATCCGTGAGGCGACGGCTTTCCTATTAGATGTTTTGAAGCCAAATCTTCCTGAACATGGTTTCCTTCAAACAAAGGTTTTCTTGACTCCCCCACTTTATTTGTTAATGCTCTATGATTTCTGTTTGTATAATTGTACTCATTTTCAGCACCGTAACACTTTCTTTTATATAGGTCCTGGAAATCAATCTGGTAACTTTTCCAAATGTAGCTGATGCTATATTAGCCAATGGAATGTTCAGCCACTATGATCGTCCTCGAATTGGCCAACTATGTGAAAAAGCCGGTCTTTATATTCGTGCTCTGCAAGTAATGTTTTCTTGCAGTTCTTTGTTATTCATCGATTTTTTCTTACAGTTAGTTAAATGTTATTGAGTTCAACATTTCACTTCTGATGCAGCACTATACAGAGTTGCCAGATATTAAACGTGTCATTGTGAATACACATGCAATTGAGCCACAGGTTTATGTACTCCAATGCTTATATCTTTCTGTGCATGATGGAATTTCTTAAATTTCCAGCTGACTTTGTGGTTCATTACAGTCACTTGTAGAGTTTTTCGGCACTCTGTCACGAGAATGGGCTTTGGAGTGTATGAAGGACCTTTTATTGGTCAATCTAAGAGGCAATCTTCAGATAATTGTGCAGGTAAACGTCATTGTCTTGTGTTATGTTATCGAGTATCTTAATTAGTAATTAACTGAAGCTTCTTATACACATCTATGCAGGCTGCCAAGGAATATTGTGAACAGTTGGGTGTTGATGCATGCATAAAACTTTTTGAGCAATTTAAGTCATATGAAGGGTTGTACTTTTTCCTTGGGTCATATTTGAGCTCCAGGTAATCTATTCAATTAAGAAAACTTAAAACTTTGGTTAGTCATGGCAAGTCCATTTTGTTATTTGCTAATTCATTTTCGTATATGGGACAGTGAGGACCCTGACATTCACTTTAAGTACATTGAGGCAGCTGCTAAAACTGGACAAATCAAAGAGGTGGAGCGTGTGACCAGAGAGTCGAATTTCTACGACCCTGAGAAAACAAAGAACTTTTTAATGGAAGCGAAGCTTCCAGATGCACGTCCACTAATTAATGTTTGCGACCGTTTTGGATTTGTTCCAGATCTCACACACTATCTGTACTCAAACAACATGCTTCGTTACATTGAAGGTTATGTTCAAAAGGTATGAGGTTTTAAACTTTTATGTGTTACTTTTGGGCACGCTGAACTTTTGCCAATGTCTTACCTGATACATGAATTTTACTCGTTTCTTGTACTTGAAGACTTTTTGTGTTTCTTTTGATAGGTGAACCCAGGGAATGCTCCTTTAGTTGTGGGGCAGCTGCTAGATGACGAGTGTCCTGAAGATTTTATCAAAGGCTTGATTCTTTCTGTCCGTTCTTTGCTTCCAGTGGAGCCCCTTGTGGAGGAATGTGAGAAGAGGTGGTGACCCAACTATATTTCATCGCTTCATGGTTCTTGTTTTCAATTCTTGATATTTTTCTCATGTTTTCTTTGTGATATTTAGGAATCGACTTCGTTTGCTCACTCAGTTCTTGGAGCATCTTGTGAGTGAGGGAAGCCAAGATGTACATGTTCACAATGCTTTGGGTAAAATCATCATTGATAGCAACAACAATCCAGAGCACTTCCTCACCACCAACCCCTATTATGATTCCCGTGTTGTGGGTAAATATTGCGAGAAACGTGATCCTACCCTGGCAGTTGTGGCCTATCGGCGAGGTCAATGTGATGAAGAGCTCATCAATGTCACAAATAAAAATTCTTTGTTCAAACTGCAAGCGAGGTTTGTGATTTGTTCTGTTTATTTAATTTTTGTTTACATTGTAAATGTGGTGCTTGGAAGTTTATTAACTCATACTTCGATTGCAGATATGTGGTAGAAAGGATGGACACTGATCTTTGGGAGAAAGTTCTTAACCCTGATAATGTCTATAGAAGACAGCTCATTGATCAAGTTGTGTCTACTGCTTTGCCTGAAAGCAAGAGCCCAGAACAAGTTTCTGCAGCTGTAAAGGCTTTCATGACTGCTGATCTGCCTCACGAATTAATTGAGCTCCTTGAAAAGATTGTGCTGCAGAACTCCGCATTCAGTGGGAACTTTAATCTGCAAAACCTGCTTATTTTGACAGCGATTAAAGCAGATCCATCTAGAGTTATGGATTACATTAATAGACTAGACAACTTTGATGGACCTGCAGTTGGGGAAGTGGCTGTGGAAGCCCAACTGTATGAGGAAGCATTTGCAATTTTCAAGAAGTTTAACTTAAATGTTCAGGCTGTCAATGTCTTATTGGACAATATCCAAAGCATTGAACGGGCTGTGGAGTTTGCATTCCGTGTTGAAGAAGATGCTGTTTGGAGCCAGGTGGGCAAGGCTCAACTCAGGGAGGGCCTGGTGAGCGATGCCATTGAGTCATTTATTCGTGCAGATGATGCAACTCAATTTTTGGATGTTATTCGTGCTTCTGAGGATGCAAACGTTTACCATGACTTGGTGAGGTACCTTCTGATGGTTAGGCAGAAGGTGAAAGAGCCCAAGGTGGACAGTGAGCTCATCTATGCATATGCCAAGATTGATAGGCTGAGTGACATTGAAGAGTTCATTCTCATGCCAAATGTGGCTAATCTCCAAAACGTTGGTGATCGCTTATATGATGAAGCCCTTTATGAGGCTGCAAAAATAATATTTGCATTTATATCTAATTGGGCCAAGTTGGCTGTCACACTTGTGAAACTAAAACAATTCCAAGGTGCAGTTGATGCAGCAAGGAAAGCTAACAGTTCAAAAACATGGAAGGAGATTTGCTTTGCTTGTGTTGATGCAGAGGAGTTCCGCTTAGCTCAGATATGTGGGCTCAACATTATTATACAGGTGAAATGTTGCGTTCTCTTTACTTTCTTTGAATTTTGAAGATCTGTTTCCATTCAGCTTCTATTGCATGGATTTTTGGAAGTTTGAAAGATGGACCCCTGCGGAGTATGAAGATGAGAACCTTTGCTTTAGTGGTTGGCAGTGTTTCATGCTTGGCATATTTTTTGTCACATAACCAGCATGTTCTATATTGATAATTGATATATTTGCTTAACCTTTACTTGATGTTGCGCTGTGTTATGAATCTTATAGGTGGATGACTTGGAAGAGGTCAGTGAATATTACCAGAATAGAGGATGCTTCAATGAGCTAATCTCTCTTATGGAGAGTGGTTTAGGTTTGGAACGTGCACATATGGGCATCTTTACAGAGTTGGGAGTTCTGTATGCTAGATACCGTCCTGAAAAGCTTATGGAGCACATCAAGTTGTTCTCAACCCGTCTCAATATTCCAAAGCTTATAAGAGCCTGTGATGAACAACAGCATTGGAAGGAACTCACCTATTTGTATATCCAATATGATGAATTTGACAATGCTGCAACTACTATAATGAACCATTCCCCTGAGGCATGGGATCACATGCAGTTTAAAGATGTTGCAGTTAAAGTTGCTAATGTGGAGCTGTATTACAAGGCTGTGCACTTCTACTTGCAAGAACATCCAGATCTTATTAATGATCTTCTCAATGTGCTTGCACTTCGTGTGGACCATACACGTGTTGTTGACATTATGCGGAAGGTATTACTTCTTTGTTTATGATCTTAATTGAATTTAAGATTATGACTTTCTTTGCATGGCTCTAACTCCGGTGTTTTTTTTTTTAAATCATGTGAGATCAGGCTGGTCACCTGCATCTTGTGAAGCCATATATGGTTGCAGTTCAGAGTAACAATGTAGCTGCTGTGAACGAGGCGTTGAATGGAATATATGTTGAGGAGGAAGACTATGATAGGTTGCGTGAATCAATTGATCTGCATGATAACTTTGATCAAATTGGCCTTGCACAGAAGGTTAGATGCAATTATTTTACTTTGTGAATCTCTCTGAACAAGTCCAATTGCACAGGTCTCATTGATTTGTGTTTGTGCAGATCGAGAAACATGAGCTTCTTGAAATGAGACGCGTTGCTGCTTATATTTACAAGAAAGCTGGCAGGTGGAAGCAGTCCATTGCATTGTCAAAGAAAGACAACCTTTACAAAGATGCCATGGAGACAGCCTCACAATCTGGTGAGCGTGAACTTGCAGAGGAATTGCTGGTTTACTTCATTGAAAAGGTACCTAATTAAGTTCTTAAAATCTTTACCATTTTACTCAATGAGATTTAGATAGGATTTACTTGGGCATGCATTTTCATAGACGTTGCCTATCGAATGGAATTATTAGGTATTTACAATTGCATATACCAAAGCTTTCTCACTAAATAGTAATGTTAGTTTGCAATGGTAGTTTTTTCGGGATCTCTTTTCTACCTTCTACTCAGTTAGTCCTGGAGAATGTAGGGATGTTGCCATGTGAAGGATGTTAAACAATCAACTTCCCAGATTTGGAAAAAAATGATTTTTCCCTGCCTTTTGCTTTTGATTTTCAAGCATGATGACTTATATCACATCTAATGAATTTGGGTGTATATAATTTATGTTTATCTATTATTTTATTCTAATTGTGGTATTTATGTGCTTGTGCAGGGAAAGAAGGAATGCTTTGCTTCATGCCTCTTTGTTTGTTATGATTTAATTCGGGCGGACATTGCTCTTGAACTTGCCTGGATGAACAATATGATCGACTTTGCTTTCCCATATCTGTTGCAGGTGATTTACTATCATTTGAACTTTGAAATTCGAGGCTCTTATTTTTGGCTTAAATAAGCTTGTGTTTAGGTGCTAAGTTTGTTTTGTCCAGTGTGAGGTATTGAGCTCATGCTTGCCACCTAGTGTTCATGGATCTTGGGTTTGGTTTTAATAGATTATGTTTCTTAACATAGACCCTGCTTCTGTTGATTGGTTTTTTTGATCATTTGTTGGTGCCACCTTTGCTGGTACGAATTTTAGTGTTTTATTGGGGGCATTAATATACCCCTTAGTTATTTTGGATTTGGGAACAAGGGTTAAAGTGTTTGGAGGGGGGGAGAGGGGAGATGGGGCGAGGACTGCAATTTATTGTATAGTCTATAGGCTCAAGGGGTCTAAAAAAGAAATAAATTATAAATCATTTTGTTCTTTTATTATCAACGGTTCTGCTTTGTGTAATCTAGTCTTGCTCACCTTCTTTGAGTTTTACACTTGTATGTTTAGTGTGCAGCGGGAAGTTGTTAAATGTGGAAATCGTATTTGGAATCTCATTTACAATTTTTTCTCACCTTTTCTTTCCTTTTGTAGTTCATCCGTGAGTACACGGGCAAAGTTGATGAACTTGTTAAGGACAAAATTGAGGCTCTGAATGAGGTTAAGGCTAAAGAGAAGGAAGAGAAGGATGTGATGGCACAACAGGTAATCATTTCAAAGCTGTTATTTGGTTGGGTTAAATTTGTTCATTGTTCTGGGCTTTGCAGTGGAGGGAGGGTGGGGGGGGATTTATTATTTGTGCCTATCCTATGAATTTGTTAAAAGTTACGGGTGTTGATATAATTAGGGATGGCAATGGGGCGGGGGTTCTATCCCCTGCCTCACTCCCCTTGCCCCCCGCATTGGGGGGGGGGGAGGGGGGGGAGTTTGTTTCCTCCCATCCCCACCCCCATGAGCCCTTGCAGGTGCCCACCCCTCCCTTGCCACCACCACTGTGAGTCACCTTGAACCCTTCTTCTTTCTTACACCAAAGCCAAACAACCCAGAAAACAAGTAACAACTCTTCCCAAACACCAGTAATCACTGAAACCCATCTCCAATCCGCTGCACACATCAGTCAAAAGCGCATTCCCATAGCCTAAATCACTCCACACATCCAATACCAGCACAGTCAAACAAGAAAAACACGAACACACTCATGAGAGGGTTGACTGCCTGAGCCTGAGGAGACTGAGAAAGAGACGATGAGAGATTGCCGAGTGAAATGAAAGACAGTGAGAGACTGAGAGAGGAGAGGGCTGAGATGCCTGAAGGAAGGGGGCGGTGGCTAGGGTTTGGTTTGAGGGTGAAATGAGAAAAATGGGTATATATGTGGGTACTGGTAGGGTTATAAAATTGTGTATATACATATTTTTTTTGTTATTTTCTGAGTATACCTGGGTCGGGTGTGGGTTGGGGTATGCATCCCCGCCCTGAACCTGTTACGGGGTTTTTAAATAGCCTCCATCTCCACACCCATTTAGCCCACGGGTCGGGTAAAATCCGCCCCAATCAGAGGCAGGTTAGAACGGGTATCCATGGGTTGGATTTAGATTGTCATCCCTTTGTAAGCCATATTTTAAATTTCTAAGCCTAATATTTTCCCAATTAGATCTTATATGTTCCATACCGGTCTCCCTTCTCTTTGTTCACTCTCTTCTTTGTGGTTCAATAATGATAATATTGGGTCTAATTGATGTGATGTGTGTCCTCTGTTGCAGAACATGTATGCGCAGCTGCTGCCTCTTGCTTTGCCTGCACCTCCAATGCCAGGTATGGGAGGTGGACCGGGAATGGGAGGGTTTGTTCCACCGCCACCTATGGGTGGAATGGGGATGCCTCCTATGCCACCTTATGGTATGCCTCCAATGGGTACTGGCTACTGATACGCGGACATATTGTTCAAGCTGAAGTTAATGATGGAAATTGAGAGTGGAGGGGCAAGGACAACCTAGCGGTTATGGCATTTTTGTCTTGTGTTAGTGCGTGGGGTGTTGGTGCCTCATTTTTTCCCCTTGTTCTAAGGGGGTGAATGTGTAGTTGGAATAATGTCAATTATTTTGTGTCATAAGGGTGTGGATATGTATTGTAATATTCTTTTGGTAGCAGAGGCATTTTTTGGCTGCCGGTAGAGGGCAAGCTGTGGATTCTGTATTTTATTATTTTCTTGTGGTCCAGGAATGGATCCATTATAGTACAGAACACTTGATAGATCATCAACTACCAGTTTGATATATTATGGTTGTGCTTTGATTGATTATTTTTTTAATTTTTTCTTCTTTTTCTTAATGGTGATATCTTCTCTTGTATAGTCCCTTCTCTTATTGTTTGGATTATGTATTGAGTTGCAATCAAAATGAGATCAGAATGATGATTTTCACGGGAAGAAAAAGGTGTCCATTAGGAAATCCTTGTCTGTAGAGCATGTCTTGATTTCTTTCTAAAAGACAAAAGAATTGGAGTTCTGCTTTACGTTTTACAAATTATGCCAAGATGACATGACACGATGACAGAGTATGTGTATATGTCAAGTACACTGCTGTATTACTTTGTAACTTAATATGGTAGAATCGGAGTACTTCAAGCATTTCCCATAGAATTTTGTATTAAAATCGTGGCGGTTATCCTTATATTTTCTCCTTGTTCTTTGTTTATCTAAGTTTTTGTTTCTAACATTTGTATTCTCATCTATTCCCAAACTTTTTCTAGTCTGGTAAAAGTTCGAATATTTTATTGAAATCAGAATTTGAATTTCAAAATAACATACTTGTGTTGACACTTCTGTTTTTGCCGTGTTATTCGTGATGATGTAGCTTTGTTGATTTCCTCTGATAGTTCCAATTTGTATCATGAGTGTCCTATTGTGGCGATCTCTTAGTATTGTCATTTGCTTGTTTAATGAATTCCCTTTTTACGTGATTTTTAGTTAGTGGAATTGGTGAAGTTCTCCTTCCAAGTTCCGACTACATAAAAATAAACTTATTGATGTATTGTCTTGGTGATAAAAACAGTCACACCATAAAATGGACGCCATTTTATGTCTAACATACACTGACACATATTTATATATAAACCTTCCTAAACAAAAATAAGAAGACAAACAATAAGAATCTATCTCAATAAAAGCTCCTCATATTTGTTTTACCCAAATAATAATAATAATAATGGGGCAATTCTTTTTTAATATATCTATTTAAACGGTTAAGATGAAAAGTTAAAAAAGCAAATTCCAATCTCGACCGTCAAAAACTATTGCATAAGATTTGAACGCTTTGGATGTCATGCTATACTGTTCCTTTTCTATACCAAAAAAAAAATAAAAAAAGAGTTTGTGAGGCGGAGATCGTTCTCCTAGAAAAATAAGAGGTTGTCATCTTAATTAAAAATGTAACTCAACTCCACCTAACCCAAATATTAACGGAACCCAAAAAGATGTATGAACTTCTCCGTTAATGCTTTCTTTCTCACTCTCAGGTAATTATACTATACTCTGAGAGTACATTAAATGCGTACTCCCTCTTTTCACAGAAGTCGTGGGTCATGCTAATTAAATTCATGGTAGGATCCACGATTTCTGTGAGAGGAGGGAGTACGTTTTTAATGTACTCCCGGAGTATTATATAATTTTTCCTCACTCTCTCTAACTTTCGGCTAAACATTTCTCTCTTTGACTTTTGGTATATTCTATGAGAGGTCAAGGGAGATGCAATTTAATTCCTCCAATAATTTCATGAGTCTATCTCTAGAGGTTTTTATTTTACTTCAGCTTTAGAAGTTACTAGTTAGAGAGAAAGCATTAACAAGAGGTTAATAGGTTTTTATAGGTTCCATTACTATTTGGATTGGGTGGAGCTGAGTTGGATTTTAATTGAAGTGGCAAGCTCTGATTGAGGCAGTTAAGTCACATTGCAGCAAGCAATTCCACCTTAACATATTCCAGCTGGTATACTGAGTCTTCATAGTTTACCACCCTTTTCCAGCTCCAGAATTGCGTTCAACTTCATGGCTATTGCATTTCTGATTTGGGCTCTGATCACTGCTCTCTCAGCCTTTATTTTGAAATTATCTCTACGCATAATCAGTGGCAGACGGAACAGAAAGAGAGCCGTGGGGTTCTTCCATCCGTACACCAACGATGGTGGCGGCGGAGAGAGAGTTCTTTGGTGCGCCGTCAAAGCCATCCAAGAAGAGAGCCCTGACCTTGACTGCGTTGTCTACACCGGAGACCACGATGCCTCGCCTCAGAGCTTGACGGGTCGCGCCCTCGATCGCTTCGGAGTCAAGCTACTTAACGCTCCTAAGGTTCTCTCTCGCTCTCTCTTTCTCTCTGATTTGTTATTTTGGTTTTGTAGTCTCTGGTTTGAGAATCATGTGTGTAATGATCTGGAATTAGTCAAATTAGCTTATTGGAATTGGGATTTGGTTAATTGTAAGTTTGAGGATTTTTTGACTCTTGGTTTAAATCATGTAGTGTGGAAAATGTTAAAGATGTATCAATTTGTGAAAGTTTCGAAATTAAACAAATTTCAGGACTCGTATAATTTTGTAGTGAGAGTTATATATATTCTTTCAAGAGGCAGTCTTATTGCTGATATGTTAGTATATACATAATAGAAGTAATATAGAGTATGACTTCGGATAGAATTGAATGGCGGAAAACAATACTATCCAGTGTGTTTTGAACACCTGAGCTACGATGGAAATGTCATTTGAGCCAAAACTCAAGGCTGAGATGTTAGTCCGTAATAATCTGCCGCGAACCTAGAGCATTTAATTGCCTTGTGTAACACTTTATCTCCAATTTGTAGGAAATGTGCTGTGATTGTGTACTTTATTGCAGTGATTGATCATACTTATTATGGTAGGTAGTTGATTCTTTGTTCATTTGATGTTAGTAGCTGTTACCGTACGTTTCATTGCAAATATTAGTCAATATCTGAATTTTTTGTTGCTTTGTTACCATTATTATATTATCTAAGTTTTTGATATCTTATATGCTCAGGTGGTGCATCTGTATAAAAGGAAGTGGGTTGAAGAAACCACTTACCCTCACTTCACTATGATTGGTCAAAGTCTGGGATCGGTCTATCTCTCATGGGAAGCTTTGTGCAAGTTTACCCCCTTTTATTATTTTGACACTAGCGGATATGCTTTTACCTATCCACTGGCCCGGATTTTTGGATGCAAAGTTGTCTGCTATACCCATTACCCTACTATCAGCTTAGACATGCTATCTCGTGTTCGTGAACGAACCTCGATGTATAACAATGATGCCTTGATTGCTCAGAGGTTTGTTTCCTAAATGTTTAGATCACACATTTTGTATGCATTCTTTATGATAGTTTCCCCGAAGGGTCTTTTCATATTTTAAAACCTTCTTTTGAGTTTCCTTTCCTCCTTTAATGATGAGAAGTAAGATGATTATAATTTTGCAATAATTACAAAGATTGAACACTTAAAACCATTAGCATAAATAAAAGGAGGGGGGAGCGTGGCAGGGAAGTTGTTTCCCCTCATGCCCCTGCTGTGCGTTAGATAGAGTTCATATGATTTCTGGAACTAATGTTGATTGACATGAGTGTGGATTCTTTCTAACTCAATGCACTTGATAGTGAATTTTATGCATCATTGTGATGTGTTGGGTAGATTTTCCCTTCTTCCTCTATGATCCTCACCTTCAACATATACAGGCAAGTGTAGGTCCACATGCCCATACAGATTAATGAATATTTAACTTAGGTGTGTGAGCAACCTAATGGTCTGTGAGGTCCTGTATCTGATATTTCTGTTCTGACAACTTCATATTACCCCTGTTCTCCTCTTATTTGAGTGTAAAATTTTCTTATGTTTGTGGCAGCACTTGGCTATCCCGGTGCAAAATCATCTATTACACAATTTTTAGCTGGATTTATGGGTTTGTAGGCTCTTGTGCACACCTTGCAATGGTCAACTCTTCATGGACTCAGTCTCATATTGAAGAACTCTGGGGAATTCCTCACCGAACCAAGCGAGTGTATCCTCCTTGTGATACTTCAGGACTTCAGGTTTGTAATTTTTTATCCTTCAATCTAAGGATTTTGTATGCAGTGTGGCGTTGATATGCCTTTTTTGAAAAAAACTTATTTATTTATTTATTTTTAATTCTGTTGGTTCAATTTTCTCCTTTCATTTTTCTTAATAATGCAACATTTTTATTGATCTCAGCATTCAATTTATATTCCTGAATATAAGTCATCATTTATTGTTGTTAATTTTTTATTTACTAAGTTATCATTTATGTTTTCTTTGCAACAAGATAATATCTTTTGGTGCTAGTTTTGTAGGATTGGTCACATTTTACTTTTTACTCTTTTATTTTTTATCTAAAAAAAAAACAATATGTATGGGTTTATGTTGGTGGCATATTTAATCCTCACTTTTGTTAAACTTCTGATGCAAAGACCTGTGGGTTTTAACAAGTTGCTGTCCAAACAGGTTCTTCCTTTGGAAAGACCATCCAAAACTCCAATAATTATATCTGTAGCTCAATTTCGTCCAGAGAAGGTGGGTATACTTGTATTATCCTTATGAGCACAAGGTACAATGATTTTGATGGCTCATTTTTGGGGCCTTTTCAAGTTATAGCGAGTCCTTCATAACTTGATTCTTTTATCTCAGGCACACACTCTCCAACTTGAGGCCTTTTCAGTTGCTCTTAAAAAATTGGATGCAGACTTGCCTAGACCTAAGCTTCAATTTGTGGGTAGTTGTCGAAATAAATCAGACGAGGAAAGAGTACAAAATTTGAAAAATAAAGCTATTGATCTAAGGGTGGATGGTGACGTGGAATTCTATAAGAATCTGATGTACAGGTTTGTGCCTGTCAAATATATTCTGGATCCTTTTTACAGTCGCATTATGTAATGTGGAATTTAATCAATAAATATTTCCATTAACTCTCCCACCCTTTAGTATACATTTCATATGCAAAAGTAGATAATCCTTAGTCCAAAAAGAATTTCCAATTTGATGGATTTTTCCCACCTAGGCTTGTTACATGTGTCCCATACTAATTGTCAGATTCATCTAGTGGAGGACATGTGGTGCTCATGCCCATTAGCAATGTTTTCCCTCATTGTTTTATAGTTAATCCAATTATTACCACACAGTACTTGCTTAAACAGATGAAGAGAAGTTGAATGTGCTTCTTAGTGTTGAAAACTCCAATGTTGTAAATTAACAGCTGCCACATGTCATGTGTGTCTTGATCTTCTGGGCAAAACCAAATCATGTGGAATGGCAGAATTTTTTTACCTTGACTAAGTATGTTACCAGTTCTAGGACTTCACGATGGTGCATATTTTGGCAAATTATTTTTTGTGTTCTCAACATTTGAATCAACTTTATGTGGATGAGCACTTAATTAAGAAATTAGGTACTGTCCTTTCCCACTTAAGTCTCAAATAATTCTGGGGTGTTTGGAGGGAGCCCATGCTATGCTTTCATCATAAAATATGATGACTTGTGGTGATTGACATAGAGCAATTAGTGAAGCTGTTTAAATAATATATGTTATTCATAACTACCATTAAGTTTTCCATTAGTCAGTCCATCTTGGTGGATTGGCTCATTGGAGTTGTGGATTTCTCTATAATATTTTTTCCTTTTTTTTTTTAGTGAAGAATTTATCAGATACTCAATCTTGGTTACTTTCTATGTTGTAGATCATTTATTCCTGATTTGACTTGTTTTTGGCTATCTTATCCTTGATTTATTCCTCACAATCTGCAGGGACTTGGTGAGACTTTTGGCTGGTGCTACTGCAGGAATCCACTCCATGACAGATGAACATTTTGGCATAAGTGTTGTTGAGTATATGGCTGCTGGCGCAATCCCAATTGGTTGGCATCTTTTGTCATTTCCCATTTGAAGCAAGATACTTTCCACTACCATATAAATTCTTTTAGGTGCACTGTTGCTCATACTTTTCCTTCTCTATTCAGCTCATAATTCTGCTGGCCCAAAGATGGACATCGTTTTAGAAGAAGATGGCCAACAAACAGGATTACTTGCGAGCAGTGTGGAGGAATATGCAGACGCCATCTTGAACATTATAAGGATGCCTGAAACTGAGAGGCTCAAGATGGCTGCAGCTGCAAGGAGACGGGCAGGCAGATTTTCTGAGCAAAGATTTTATCAAGATTTCAAAGACGCGATCCAGCCGATTCTAAACCATGGTTCCTAAAATGATGGACTAACAACAGATACAACGTGCTTGTAATTCAGAAAATACATAATTTACCCGTTAGTTTTTTTTGACTTTTTAGTTGTAACCACGTATTCGGATGCTGGATGAAGTTTTGTTGACAAAATGGTTCTCGCAATAAACTTCTAATGCATCGTTTTTTCCTCTTTATTTTATTTTGTCTTATTAAATGCTATTACTTATCACTCTATCTTCTTTTAATGAGCCACTGTTACAAGCTTACGAAGAGCATTTTGAAAGAACATAATTTGGTTACAAACTGGTTTGTAATCCGTTTGCTACAATTTACTATGTGGCAATTAATGTCTCTGGATTACTGTAAGGGGTGAATGCATCTGGATTACGTGGCAATTGATTATGGCAGGTGGGATTAGTTGTCCGTAGGTTTTACTATCTAGAGGCGAGTCTAAATGGCTTTCTTTAGAAAAGTTTTCTACGTTATAAAAAAAAATAATAAAGAAGTGATTAAGGTAATTACTTTTTTAAGTGATTATATAAATTATATTATATATTAGTATAAATTAATAATCTTGCATTACAATATAGTATTTGAAAGAGCAGAAGTGGCTCTATGAGGTATTAATATAACATATAGGGACATTACTTAATCTAAAAACTTAAGCCTTATGGGTATTGTACCAATTATGTTATATTAACCTTCACTCTTGTCATTATTAATTTATCATCTAATGTAAGACTTCACTATTTACGAAACTAATATGAATATTCCAACAACTCTTGGCCAAAGCACTACAAGGAAAAAATAAGGGAGAGAAAGAAACAAAAGAGAGTCCACGAAACTAATATGAACATTCCAACAACTTTGTGGCCGAAGCACTACAAGGAAAAAATAAGGGAGAGAAAGAAACAAATAAGAGAGCCCACGTTGACATATCTTCATGGCCTTTGATCGTAGAGTAATAACTAAACAAGTTGGGCTTTTTTTTCTGGACTCCAAAATTAAAACTCTAGTAACCCTAGCAGTTTTTAAGGTTTTGTTAGAGCTTTAGAGGATACATCAAAGGGAGGGACGTTTTTGGGAGGATGATACATCAAAGGAAGAGATTTCGAATCCATCAGTTCGTGTGGCTGTCAGACTGTCCGGGGTTGTCAAGGGTAATCCTCCACTCCCTCTCTCTTTTTTCTTCAATCTACATCTCTCTTATCATGCACTCACAGAAACCCTGTCTTCCACATCATTCTTAGGCGGCGTTGGGAATGTTGACGGGCGAAAAGTAAAACTCGTCTACGGTACTCTTTCAAACCTTTACTTAATTTTTCAAATCACATTTTCAGTATTCGATTTGATTTCTAAAGAAACGATTATATCTAATGCGGTTTTTACTCTGCTTTGCTTCGCAGACAATATTTTTCGTGATCTGGTAATTAATGTGTAGTTCTAACTTCTTAACAATTTAAATCATAAAATTTCTCACACTTTTTTTTTTTTAAACAAAATTAATTTCCCATAAATTATGACGTTCTCAAAACGAAGCAGCTGACCCCACAATCCTCTCCAAAGGAAAATCTCAAGCCAAGTCAGTCACAATTTCTCTCTGGTTTTTCAAACATGGGGAGGGTTAGGAAACTCAATTTACAAAGAGTTGGCTATGCCAATTTGGTGTGTCTGTATATGTGTACATGTGTACATGTTTGTAAGAAACAAGCTGTAACGCTACCTGAGAACGAAGAGACAGATATCGAGCCCAACACCACCGCCACCGCCAACCTGGGCTTACAACAACACTATTTTCCCAATGTATGTAAGAGAACAGCCTCGTACATCAAGGACTTTTTGTGAAGTACCATTTGAAGTACCACTTAAAAGGTGTTTTCGGCTGAACTGACTCAGTTGCAAATTTTGCAAATTTTTTTAAAAGTTCTTTTTGTGAAGTCCCATTTGAAGTCCCACTTAAAGGTGTTTTCGGCTGAACTGACTTTCAGTTGCAAATTTTGCAAATTTTTTTAAAAGTTGTCGGATAGAGCCCATGCCCAAGCAGTCACATAAAGCCCAAAATCTCTCCCTTTATATGTGAGTTCTGAAAACTTTCTACTGAAAAACCCATGCCCAACACTAGGAGTAGTAGCTTGACCATTAATGTGAGCCTTTCCCAGCCCAGAAACTTTCAGTCTCTAAATACTTTATGCTGTAAAAGCCCATTAAGACTTTAAAAAGTGAGAAATCTCTGGCAATAAAAAATCCAAGAGAAAAAGCTCAAGAATAATTTAGTAATTTAAGACCATTCAACCAAATTAGGGAAAAAACGAGAGCGTGGAATATCCGCCGCTCATCCAAATATCTCACATACCAACCGTCCGATCCCTCTTCCCCTCTCCCTATAAAAACAACCACCTCTCTAACCAACTCGCCCCCCTCCTCCTTCTTCTTCTGCAATTAGGGTTTATACATTACATAGCCTGAGACACTGTTCAAATGATCCTTTTTTTTTCTTTTCCTGACACTCTCAACAACCACTCTCTCTCTCTCGAGCCATAGCAGCTCCTCACACTCCTCCCTCGCTGGCTTGGCTTTTCTTCTCCAATGGCGTCGTGGCATCACCGACCCCTCCACCCGCTG
The DNA here is from genome assembly GCA_907173295.1 of Fagus sylvatica. Classification (NCBI taxonomy): domain Eukaryota; kingdom Viridiplantae; phylum Streptophyta; class Magnoliopsida; order Fagales; family Fagaceae; genus Fagus; species Fagus sylvatica. The sequence goes on from OU015769.1 coordinate 37,400,630, forward strand.
CCTTTTGTTCTCCAATGGTTTTTGTTCTCACCCACGATAATTTCTCTCTCTCTTTCGTCGTTCTCCTCTCTGTCTCGCCGCAAGATTTGTGCTTGATTTTTGTGAATTTGTTGTTTTATTTGTTGGATTTCTTGTGATTTGTGTTGATCGGTGTGGGTTTGTTGGATTTGCTGTTGTTGAAGTGGGTTTGCTGGGTTTTGGGTTTTTTTCTTTTTTTGTTTTTCTTCTTCAGACTCTTTTAGGTCTATGTCTCATCCGGACTCCAAGTCCACATTAAATTTAGTTCATGAAACCAGCAGGGAAAAAGCTATAACCTAAAGGTCTAGGTATAGGTATAGGTATGAAAGTTAGTCAGAAGTTCTATTATGTTAAAACTTAAAAGTGAAACAAAATGTCAGTAGTTTTTTTAAGTAGTGATGTTACCTTAGCATATTACACTCTACTGAAACAAAAGTTGCCGTTTTGCAAGAAATTGGAGATTGGTTATATTATATATAGCTAAGTCTCAGTGTTTTTGTTTTGTTTTTTGATTTGGTATAATTTACAGAGAGAACATCTATTAGATGTCCATGGTTTCCCTTTTCAGTTTTTGAGTCTTAAGCGTTATGTGCTTTATGTGGCTTTCGTTTCTTTGGTTGCATAAACTTTCTCTTTCTTTGCTACTTTTACTAGCAGTAGACCAAGGTATGAGGTCTAGGTGTGTTTTGGAAAACTGATATAACAAATATTGATCAGATCAGTGGTCTTTATAAAAAGTATTATTCAGTTTGCTTCTTTCTTTTTTTCTTCAAAAGTTAGTTGTCTGGCTCAGCAACATTGTCATTAGCTTTGTAATGAGTAATAGGCTGTGAGCTGAGTTGGTAGAGATATGTGGAGGACTAGATGCTCTAACGTAGGCCAAATTGACCTTATATTATGTGGCTTAAGGTCTCTTGGAAAAAAATGTGATTTTTCTATTTGAATATTTTTGTTCTTTTAATTTTAAATATAAATACTTTTTGACTTTTTATGATAATGCTTGTGAGTTTTTATATTGTAGTTTCTAGCCTATTGGAGTCTTTTGTCAATGCCACTATGGTTTAGTTACTGAGGTGATCCAATGGAGTGAAAATTAGAACCTGTTGAGGAGTAATTTTTTTAAGTCGCATTGTTTTTTTGGAGTAATTTTCACTTATCAGCCATCAGATATATTATTCCTTTTCTATAATCTTTTCACTTGATCATATGACTTGTGGTAAAAAGAATCTGTTCATGTGTGGAGCTGTGTTAGCTTGCAATTAAATTCTATAACTTCTTCTAGTCCAAAATCATGGGAAGAAAAAAGCTGTCATAGTTACAATAATGTTGAATTCACAAAACTCAGCTCATCTGCATCTCAAGTTAGTAATTACATGTACCTTTCTTATGAAAATCATCATGTAAATATTGGACATCTTTCCTATTAAAAGAGGCCAATATATGGCTTGCATAAAGTCAAGATCAAATCATATGTATAGAATGTATGGTGGTAACAGTCCAGACATCTTCATTGTTAAAGAATCATAAATTAGACTTGAAATATCCTCTAAAATTACTAATGCAGGTGACTTTCTGTGTTTGCAGGAACTTGATAGTGTGAATGAGTCTCATATTAATGATAATTCAGAGGAATGCTCATCAAGGTTTCTTTTAATCCTCAAACCTGCCTCCTTCCTAGCTTTAATTTGGACCATATATGTAATGCCAAGTATGCCAATATGCCTTCTTCTAATAGAGAATGATTCTATGCTATGCACACACATACACACGCATCATTTGTTTGAAATGCAACTTTTGTCTATGCGGGTTCATGCATCATTTTTCTTCTAGCCAAAACTACATATTACACATCAAATAGCATTTATAGTAGTATCTTGTTAGTTGAAATTTTTGATAATTAAAATTTGAACAACGAAGTAACATGTATGGATGTGTACCCTCAATCTGGCGCTCCAGCTAAGCTGTATTCATTCCAACAACATGAGGGTTTCATACCCTTGTAGTTGTTTTTAGTCCAAAAAACATAGTTAAATTAAGTATAAACTCAAAGTTACTTTTGATTGGGATTTCAATAGATATCAAGATGATTTTACCATCCGAAAATATCAGATAAACGATCAAGTCTAATGTGAATGGGAGGGCGATAGTATTTTATCCTTCCAGTGTGGACTAAAATGTTCAATTTTGATAGATAAAATACCAATACTAACAAAAAAAAAACCCTATAATCAGCAAGAATGTAGACGACATGGTTCAATCATAAATATTAATCATACAGTCTTTACTCCCTATCATTAATATTTATGATTGAACCATGTAATCTGCATTCTTGTTGACACTGTATAGGTTTTTTTGGTTAGTATTGGTATTTTATCTATCAAAATTGAACATTTTAGTCCACACTGGAAGTATAAAATACTATCGCCCTCCCATTCACATTAGACTTGATCGTTTATCTAATATTTTTGGATGGTAAAATCATCTTGATATCTATTGAAATCCCAATCAAAAGTAACTTTGAGTTTATACTTAATTTAACTATGTTTTTTGGACTAAAAACACCTACAAGGGTATGAAACCCTCATGTTGTTGGAATGAATACAGCTTAGCTGGAGTGCCAGATTGAGGGTACACATCCATACATGTTACTTCGTTGTTCAAATTTTAATTATCAAAAATTCCAACTAACAAGATACTATTATAAATGGCTATTTGATGTGTAATATGTAGTTCTGGCTAGAAGAAAAATCCAAAAGCTTATGGAGCACATCAAGTTGTTCTCAACCCGTCTCAATATTCCGAAGCTTATATGAGCCTGTGATGAACAACATTGGAAGGAACTCAACTATTTGTATATCCAATATGATGAATTTGACAATGCCGCAACTACTATAATGAACCATTCCTCTGAGGCATGGGATCACATGCAGTTTAAAGATGTTGCAGTTAAAGTTGCTAATGTGGAGCTGTATTACAAGGCTGTGCACTTCTACTTGCAAGAACATCCAGATCTTATTAATGATCTTCTCAATGTGCTTGCACTTCGTGTGGACCATACACGTGTTGTTGACATTAGCGGAAGGTATTACTTCTTTGTTTATGATCTTAATTGAATTTAAGATTATGACTTTCTTTGCATGGCTCTAACTCCGGTGTTTTTTATTTTTTTAAATCATGTGAGATCAGGCTGGTCACCTGCATGTTGTGAAGCCATATATGGTTGCAGTTCAGAGTAACAATGTAGCTGCTGTGAACGAGGTGTTGAATGGAATATATGTTGAGGACGAAGACTATGATAGGTTGCGGGAATCAATTGATCTGCATGATAACTTTGATCAAATTGGCCTTGCACAGAAGGTTAGATGCAATTATTTTACTTTGTGAATCTTTGTGAACAAGTCCAATTGCACAGGTCTCATTGATTTGTCTTTGTGCAGATCGAGAAACATGAGCTTCTTGAAATGAGACGCGTTGCTGCTTATATTTACAAGAAAGCTGGCAGGTGGAAGCAGTCCATTGCATTGTCAAAGAAAGACAACCTTTACAAAGATGCCATGGAGACAGCCTCACAATCTGGTGAGCGTGAACTTGCATAGGAATTGCTGGTTTACTTCATTGAAAAGGTACCTAATTAAGTTCTTAAAATCTTTACTGTTTTACTCAATGAGATTTAGATAGGATTTACTTGGGCATGCACTTTCATAGACGTTGCCCATCGAATGGAATTATTAGGTATTTACAATTGCGTATACCGAAGCTTTCTCACTAAATAGTAATGTTAGTTTGCAATGGTAGTTTTTTCGGGATCTCTTTTCTACCTTCTACTCAGTTAGTCCTGGAGAATGTAGGGATGTTGCCATGTGAAGGATGTTAAACAATCAACTTCCCAGATTTGGGAAAAAATTATTTTTCCCTGCCTTTTGCTTTTGATTTTCAAGCATGATGACTTATATCACATCTAATGAATTTGGGTGTATATAATTTATGTTTATCTATTATTTTATTCTAATTGTTGTATTTATGTGCTTGTGCAGGGAAAGAAGGAATGCTTTGCTTCATGCCTCTTTGTTTGTTATGATTTAATTCGGGCAGACATTGCTCTTGAACTTGCCTGGATGAACAATATGATCGACTTTGCTTTCCCGTATCTGTTGCAGGTGATTTACTATCATTTGAACTTTGAAATTCGAGGCTCTTATTTTTGGCTTAAATAAGCTTGTTTTTAGGTGCTAAGTTTGTTTTGTCAAGTTTGAGGTATTGAGCTCATGCGTGCCACCTAGTGTTCATGGATCTTGGGTTTGGTTTTAATAGATTATGTTTCTTAACATAGACCCTGCTTCTGTTGATTGATTTTTTTGATCATTTGTTGGCGCCACCTTTGCTGGTATGAATTTTAGTGTTTTATTGGGGTCATTAATATACCCCTTAGTTATTTTGGATTTGGGAACAAGGGGTAAAGTGTTTGGAGGGGGGGAGAGGGGAGATGGGGCGAGGACTGCAATTTATTGTATAGTCTATAGGCTCAAGGGGTCTAAAAAAGAAATAGATTATAAATCATTTTGTAATTTTACTATCAACAGCTCTGCTTTGTGTAATCTAGTCTTGCTCACCTTCTTCTTTGAGTTTTACACTTGTTTGTTTAGTTTGCAGCGGGAAGTTGTTAAATGTGGAAATCGTTTTTGGAATCTCATTTACAATTTTTTCTCACCTTTTCTTTCCTTTTGTAGTTCATCCGTGAGTACACGGGCAAAGTTGATGAACTTGTTAAGGACAAAATTGAGGCTCTGAATGAGGTTAAGGCTAAAGAGAAGGAAGAGAAGGATGTGATGGCACAACAGGTAATCATTTCAAAGCTGTTATTTGGTTGGGTTAAATTTGTTCATTGTTCTGGGCTTTGCAGTGGAGGGAGGGTGGGGTTATTATTTGTGCCTATCCTATGAATTTGTTAAAAGTTACGGGTGTTGATATAATTAGGGATGGCAATGGGGCGGGGGTTCTATCCCCTGCCTCACTCTCCTTGCCCCGCGTTGGGGGGGGGGGGGGGTGGAGTTTGTTTCCCCCCATCCCCACCCCCACAAGCCCTTGCAGGTGCCCACCCCACCCTTGCCACCACCACCATGAGTCACCTTGAACCCTCCTTTTTTCTTACACCAAAGCCAAACAACACAAAAAACAAATAACAACTCCTCCCAAACACCAGTAATAACTGAAACCCATCTCCAATCCGCTGCACACATCAGTCAAAAGTGCATTCCCATAGCCTAAATCACTCCACACATCCAATACCAGCACAGTCAAACAAGAAAAACATGAACACACTCATGAGAGGGTTGACTGCCTGAGCCTGAGGAAACTGAGAAAGAGACGATGAGAGATTGCTGAGTGAAATGAAAGACAGTGAGAGACTGAGAGAGGAGAGGGCTGAGATGCTTGAAGGAGGGGGGCGGTGGCTAGGGTTTGGTTTGAGGGTGAAATGAGAAAAATGGGTATATATATGGGTACTGGTAGGGTTATAAATTGTGTATATACATATTTTTTTTGTTATTTTCTGAGTATACCTGGGTCGGGTGTGGGTTGGGGTATGCATCCCTGCCCTGAACCTGTTACGGGGTTTTTAAATAGCCTCCATCTCCACACCCATTTAGCCCACGAGTTGGGTAAAATCCGCTCCAATCAGGGGCAGGTTAGAACGGGTATCCATGGGTTGGATTTAGATTGTCATCCCTTAGTAAGCCATATTTCAAATATCTAAGCCTGATATTTTCCCAATTAGATCTTATATGTACCATACTGGTCTCCCTTCTCTTTGTTCACTCTCTTCTTTGTGGTTCATTAATGATAATACTGGGTCTAATTGATGTGATGTGTGTCCTCTGTTGCAGAACATGTATGCGCAGCTGCTGCCTCTTGCTTTGCCTGCACCTCCAATGCCAGGTATGGGAGGTGGACCAGGAATGGGAGGGTTTGTTTCACTGCCACCTATGGGTGGAATGGGGATGCCTCCTATGCCACCTTATGGTATGCCTCCAATGGGGACTGGGTACTGATACGTGGACATATTGTTCAAGCTGAAGTTAATGATGGAAATTGAGAGTGTAGGGGCAAGGACAACCTAGCGGTTATGGCATTTTTGTCTTGTGTTAGTGCGTGGGGTGTTGGTGCCTCATTTTTTCCCCTTGTTCTAAGGGGGTGAAGGTGTAGTTGGAATAATGTCAATTATTTTGTGTCATAAGGGTGTGGATATGTATTGTAATATTCTTTTGGTAGCAGAGGCATTTTTTGGCTGCCGGTAGAGGGCAAGCTGTGGATTCTGTATTTTATTATTTTCTTGTGGTCCAGGAATGGATCCATTATAGTACAGAACACTTGATAGATCATCGACTACCAGTTTGATATATTATGGTTGTGCTTTGATTGATTATTTTTTATTTCTTCTTTTTCTTAATGGTGATATCTTCTCTTGTATAGTCCCTTCTCTTATTGTTTGGATTATGTATTGAGTTGCATTCAAAATGAGATCAGAATGATGATTTTCGCGGGAAGAAAAAGGTGTCCAGGTGGAAATCCTTGTCTGTAGAGCATGTCTTGATTTCTTTCTAAAAGACAAAAGAATTGGAGTTCTGCTTTACGTATTACAAATTATGCCAAGATGACATGACAGAGTATGTGTATATGTCAAATTACACTGCTGTATTAGTTTGTAACTCATTATGGTAGAATCGGAGAACTTCAAGCATTTCCCATAGAATTTAGTATTAAAATCGTGGCGGTTATCCTTATATTTTCTCCTTGTTCTTTGTTTATCTAAGTTTTTGTTTCTAACATTTGTATTGTCATCTATTCCCAAACTTTTTCTAGTCTGGTAAAAGTTTGAATATTTTATTGAAATCAGAATTTGAATTTCAAAATTACATACTTGTGTTGACACTTCTGTTTTTGCCGTGTTATTCGTGATGATGTAGCTTTGTTGATTTACTCTGATGGTTCCAATTTGTATCATGAGTGTCCTATTGTGGCGATCTCTTAGTATTGTCATTTGTTTGTTTAATGAATTCCCTTTTTACGTGAGTTTTAGTTAGTAGAATTGGAAAAGTTTTCCTTCCAAGTTCTGACTACATAAAATGAAACTTATTGTGATGTATTGTCTTGGTGATAAAAGCAGTCACACCGTAAAATGGACGCCATCTTATCTCTAAAACACAGACACATATTTATCTTTCTAAACAAAAATAAGAAGACAAACAATCTGAATTATCTCAATAAAATCTCATATTTGTTTTAACAAGATAATCCTCTGTATTGTAATGGTTGGGGCAATCTCTTAGCCTTATTTGAACAAATAAAATTATAATAATAATAATGAGGTAATTCTTTTTATTATATCTATTTAAATGGTCAAGATGAAAAGTTAAAAAAGTAATTTCCAATCTCGATCGTAAAAAACTATTGCACGAGATTTGATCGTGTTAAATGTTATGTTATACTGTTCCTTTTCTATACCAAAAAAAATGCTTGTGAGGCGGAGATCGTGCTCCTGAAAAAATAAGAAGTTGTCATCTTAATTAAAGATGTACCTCAATTTCACCAAACTCAAATACCAACAAACCCAAAAAGATCTATAAACCTCTTGTTAATGCTTTCTTTCTCTCTCTTGACTTCCGGCTAAACATTTCTCTCTTTGACTTCTGGTATATTCTATGAGAAGTTAAGGGAGATGCTATCTAATCCTTCCAATAATTTCATGAGTCAATCTCTAGAGGTTTTTATTTTACTTTGGCTTTAGCGGTTAGAGAGAAAGAGAGCAAAAGCATTAACAAGAGGTTAAGAGGTTTTTATAGGTTCCATTAGAATTTGGATTAGGTGGAGCTGAGTTGGATTTTAATTGAAGTGGCAAGCTCTGATTGAGGCAGTTTAAGTCACATTGCAGCAAGCAATTCCACCTTAACATAGTTTACCACCCTTTTCCAGCTCCAGAATTGCGTTCAACTTCTTGGCTATTGCATTTCTGATTTGGGCTCTGATCACTGCTCTTTCAGCCTTTATTTTGAAATTATCTCTACGCATAATCAGTGGCAGACGGAACAGAAAGAGAGCCGTGGGGTTCTTCCATCCGTACACCAACGATGGTGGCGGCGGAGAGAGAGTTCTTTGGTGCGCCGTCAAAGCCATCCAAGAAGAGAGCCCTGACCTTGACTGCGTTGTCTACACCGGAGACCACGATGCCTCGCCTCAGAGCTTGACGGGTCGCGCCCTCGATCGCTTCGGAGTCAAGCTACTTAACCCTCCTAAGGTTCGCTCTCTCTCTCTCTCTCTGATTTGTTATTTTGGTTTTGTAGTCTCTGGTTTGAGAATCATGTGTGTAATGATCTGGAATTAGTCAAATTAGCTTATTGGAATTGGGATTTGGTTAATTGTAAGTTTGAGGATTTTTTGACTCTTGGTTTAAATCAGGTAGTGTGGAATGTTAAAGACGTATCAATTTGTGAAAGTTTCGAAATTAAACAAATTTCAGGACTCGTATAATTTTGTAGTGAGAGTTATATATATTCTTTCGAGAGGCAGTCTTATTGCTGAGATGTTAGTATATACATAACAGAAGTAATATAGAGTATGACTTCGGATAGAATTGAATGGCGGAAAACAATACTATCCAGTGTGTTTTGAACACCTGAGCTACGATGGAAATGTCGTTTGAGCCAAAACTCAATGCTGAGATGTTAGTCCGTAATAATCTGCCGCGAACCTAGAGCATTTAATTGCCTTGTGTAACACTTTATCTCCAATTTGTAGGAAATGTGCTGTGATTGTGTACTTTATTGCAGTGATTGATCTTACTTATTATGGTAGGTAGTTGATTCTTTGTTCATATGATGTTAGTAGCTGTGACCGTACGTTTCATTGCAAATATTAGTCAATATTTGAATTTTTTGTTGCTTTGTTACCATTATTATATTATCTAAGTTTTTGATATCTTATATGCTCAGGTGGTGCATCTGTATAATAGGAAGTGGGTAGAAGAAACCACTTACCCTCACTTCACTATGATTGGTCAAAGTCTGGGATTGGTCTATCTCTTGTGGGAAGCTTTGTGCAAGTTTACCCCCTTTTATTATTTTGACACTAGCGGATATGCTTTTACCTATCCACTTGCCCAGATGTTTGGATGCAAAGTTATCTGCTATACCCATTACCCTACTATCAGCTTAGACATGCTATCTCGTGTTCGTGAACGAACCTCGATGTATAACAATGATGCCTTGATTGCTCAGAGGTTTGTTTCCTAAATGTTTAGATCACACGTTTTGTATGCATTCTTTATGATAGTTTCCCCGAAGGGTTTTTTCATATGTTAAAACCTTCTTTTGAGTTTCCTTTCCTCCTTTAATGATGAAAAGTAAGATGATTATAATTTTGCAATAATTACAAAGATTGAACACTTAAAACCATTAGCATAAATAAAAGGAGGGGGGAGCGTGGCAGGGAAGTTGTTTCCCCTCATGCCCCTGCTGTGCGTTAGATAGAGTTCATATGATTTCTGGAACTAATGTTGATTGACATGAGTGTGGATTCTTTCTAACTCAATGCACTTGATAGTGAATTTTATGCATCATTGTGATGTGCTGGGTAGATTTTCCCTTCTTCCTCTATGATCCTCACCTTCAACATATACAGGCAAGTGTAGGTCCACATCCCCATACAGATTAATGAATACTTAACTTAGGTGTGTGAGCAACCTAATGGTCTGTGAGGTCCTGTATCTGATATTTCTGTTCTGACAACTTCATATTACCCCCGTTCTCCTCTTATTTGAGTGTAAAATTTTCTTATGTTTGTGGCAGCACTTGGCTATCCCGGTGCAAAATCATCTATTACACAATTTTTAGCTGGATTTATGGGTTTGTAGGCTCTTGTGCACACCTAGCAATGGTCAACTCTTCATGGACTCAGTCTCATATTGAAGAACTTTGGGGAATTCCTTACCGAACTAAGCGAGTGTATCCTCCTTGTGATACTTCAGGACTTCAGGTTTGTAATTTTTTATTCTTCAATCTAAGGATTTTGTATGCAGTGTGGCGTTGATATGCCTTTTTTAAAAAAAACTTATTTTTTTTTTTTTTTTTAAATTCTGTTTGTTCAATTTTCTCCTTTCACTTTTCTTTATAATGCAACATTTTTATTGATCTCAGCATTCAATTTATATTCCTGAATATAAGTCATCATTTATTGTTGTTAATTTTTTATTTACTAAGTTATCATTTATGTTTTCTTTGCAACAAGATAATATCTTTTGGCGCTAGTTTTGTAGGATTGGTCACATTTTACTTTTTACTCTTTTATTTTTTATCTAAAAAAAAAACAATATGTATGGGTTTATGTTGGTGGCATATTTAATCCTCACTTTTGTTAAACTTCTGATGCAAAGACCTGTGGGTTTTAACAAGTTGCTGTCCAAACAGGTTCTTCCTTTGGAAAGACCATCCAAAACTCCAATAATTATATCTGTAGCTCAATTTCGTCCAGAGAAGGTGGGTATACTTGTATTATCCTTATGAGCACAAGGTATAATAATTTTGATGGCTCATTTTTGGGGCCTTTTCAAGTTATAGCGAGTCCTTCATAACTTGATTCTTTTATCTCAGGCACACACTCTCCAACTTGAGGCCTTTTCAGTTGCTCTTAAAAAATTGGATGCAGACTTGCCTAGACCTAAGCTTCAATTTGTGGGTAGTTGTTGAAATAAATCAGACGAGGAAAGAGTACAAAATTTGAAAAATAAAGCTATTGATCTAAAGGTGGATGGTGACGTGGAATTCTATAAGAATCTGATGTACAGGTTTGTGCCTGTCGAATATATTCTGGATCCTTTTTACAGTCGCATTATGTAATGTGGAATTTAATCAATGAATATGTCCATTAACTTCTCCCACCCTTGAGTATACATTTCATATGCAAAAGTAGATAATCCTTAGTCCAAAAAGAATTTCCAATTTGATGGATTTTTCCCACCTAGGCTTGTTACATGTGTCCCATACTAATTGTCAGATTCATCTAGTGGAGGACATGTGGTGCTCATGCCCATTAGCAATGCTTTCCCTCATTGTTTTGCAGTTAATCCAATTATTACCACACAGTACTTGCTTAAACAGATGAAGAGAAGTTGATTGTGCTTCTTAGTGTTGAAAACTCTGATGTTGTAAATTAACAGCTGCCACATGTCATGTGTGTCTTGATCTTCTGGGCAAAACCAAATCATGTGGAATGGCAGAATTTTTTTACCTTGACTAAGTATGTTACCAGTTCTAGGACTTCACAATGGTTCATATTTTGGCAAATTATTTTTTGTATTCTCAACATTGAATCAACTTTACGTGGATGAGCACTTAATTAAAAAATTAGGTACTGTCCTTTCCCACTTAAGTCTCAAATAATCCTGGGGTGTTTGGAGGGAGCCCATGCTATGCTTTCATCATAAAATATGATGACTAGTGGTGATTGACATAGAGCAATTAGTGAAGCTGTTTAAATAATATATGTTATTCATAACTACCATTAAGTTTTCCATTAGTCAGTCCATCTTGGTGGATTGGCTCCTTGGAGTTGTGGATTTCTCTATAATATTTTTTCCTTTTTTTTTTTAGTGAAGAATTTATCAGATACTCAATCTTGGTTACTTTCTATGTTGTAGATCACTTATCCCTGATTTGACTTGTTTTTGGCTATCTTATCCTTGATTTATTCCTCACAATCTGCAGGGACTTGATGAGACTTTTGGCTGGTGCTACTGCAGGAATCCACTCCATGACAGATGAACATTTTGGCATAAGTGTTGTAGAGTATATGGCTGCAGGTGCAATCCCAATTGGTTGGCATCTTTTGTCATTTCCCATTTGAAGCAAGATACATTTCCACTACCATATAAATTCTTTTAGGTGCACTGTTGCTCATACTTTTCCTTCTCTATTCAGCTCATAATTCTGCTGGCCCAAAGATGGACATTGTTTTAGAAGAAGATGGACAACAAACAGGATTACTTGCGAGCAGTGTGGAGGAATATGCAGATGCCATCTTGAACATTATAAGGATGCCTGAAACTGAGAGGCTCAAGATGGCTGCAGCTGCAAGGAGACGGGCAGACAGATTTTCTGAGCAAAGATTTTATCAAGATTTCAAAGACGCGATCCGGCCGATTCTAAACCATGGTTCCTAAAATGATGGACTAACAACAGATACAACGTGCTTGTAATTCAGAAAATACATAATTTACCCGTTGGTTTTTTTTGACTTTTTAGTTGTAACCTCGTATTCGGATGGTGGATGAAGTTTTGTTGACAAAATGGTTCACGCAATATACTTCTAATGCATTGTTTTTTCCTCTTTATTTTATTTTGTCTTATTAAATGCTATTACTTATCACTCTGTCTTCTTTTAACGAGCCACTAAACCATGTTACAAGCTTACAAGGGGTGAATGCCTTTGGATTAGTATTACTTGTAACCCGTTTGTTACAATTTACTATGTGGCAATTAATGTCTCCGGATTACCGTAAGGGGTAAATGCTTCTGGATTACGTGGTAATTGATTTTGGCGAGTGGGATTAGTTGCCCGTAGGTGGTTTTACTGTCTAGAAGCAAGTCTAAATGGCTTTCTTTAAAAAAGTTTCCTACATTATCAAAAAAAAAATAAATAAAGAAGTGATTAAGGCAATTATTTTTTCAAGTGATTATATAAATTATATTATATATCAGTATAAATTAATAATTTTACATTATAATACAGAAGTGGCTCTATGAGGTATTAATATAACATATAAGGACATTATTTAATTCAAAAGCTTAAGTCTTATGGGTATTGTACCAATTATGTTATATTAACCCTTCACTCTTGTCATTATTAATTTATTATCAATGTGAGACTTCACTATTTACGAAACTAATATGAATATTCCAACAACTCTGTGGCCAAAGCACTGCAAGGAAAAAATAAGGGAGAGAAAGAAACAAATAAGAGAGGCCACGTTGACATATCTTCATGGCCTTTGATCGTAGAGTAATAACTAAACAAGTTGGGCTTTTTTCTGGACTCCAAAATTAAAACTCTAGTAACCCTAGCAGTTTTTAAGGTTTTGTTAGAGCTTAGAGGAAATAGTTTCATTTTCTTACTGCTGCACTACTAACAAAACGGTCTCACTATCTTCTCCTTCCTCGTATAAGAGAAAGCATTCTATTGATCTCGAACTGTTTGGCAGATTTTTGATTGAACGTGCACAGCCACAGGTATTTATTAATCTATTTTATGCTGTCCTTATTAGTTTTATATACATATATTGAATTGCAGTTTAGAAGTTATTGGTTTCTAAACTATACAAGGACTTTCTGTTATCTTCTATAAAAATTCTCTCTTTATGCATCCATCACACAGGCCAGGGAGCCACCACCGGTCCACCAGCAGTATACGGCTTTGGCGCAACTGGTATTTCTCACTCACTCTCTCATATGATTTTTGAATCTTTGAAAATGAATGTGTTGTGCTGCTGTAAAAACGAATGTGCTGTGTTGCTATACGTGTGTTGACTCTGTTGAGTGTTGTGAATAGTAATGATGCTTTTAAAAGCTTTTGAGTTTTGACCGTATATATTGAATGTTATGTGTTAGTGTTACAGTGTTAAAAAAAGTGAATTGTGTGAATATTGTTTTTTTGATTAAAATATAGCAAGTGGGGGTAATGAACTAATGATAAAAGCCTGAAACTGAAATTACAAGAGATTGGACTTTGGGAGGCAAGTGGGGGTAGTCCTCCAAAGAGCAACCAACAGAGAACCCCTCCTAACATTACAACCTTTACAAGCTAAAATACAACTATACAAGCGGGGGCATTACAATTTTTGGAGTAAGAGCCCAATTTCCGAGCGAATTGGGGACCACTCACGCAAGAAGCCAAGAAGAGTGTTGTCTTCACAGTCAATCTAAAAAAAATTGATCACTAAATTATTGTGATTTGTAAATGAGTATTTGTATAAGCTAAATATATCAAATTTTGTTAATTATATTGGTTACAGAGTTTCTCTAAGTTGAAATTAATAAAAACTTATCTTTAGACTAACATGTCACAAGAGAGATTACATAAATTGATTATGATCTTATTTGAGAATGAGTATTTGGATAAACTAAATTTCAATAACTTAATTGAAAAATTTGCTTCAAAAAATGCAAAGAGAAGTAATTTTCTTCGAGTAGCATCATGCTAATTATAAAGCATCATAACCGGGGTTATATTTTTTTTTAAAATGTAATTTAAGCTAAGCTAAAAACATAATGTAATCTTGATTTTGCATAATTTTTTTTTTTTTTTTGGATTTTCTGTTTTTTTTTTAATATTTAATAATAGGTAAGCAACCAAAATTGGGATGGATTTGGGTAACCCAAATCTCAGAACCGGCCCTGCATCCATGCATGTAATATTAATATTATCATTTATTTTTTGAACTGTGAAATTTAATATGGCGAAACAAACAGAGCCAAGTTGCTACAAAGTTTCTGTCTTTTCATTATATTTTCTTTTATTGCGTAGGGATGAACGGGATTCAATCAATGGAGAAAAGGTTGCGACTTAACGCTAAATATTCAGAAAACAAGGTGAACCCAATTAATAATTCTCCGCTTATAATAGTGCTATTATTGAATACCGTGACAAATTGGAAATCTTTTTTTCTTTTGATGTTTACATCGAGCGGTTACAGCTGACTTCTTTTTTTTTTTCCTTTGATCAATTTCTAGAAGGGAAAAGGTGTTTATAAGGATCGCATTAGTGAACTGCCTGACGAAATTCTTGTTTGTATACTTTCATACTTATCAGTAAGAGAAGCAATGGCTACTAGTGTCCTTTCTAGAAGATGGAGGTCATATATTACTAGACTTAGACTTCACTTTGATGATACAAAAGCATTACGCAAAGATCAGTCGACAGAAAGGCAAAGGTTTTTTGAAAGGGTGAATCATTTTTGGGGAGAGACAGAAAGGCAAAGGTTTGTTGAAAGGGTGAATCATTTTTTGGGAGAGAATGACGAAGTCCCAACTATAGATGAATTCAGGATTTCTTTTGATTTGAATCAAAGTTCTACAGAGGCTATAAATAGTTGGATTGAGTTTGCAATGACAAGGCAAGTTCAAAGGCTTGAGATGGACTTGTTAGGGTTTCGTCCTTATCATGGCTTGTATTCAAGGCATTTATCAAAAAAAAAAAAAAAAAAATGGCTGGTCTTCAAGGCTTTGGAATGAAAAGTGTAGACAACTTTTGAGTAGCCAGCAAAGTTGCGGGTGGTCTCGAACGCAATTTTGTTTGAGTCTTCCTAGCATACGTCCTCCTACATTTCTCAAAGAACTCTATTTGAAGAATGTTAGCATAACTCAGGAAGTTGTTGAGTACTTTTTAGCCAATTGTCCTAATCTTGAGCGATTATCTGTGTGTGGATCAAGACATTTGGTAAAATTAAGAGTTTCTGGATCATCATCCCCCTCTTTGAAACATTTAGAGGTAGTCTCCTGCATCAGCCTACAAACCATTAGGATTTGTGACACAAACCTGATTTCATTTAAATATGTCGGATACAACACTTACGTGTATCTTGGAAACGCGCCATTGCTTGTTGATGTATATATTGGTGATTATTTCGCACAAGATATTGTCTCCCGTCTTTCATGCTGTCCTTCTCTTCAGCTACAGATACTTACACTCGAACTATGTTATGGATTTGGGGTTAGTATTTCTGATGTGTTTGTTCTTTCTTTACATCCCTTATGTAGTCATGTTGCATTACTCTTGTTTTGTTTTTTCCAGCATATGGTAGCCTGGGATTTTCCTCGATTAAAGAATCTTAAAAAATTGGTATTTGAAGTTGGAGCATGGCATTATGACAATCTCCTGGGACTCACTTCCATTACAAAAGAATTCCCTTACCTGCAGATACTTGTGTTGAAGGTGGCTACCCGTTTATTAGAAAATAGAGAATGATTCTATGATATGCACACACATACACACATTATGCATGATGCATCATATGTTTGAAATGCATCTTTTGTCTATGCGGGTTCATGCATAGTCTCTACTCCCTGTCATTAATATTTATTATTGAACCATGTCATCTGCATTCTTGCTGACACTGTATAGGTTTTTTTGGATTAGTATTAGTATTGTTGGGTGCATGAGCACCATTTTATGAGCTTTCTGACCAAGACACGTGAGGTTACCTGACTTGAATCGGGAATAGACTCCTGTTCTATTAGAAATAGGAGAAGCAATATTGGCAGCAAGGTTGTAACATATAAAAATGTGGTGAATACCCGCAAGGCACAAAGAGAAAAAAAATAATAATAGAATGAAGTGTGAAACTACCAAAAAAAAAAGAGGAGATTTTTATTTGGGAGGTGGTGCAAAGCTTGGGAGGTAGCGCAAGGAGACTATTAGGTTTTGTGAATTCTCCGAGCTGTATGGAAAGCACACAAATTAAAGAGAATTTGTGATTCTTGAATTGATGTAGAGAAGTATGAAGCAAAGGCTCCTACGTGTTTGTGAGTGTGTGAGAGCAAGGAAGAGCAAGAAGTTTTTGCTTTAACCATGAGACATACACAAATGAATAATATTTGGGGCTTCTCTAGGGAGGTGGGTGCTACAATTCAGATGAGTACTAATTTTTTAATTCACATAAAATTAAATTGTGACCCTAACAAATGGTATCAAAAGTTTCGTTATCCCAACAAGTATGTACCATATCAACCATCACCTGTTCAATTTATTACATATTGTGAATCAATGTGAGGTTTTTTTTTTTTTTTTTCATTGCATAATTGTTATATTCTATGCAACACATTAAATTCATTGTATAATCATCACTCTTTCCTGCATATTTGTTCAGTCTAGTAAATTATATTCAGTCATTACTAATGATACCATTAAGGTGCATCTTTTTTCTCTATATTCTTCTGTTTTATCAATAATGGGATAACTTTCACTTCTTCTTCTTCTTTTCCTCTCTCTTCGTAGATACCATCATGGATAAACCCCAGAAATGATAAAAGAAAAAACCTCGCATATAATAAAATAAAAATGAGGAGGGAATGCCTACATGAATATCTCAAGGTGGTGGAGATTGCTGGATATAGTGGCCGCATTTGTGAGCTTGAGTTTGTCACGTACTTAATTAAGAATGCTGTGGCACTTGAGAAAATCTTGATTGATCCTCGCGATCAATTTATTGAGAGAAGTCCCTTATTGAGTGCCGAATTTAAGAAAGAAGGAACCTTAAGACTTCAGGCCAAGCGCCAGCTTAAAGCTGAAGTACCCCCATCGATCGAGTTGGTAATATTGTAATATTTGCTAATGCTTTTAAGATTAGCATATGTATTTATTTATTTGTTTCTTCTTTCTCTCTTTTGGCCATGGTTATATGGACCCCAAAATTTGCAATAACAAGTTTTACTGTGGAGGGAGTTCCTTTTAAATTTTATCCCTTTTGGATTGAAGACTAATCAAGAGTTTTACACAGAATCTATGCATATGAGATTAGGGGGACGGTATATGATATGATATCGTACTGTACCCTACTTATGATATAGGGCCGTGTGAGTTATGACAATGGGGTCCAAAGCCACAATCATTTTTTTTAACGGGTAAGAAAAGATAAATTATATTGACACTCTTGAGATTTGATGAAACTAGATTCGATATAATTTATTTTCAATTAATAACACTTTGCTTCAAAATCCCAAAATAATTTATACTCTGCTTCGAAAATGATCAAATTAATTGACACTCCATCCCCAAAACGATCAAATTAATTAAAACTCTACCCCAAATTAGAACGAAGTATGAATTATTTTAGAAATTTTAAAAGGAATGTCATTTATTGAAAATATGGTATAACAATTTAGCCTAAATAAGAGGAAAAACATAGAAAAGAACTGGCCTTGCTTGACTTATTACAATGGCAAGCCCAGAGGCTACAACCACTTCTAAAACTTGAAATTGAAAAGTTGACATTGTGAATTACGAATGCAACCTCAACCTTACCCTTAGTTTATAATGTTTATGCAGGTTTAGTGGCTCCTGAAGCACAAAAAAAAAAAAAAAAAAAAAAAAAAAAAAAAAAAAAAAAAAAAAAAAAAAAAAAAAAAAAAAAAAAAAACTCCTCATTGGATGAATGTAGACTATCACCTTTATGGGTCTATTTGGATGAGAGGATAGAAAAGTGATATGATGAAAAATATTTTATGTTTTCCACTGTGTGTTTGGTTGGGAAATTGGAAAAGTGAGTGGATAGAAAATATTTGTGTTTTCCTTCCTATGTGTTTAGTAGAGGTGATAGAAGAGTGGAAGGATAAAAAATGATTATAATTCCTTTTTATTTGGTTAAGAGGAAAAATAAGAAGATGGAAAAAATAATTTATAAAAATTTATCATTATACTCTTATTACATAAAATGCAATCTATTTATAATTATACAAAGGAAAAAATAGTATTAATTTTATTTGTAAAGATTGAATATTATAAAAGCCTATCTCCAAACGACTCTTTTGATTCCCGTGATAACGAAAGACCACATGGAGCCCCATGATTGGGTGGGACTCCAACGGAAGTTAACGATTGAAGGGTGTTCTGATAGCCAATACGTTATGGTTTTTTTGTATCAATGCTAGCCCCATCTTCTTCAATCAAATACGAGAAATATGGTTTATGGTGATTTGTGAAAATGTTGTGGTTTTAGTTTAAGGTTGTCTGAAGACATAAAATAGCGGAAGTAATGGGGGTTTAACAATGGCCTTTTGACAATATTGCTTTGGTTGTTTCGATCGAGTTCACAAAGGTAGCCGGTAGTTGTGACTTGTGAGAAAATTGAGAGAGTTGGGAGGGAGCTAAGTGGTATGAAAATGAATTATAATATGTGCCTGTGGAGCTGGTGGTCAGCGGCTTATAAATGGAAAATAAAATAACGTGGAGGAAGTAAGGAACGAAATCACAATCACAATCACAATATATTTGATTAGTACTACTTTAATATATGATTCCTTAGTTTTATTGCAAAACAAAAACGTATATACAATCAGCCCTAATAACTAAACAAGTTGGGCTTTTTTTCTGGGCTCCACAATTAAAACTCTAGTAACCCTAGCAGTTTTTAAGGTTTTGTTAGAGCTTAGAGGAACCCTCACTATCTTCTCCTTCTTCGTATAGTGGATTGATAGCAACTTGATGCATCATGCATGAATGAGTAGTTTGATTTTCATACGGGTGCACTACTAACAAAACGGTCTCGTTATCTTCTCCTTCCTCGTATAAGAGAAAACTTTCTATTGATCTCGAATTATTTCGCAGCTTTTTGAATGAACGTGCACAGCCACAGGTATTAATTAATTAATCTATTCTATGATGTCCTTATTAGTTTTATATACTTATATTGAATTGCAGTTTAGAAGGCATTGGTTTCTAAACTATACACGGATTTTTTGTTATCTTCTATAAAAAAATTCTTTCTTTATGCATCAATGCATGAAATATTAATATTATTATTGTTATTTATTTTTTGAATTGTAAACCTTAATATGGCGAAACAAACAGAGCCAAGTTGCTACAAAGTTTCTGTCTTTTCATCATATATATTCTTTTATTGCGTACTAATTTCATTGTGTATCTAGCAAAGAGTGAAGGGATCAACAGGATTCAATCAATGGAGAAAAGGGTGCGACTTACCGCTAAATATTCAGAAACCAAGGTAAACCTAATAATAATTTTCCGCTTATAATAGTGCTATTATTGAATACTGTGACAAATTAAAAGTCTTTTTTTTTCTTTTGATGTTTACATCGAGCGGTTATTTCTAATTTTCAGCTGACTTCTTTTTTTTTTTCCTTTGATCAATTTCTAGAAGGGAAACGGTGTTCCTGAGGATTGCCTTAGTGAACTGCCTGATGAAATTCTTGCTTGTATACTCTCATTCTTACCAGTAAGAGAAGCAAGTACTACTTGTTTCCTTTCTAGTAGATGGAGATACTTGTGGTTATATATTACTGGAATTAGAATTGACTTTAATGGTACAAAAGCATTACGCAATATAAGAGATGCATTAGGCAATATAAGAGATCAGTCGACAGAAAGGCCAAGGTTTATTAAATGGGTGAATCATTTTTTGGGAGAGTATGATGAATTCCTAACTATAGATGAATTCAGGATTTCTTTTGATTTGGATGAAAGTTCTGCCGAGGTTATTTATAGTTGGATTCAGTTTGCAATAAAAAGGCAAGTTCGAAGGCTTGAGTTGGACTTGTTAGGGATTCGTCCTTATAATGGCTTGTCTTCAAGCCTTTGTAAAAAGAAGTGTAGACAACTTTTGACGCAGAAAAGTTGCGGGTGTTCTCCAACGCAATTTTATTTTAGTCTTCAAAGCATAAGTCCGTCTACATTTCTCAAAGAACTCTATTTGAAGAATGTTTGCATAGCTGATGAATTTGTTGAGTACTTTTTAGCCAGTTGTCCCAATCTTGAGCGATTATCTGTGTGTGGAGCAAGACGTTTGGTAAAATTAAGAGTTTCTGAAACATCATCCCGCTCTTTGAAACATTTAGAGGTAGTCTGCTGCATCAGCCTAGAAACCATTGAGATCTGTGACACAAACCTGATTTCATTTAAATATGTCGGAAGGAGTACGAAGTCATTGATGTTGCATCTGAAGAACGTGCCATTGCTTGTTGATGTATATATAAGTGATCGTCATTACGTATATGAAATGCTCTGCCAACTTTTATGCTGCCTTTCTCAGCTACAGATACTTACACTCGAATTATGTAAAAATTTTGAGGTTAGTATTTATAGTTCTGATGTTTTTGATCTTTCTTTGCATTCCTTATGTATCATGTTGTTTACTCTTGTTTTGTTTTTTCCAGGACAAAGTGGCCTGTTTATGTCCTCGATTGAAGAATCTTAAAAAATTGGTATTAGAAGTTGGAGCATGGAATTATGACGATCTCCTTGGACTCACTCCCTTGACAAACGCATGCCCTTACCTGCGGATATTTGTGTTGAAGGTGGGTGTTTATTAGATAATAGATAATGAGTCTATGATCTCATATGCACACACACATACACACAACATGCATGATGCATCATATGTTTGAAATGTAGCTTTCGTCTATGCGGGTTTATGCATAGTCTCTACTCCCAATCAATAATATTTATGATTAAACCATGTTATCTGCATTCTTGCATGAGCACCATGTTATGAGCTTGCCGATCAAGACACGTGAGGTTACCTGACTTGAATTAGGAATAGAAAAATACTCATTTTCTATTAGAAATAGGAGAAGCAATTTAGGCAGCAAGGTTGTGATATAAAAAAAAATACTTACATGTGGTGAATAGGTGCAGCGGCTAAGAGCCGCAAGGCACAAAGAGAAAAAAAATCATAGAATGAAGTGTGAAACTAAGATATATAAAAAAAAAAAAAAAAAAAAAAAAAAAAAAAAAAAAAAAAAAAGAGATTTTCACTTGGGAGTTAGTGCAAGGAGAGCATGAAACCAAGAGAAAAAAAAAAAATTATTATCGCTTGGGAGGTAGCTCAAGGAGACTACTAGGTTTTGTGAATTCTCTAAGCTTTATAGAAAGCGCACGAATTAAGGAAAATTTGTGGCTCTTAGATTAACGTAGAGAAGTATACTCCTACGTGTGTGTGACTGTGTGAGAGCAAAGAAGAGCAAGATGTTTTTTCTTTAACAATAAGACATGCACAAATGAATGATATTTGAGGTTTGTTGTTGTATTCAGAAAGTTGTTGCTACAACCACGGAGAGTTGTTGAATTTAGATGAGTACTGAAGATCGATCACATGTCAGTGTGTATTAATTCTTAAGAGAAAATATTTTATTATGGTTGGTGTGAATCTCAACTTATGCATAAATTTGAGAAGAACTATTGTAATTGATTTTATAATAGTGAATTTATTCAGAGTTGGTATCGTGGTTCTTCCTTTCAAGAAGAAAGGTTTTCTACGTAATTTATGTGTCTTGTGTAATTGATATCTTGATGATTGATTAAAATAATTATGAAAATTTTTAAGTCACATAAGATTAGTTTGTGGCCTCAACAAGTGATATTAGAACTTTCGCTATCCCAACATGTATGTACTATATCAACCATCACCTATTGTTTTGTTTTTTTCATTACATATATAATTGTTATATTCTATGCAAACCCTGGACACATTAAATTCATTGCATAATCATCACCCTTTCGTTTCTTTCTTTCTGATTTGCATATTTGTTCAATCTAGTAAATTGTATTCGGTTACTAAAGATACGCATTAAGGTTCATCTTTTATCTCTATATTCTTCTGTTTTATCAATAATGTGATAACTTTCACTTCTTCTTCTTCTTTTCCTCTCTCTTCGTAGATACCATCGTGGAAAAACCTCAGATATGTTAAAAGGATAAAACACGCATATGATAAAAGAAAAATGTGGAAGGAATGCCAACATAAATACCTCAAGGTGGTGAAGATTGCTGGATATAGTGGCCGCATTTGTGAGTTTGAGTTTGTCACGTACTTAATTAAGAATGCTGTGGCACTTGAGAAAATTTTGATTGATCCTCGCCATCAAATTGTCAATGGAACTCCCTTAGCGAGTGCCGAATTTAAGAAAGAACAAACCTCAAGACTTCATGCCAAGCGCCAGCTTGAAGCTGAAGTCCCCCCAACGATCGAGTTAGTAATATTGTAATATTTGCTAGTGCTTTTAAGGTTTGCAAATGTATTGATTAGCCAAAAAAAAAAATGGTTTGCATATGTATTTATTAATTTTGTTTCTTCTTTCTCTCTTTTGGCCATGGTTATATGGACCCCAAAATTTGCAAAATCTATATATATTATGAATGTTGAACTAGCCTAACAAGTGTTACTGTGGAGGGAGTTCTTAGCAAAAAAAAAAAAAAGCCTGTGGAGGGAGTTCCTTTTTCATTTTATCCCTTTTGGGTTTTGGCCATGGTTATATGAACAGGGAATTCTTAGCAAAAAAAAAAAAAAAAAAGCCTGTGAAGGGAGTTCCTTTTTCATTTTATCCCTTTTGGGTTTTGGGTTGAAGACTAATCAAGACTCAAGAGCTTTGTTAGGGGTGGTAAATGGGTGGGTTTAGTTAAGTTTTAAATGAGTTGGGTATTAAAAAATCAATTGCCCATTTATACTCATTTAGCAAAGTAGATATTACCCAACCCAAGAAAGAAAACACAACTCCTCATTGGATAAATGTAGACTATCACCTCTATATAAAGGGTCTATTTGGATGGGAGGATAGAAAAGTAAGATGATAGAAAATATTTTATGTTTTCCACTGTGTGTGTTTGGTTGGAAGATCGGAAAAGTGAGATTATAGAAAAGTTTCGTGTTTTCCTTCATGCATGTTTGGTAGAAGTGATAGAAAGATAGAAAGATAAAAAATAATTATAACTCATAATTGTTGTTTGGTTGAGAGGAAGAATGGAAGGATAGAAAAGATAATTTATAGAGTTTTAATTACCATTATACCTTTATTACATGAGATTCAATCTATTTATTATTAAATAAAGGAAAAAAAAAATAGTATTAATTAAATTTGCAAAGATTGAATATTATAAAAGTGAACTCATCACATTCATTGTATAATCTGGCCTTTTATTTTATCTTGGGCTGGCTCCCGTGCTTCTAGTCGGCCTTATGGACAAAAGTGGGCTGAGCTTGGGCTTAAAAAAACATAAAATAAAATTTGGAGAGAGAGCGTGGTTCCACGCGCCTAAAATGAAGGTGGTGCTGACAGCTTCTCATCTACTTCACTTCATTCTATTACCAGCCATCCACCTTATTGCCACAAACACAGCTCTAACTCAAGGAGCTCACTTCATCTTCATGGTTGAGCCTTAAACGACAAGAAGATGGCTATTTCTCTGAATTCAGTTGTGGGTTTCAATTCAAAGGTAAGTCTATGCTCCCTATTTCTCTCATGTAAGTTGAGCTGCAAAATTTGTTTTTCTTCTATGCATGTCTGAAGTTGAGTTTAATGAATTTATTCATGTTGTCAAATTACATGGTCTTTTGTGAATTTATCAACTGGTTGTGTAATTTATTTTAGTTGTGAATTAAAGTGGGAATTGGATGGTGGAAGAGCTCAAAGAAAAGAAACAAGAACTTAGATAAGGTTGAAAAGCTTTTTTGGACTTAGCTTTATTGCACTTGAGTTTTGGAACTTAAATCAGGGGCTCATCATAATCATTGTAGATTTTACTAGTGGTTCCAGCAAAACATGTTGCAAATCCTTTTAACAGATTTTTTTAGATTGTGATTCTTAAGTTGCAGAAGGGTAAAATCTTTTTCACTTTGTCTTATAGCGAAGAAAGAAATGGGGGTCTAGATAGAATCAATCTTTTACTAAACTTTGAAGGGATGGTTGAGGTTGTTGATAATTTTTGGTGGTGTTTAGCACTTTAAAACCCCTTTATTGCATGAAGTTTAAACATTTTATGATTTGGGTAAAATGCTATGGTTGACTGTTCTAGTATTACCTGCCTAATATCTTGCCCTCAAAAATAATGGGTGATAATCAAAATGAGTATCTATTTTTGACCCTCATACGGCAAAGGGCGTTGAATTTGATTCTAGGTATTACCGGATGAAATATTACTAAGTTACTGCAAATATATTTAATGTATCTGTTAAAATAAGGATATTGGATCTGAGGTTTGAGAAATCATAGGCACAATAGATGAAGTTTCAGTTTCCTGAAAAACTTGCTGCTGCATATGAATTTGTGCTTCCAAGTGATATCCTCAGGAAAAAGAATGAAATGATTTCAAAGATGGATTGGATTGTCAACTTAGACTACTTAGTCCTAATACTTTCTTTATAAAGGCTACCTTAAATAAAAAATACAAAGAACAACCGTGATTCACTTCTTGGCTGCAATAAGGAGCTGCCTGACCATTATGAATAGCCAAAATTTGTTGCATTCTTTGTCTCTCAAAATAACACGTTGCTCTTTACCTATTGAAAATTTATATCTACAATTTATCCATTATTTTTTTTTGGCTTAGTTACAATCAATCCATAAAGTCGTCCAACCCATAACCCAAACTAACATGCATTGAGAAACCTTCCATGATGAATGCATATCAACCCTTAAGCGATGTACCAAATCAATCTCAGTTATTCAGATTTTCTCTGTTACATATGTATCTTTTCACAATTAGATTGATTATGAACTGCTAGCTTAATCTTTGTTTTAAATTTTTTAATGATATGCCTCTTTCTATTAAATGCCATCTATTGGGGTATTTTTGTTTGTAAGTTCTCAGGTCTTCTTTCAGGTTTTGCTTTAGTCAGAAGGGAATACTTTATTCTTAAAAAAAAAAACTTTTATATATGTGATAGAGACTTCAATTAGACTTGATCAGGGAGAATTCTTGACATATTTCCTTATTTCATCAATATAATAAATATAATAAGATGCATCTAAATGCAGTAGTAGGTATTAGTATCAGAATCACAAAAGTCTTGTGGCTTAGTAACATTGCCGGATTATATCATGGAGGCTAACTTAGGTTCAAATCCCCTTGATCCCCACTTGTTGTAAGTAAAAACAAAATGTTATTACTAACAGAAACAGAAACTATTTGATGTGTTATTTACTATCTTTTGGGAACTGAGTTTCATTATATTCACATTTGTCTTTAGATTTTAATGTGATCTAGATATATCTGGGTGACTGATATTTTCCTTGGTTATTTTTTCTCCATTAGCAGTTGCAAGCCAATTACCAGAATGTGTCAAGATCTTCTGTTGGAGCTTCAGTATCAAAAGCCTCCCAAGTTGCATCCTTAGGAAAGTTGGGGTCCAGGAGTCTTCTAAAGGAAAAAAGATGGAGCCTGTGTCTTTCAGTTGCCAATAGTGATAGTCTTACCACAGAAACCAGTGAGGAGGGTTCTGGAAATGCAGAAAATAGGCAGTTGCAAGATAGTACTAATAATGACTCCGGGTCTCAGGCCTCTGAAGCCTCTAACAGATCAACAGTTTCTTCAGATTTGAAGCCAAAGACATCATCATCTCCAAATATGAAAAGGTCACCACTAACAGCAAAAGAGAGACTAAGGGCTGCCCGGGTTCTCAACCGTTACTCAGAATCAAAGGCTACTAAATCAGAAATGGGCAGCAAAGTATTGGACGCACTGAGAGAAAGTGATCGTGGGAAGAAAAGATCAGGGCTTCCAGAAGCCCCCACAAACTTATTTGATGACAGCAAGCGAGGAATGCCAAAGCAGGGCTTAACTTTTCAGTTTCCAGGAGGTGTTGAGCTAGCTGCTATTGTTGCTTCATTTGTTCTTATAAGTACATTGATGTTTGCTACGACATTCATTGTGTGGAAAGTTGGTGCCATCCATTTTAATGAGAACTAAGGTGGAGAGTAGTGGGGTTCGGCATTTTGGACAAATCACATTCTTAAAGCATCCATGTAAATCACAAGTTAGCTGAATTTCAGGTACTTCAGATGCTCATCTTGTGCAAGGGTAGGATGTTGAATGTTTTTTTAGGTAACATATATACTTGAATGTATATTTGCTCAATCAACAATTATACGTCAATGATCAACATTTATTGCTTGGCGTACTATTGTAGCTTCATAAAAGTGAAATTATTATGACAGCAGAACTTAATCAATTCCTTGAAGTCTTGAACTCCCTCCCTCCTGGAATTCTTAGCTCGGCTACTTGTAAGTAGAAGTCACTTATTTCACCTGCTAGTTTCATTGAACATGGCTTGCCTTTTGGAATTTTTAATGCATGTGCTGGTTAACCATAAGCTACGGCTCATATACCACCAAGGGTGGTGGTCTAACCGTAAGGAGCGTACTCCCAAGTGGTTTGGGGTGTGGAGGTCCCAAGTTTGAATCCCGAAATGGGAAGTGCTTGGGATTAAACCCTACAACCCCCGCTCTGGATCCGCTAGTGTTCTCGTGGGACTGGGATAACAGCTATGGCTCACCAGTTCCCTCTGAACCTAATAGGTAAAGTGCTACTATGGTTACGTCCAGGTAGGGAAGCCACTCTGGTCGCCTCCTCTTATCCTTTTTACTTATAAAAAAAATAAGCTAAGGCTCATATATGGTCCTTGACAAACTGGTCTAGCATAGGTTTTTATACCATGTCAGATATTTACTGATAGGAGGGAAAATTATAACCAAGACTGATCCTATGCATGTGTGATGTGTGCAACCACTCCAACGGACCAAACCTCACCTCAGAATTTTTTAAAGCCTTAAATGTTTTCAAAAGTCTAAAAAAATTTAATAATACAACCTTATACAAAAATTTGAAGAAGACCATTTTTTATTTTTTTTTAATGTTTATTAGATTGAAGGTCTCATTTTTTTTTTTTTGTTTTGGTACCGCTTTAGCCTCCATAATTCTCAGGCCGAACCTAATAATAGCCAAGTACAGGTACTTGCTCTTCATAAATGGCTTCCATCTTACATTTCTCTGTGGTGAATCCTTGACAAACTGCCAATTTGCGCTTTAAAATGCCACACTAACGTATTGATTGGCCTTCCAAGGGATGTCTAAATGCACCTAATTGAGATGATATTATATAAGACTTGATGTGATGCGAACATAGTGTCTGAACATGGAGTAATTATTCAACTCCGAGAGGACAACGTCGTGTATCAACCAACCCATGTCCTTAGCTTATTTGCTGTGTGAGATCTCTTCCACGACTCTTTCACGTTTATCATATCTTTTTAGCTTATTTGCTGTGTGAGATCTCTTCCACGACTCTTTCACGTTTATCATATCTTTTTAAGGCTCGTTTGGCCCCACGATTTTAAAGGGGAATCTAAAATCGCAGAAAACCATTTGACGGCGTGATATAAGCAATGTTGCATTTTAAAAAACGCAAAAAAGCTTCAGTTCCAAACTGAAGCTCTGTTGTTTTTCAAAAAAACGCAGATGAGTGTGACTTTCTAATATGTAGAAAGCCCAAAATGCCCTTCTCCTTTTGTTGATTGGCAGAAATATCAAACAAAAAAGTTTACATTGATAACAAAAAAGCTGACTAGCTTCGGTTGATGTGAGAGATGGCAAGAGAGTCTATGGTGTACTTCTTGGATACTAGACCAATTTATATTAGAGCTACAGAATATATAATATATTCCTTAGTTAGTTAGTTTTTTATTTTTTTTTATATTTAATATGTATATTATTGATAGTGAACATGTTTTTAATAAAAATGTATTTTTTTCTATGAATTTATTAATATGTTATTATTATTAATATTAAAGTAATTTTTAACATTTAATGCATTAAAAATGATAGATATCCTTAGCAACATAATTAAGTCTTTTTTGGTAATTATCACCCAAAACAGTAATTTTAGATCAATATTATCCAAATAATAACTGTGGTTTTAAAAGTTGTGTTTTCAAAACGCACATTTTAAAATCATCATTTTTTTTTAAAATGTATTTTTTGAAACAGTCAATCCAAACGGAACCTTAGTTCTTTTACATTGCCAACTTCTCCAATTTGATCACAAACACGTTCCAATTTTATTTTTTTGAAAAAAATAAATACAAAAAGGTAGGTGGTGATTAATTAACTGAAGATCCTACTTAGGCCTAGGGGTGGCCTAGGCAACTTAAGCCAAGGCCTAAAAGCATTCTTAATGGTTTGCCAAAAGCTAAAACAAATTCAAATATAGCTAATAAGCCCAAAAAATGGCTCCCATTGGATGAGCTTCTTCGGGTAATTATACTATACTCCGGGAGTACATTAAATGCGTACTCCCTCCTCTCACAGAAGTCGTGGGTCCCATTAATTAAATTCATGGTGGGGCCCACCACTTCTGTGAGAGAAGGGAGTACGTATTTAATGTACTCCTGGAGTATGATATAATTTTCCGAGCTTCATATGAGGCAAAATGAAAATTTGCTACAGTACTAAGCCATTTATGCCTTACACTGTTCATTGGACATTTCATTTTTTTATTATTTTGTTTTCTGAAACCTCACTTCCTCTCTCTTCCTTTTTTTCTTTCTTCTGTTCTGCTGGCCGTGGTTGTCAAAGCTCCTATTAGTGAGGAGATTCTCTCTTCCTCTCATCAGTGAAAAGACTCTCTCTTCCTCACAACTTCCCGACGATGCAAATGGAATTTCATTTAAGACCTGGCCGGAATCATCTACTAGTAAATGGGTTCTCTAGAAACTGGGCTTGCATCAATCTTTTTCATCTGCTGGTAGAACTGAGAGGAACCCATTTGCACATAGACCCATTTGATGTGCTGGTGTTGTTCTGATTTTGATGATTTTCTGTAATATTACTGTGAAAGTTTGTAAATTTGCTGGGTTTTTTTTTTTGTTGAAGTTGTTAGGCTCTGTTGATGAAGTTGCTGTGAGTTTTTTTTGGATGCTTGTTTGGTTTCAATTGAGTAGAAAATAATAATAAAAAATTTATGAAGAAATAATATTTAAAGAAAATAGAGTTAGAAATAAAGAATCGGATCAAAGATGTTTTGAAAAGTGATTAGGCAAAATAAAAAAAGTAGCTTTTTAAGCCAAAATTTGGCTTAAATTTTACACAAGTCATTGGGAATTCTCTAAGGCCCTAGTTAAAAAAGGGCCCGTATATTATAAACTCAAATTTTTTTATATATTCATAATTTTAACACATAATAAAGCTAAAACGGAATTTTAATATTTTTTTTTCTTCCTTTTGTCCTTCTTTCAAAAAATTAATTGTCATTATCTCTTAATTATAACCTTAATTACCATTTGTCGTCACTATTTTTCCCTTTCGATTGATTATTTAATAGTTCAGAATTACAAATAAAAGCGTAGTCCCTCTTTCACATAAATGGTGAATCTCACTAATTAAATTCATGCTAAGGACCCACCATTCTGTGAAAGGGAAGACTACTATTTTTCTTTTTTAATGACATATTATATAATTGAAATTGATTTCCTAAATATTATAAATGTACTATAAGATAATTACTTACAAAATATTTTAAAATGTACTTCAAATTACGCATAATATTGTAATTATGTTACTAATTCTGTGAACCAATTTTGTGCCGCAAGGATTCAAACTCGCTAACATGTTCTAGTAAAAAACAGTATGTACTTAGATTTAGCACATTTCTATCGTGGATCTTGCCGACAAAAAATCCCTGCTACATGAAGTAAAGGGACCCAAAAAGCCTACATTCATGTCCCGAATGGATTAGAATATACAGGAAGAAGATACGAAATCATAAACACCACACAATTTTGTGAGAGTACTTTGCAAATGGAGCGGTTGATCAGAAGTCGTATCAATCTTTAAAGGTCTTCTTTATGGTGAGTTACAATGTTTCATTGAGATTGGGGACCTACATTGTGACATGGCGGTTGATTG
Organism: Fagus sylvatica; assembly: GCA_907173295.1. NCBI lineage: Eukaryota > Viridiplantae > Streptophyta > Magnoliopsida > Fagales > Fagaceae > Fagus > Fagus sylvatica. The sequence continues at coordinate 37,431,098 of OU015769.1, forward strand.
TAATTGAAGCTCTCTTGTTTGCTTGTGTAGTACAACCTTAATCATAGAGAACATATGGAAATGGACAAACCAAGCCGCTATAATCAGGGGCATCACTAGAGGTCTTTTTCGTCAAGTGATAGAAACAAACCTCGACCTCCCAAGGATTAAAACTTAAAGCCTAAAAGCTCCACCTTTATATAATTTACAAAGTTTCTATGTTAGTTTCAGTCTTAATTTGTACAACTGTCCTCCACAACATGAGAAAAGTTAAAAAGACAGAAAAAATGGAAAATAATTATCAATAATGCATAATAAAGATATAAGTTAAAGTAGAAATTACACCATTTATTTTCCAACTGTTTTCAATTTAATCCTTTTCAATTTAATTATTTTGTTTAATCTTATCATTAGTTTTTAGTATGTTTCACTTTTCAAAGCTATCTCATTTTGGTGGTGCACTTAATGGTGCAAATTGGATAAAGGACTACATTAAACGAATGAAAGTTAAAATAGTGAAATGAAACAAATAAAGAATTTTAATTGGAAACCACTAAAGTAAGTGAGATGATATAATTTGTAATTTAACCTAAAATGTACTACTAATAACTAACTCGATTGTCTTGTTAAAATGAAACCTAGCTAGCACCCTAGCAGTAGATTGTAGTTCAATTGTACTTTTTACCCTTCCCCGAAAAAGGGAGGAACATGAGAAAACAAACAAGTCCCAAAACCATGCACCAGAATAAATAAGACATGTTCCATCAACCGAAACAGCTGGTAATTCTAGTATGGTAGTGATAAAAATATAATACTTTCGGTGCATTACAATTTACAACAACAAAAATTGGAGATCCTTTAAATCTACCTCTGTGAGTAGGTCATCTATTGTTTCAAGTAAGCAAAAAATAAATTTCAGGCTTTCATCCATTTCTATTCCCATGCTATTGTTACATTTTTTTTGGCGGGATAAAACTTAAATACAATTCCTTGAGTCAAGTATGTTAAGTTCTTTAATTGAATTTAAACATATGGATGCATTAACTAATAAAACATAAATAATGTTATCTTTTCTAAGAATATTTAAATTCAATGAATTTGAATTCAACTAAAAATCTAACGTAACATACTTTACCTAACTTTTTGGTGGGGTCTAATTTTAGGTGAGCATGAGACTTAATACTTTGCTAGACAAACATCTTTTTCTCTTTCAAAAATCCCCAAGATCCTTTGAGCATAGTTGCTTGTTAAATTTATCAAAAAAGCTTTCATATTGAAGTGACAGGTAGATAAGGCCAAACATAATTTTCACTTTGACCCAATTAAAGGTCACTGGATAACACACCAATCACAATCAAGATAAGGAGGTCACACATTATAAGCGCAAGAAACAGTGGGTGTAGAATATGTCATAAAAAGGCAGAGAGAGTTGGAATTCTAGTAGTAAGGCTTTGATTATTGGCCATGGAAAATTTCTATCATGGTGGTTGGCCTGAAGAGGAAAATTGGGCTCAGTGTCATGCTCCACTAAACAATGAGTCTTCCTATCTAGTCCCATGGCCGCTACCACCTCATGTGCAAGCCTCAACTAAATTCGAATATCATGGTCTGCCTTCATGGTCGATGCCAATTGAAGGGGTTGCTGAAGATGGAGGAGGTGCCACTGCTTCCAACTCCAAGAGCCATAGCCAAGCAGAGAAGCGGCGTAGGGACAGGATTAATGCACAACTTGCAACTCTTAGGAAATTAATTCCCAAGTCTGATAAGGTGAAGAAAAATCCTCTCTCTTTCACAACCACACACACACATCACACAAAGATGTGTGGTTGCACATGCACACCTAGTCAACTCAACTTTCATTCTCAGTTTTCCTCCAATTTTTTTTTTGTCAGAATAAGATAATTGTATTTACATGGTTTGGTGTGTGAACTCGATCATCCAATTTTTGAACATAATCCTCTTCCTTACCCTCTTCAAGAATCAATTAGCCAAACAAGATATGAAATTATATATAATCCTTGTGAATGATCACATATAGAATAACATGTTGAGTTCATTAGGCCTTTTGATGATAGTCAATAAATTAAGAAAAATAAAGTAACAAATACGTTATTAGCTTCTTTTAGTACTTGAAAAAAATCCTACAACAGTGCACAAAATTCCCAATTAGTGATTTGACTTAATTCTTTTAGTACCAATCTGAAATGATCAATATTTTGTTATGTGCAGATGGACAAGGCGGCTCTATTAGGAACTGTTATTGACCATGTGAAAGATCTAAAGCGAAAAGCTATGGAAGTCAGCAAAGCCTGCACTCTTCCAACAGAAGTAGATGAAGTAACAATTGACTATGATCTAGCTCAAGATGTCAATCTCACCAACGTTGATAAAAGCAAGGACAACGTTTTCATAAAGGCGTCTTTTTGTTGCGATGATAGGCCGGAACTGTTTTCTGAGCTCATCCATGTCCTCAAAAGCTTAAGACTTACAGCAGTAAAAGCTGATATAGCTAGTGTTGGCGGCAGAATTAGAAGCATATTAGTGCTTTGCACCAAGGAAAGTGAAGTGGGTGTTTGCGTCAGCACACTGAAACAGTCACTTAAATTAGTATTGAGTAAAATTGCTTCATCATCAGTGCAATCAAACTGTCGTATTAGAAGCAAAAGGCAGAGGTTCTTCTTGCCATGTTCACAATAGTCTTGTTGGTGAACATTTTTTGTGTCATATCAGAATTACACTCACTGGGTCACTGGTATCATTTCAACTTTTTTTCCCATTGTGATATGCTTCTCTGCCCACGTACTGTCAGGCTGGTGGCACACGCTAGGCACGCGAATTATTGTGCGGGTTTGCTACCATAGAAAAGAAGTGTACCTCATTGGTTATGACCCTTTTTGTTTTTGTTTTCTTGTTTTTTGTTTCTTTATTTTTCTCTCTACAAGAAAATTACATTTTAGATTCAATTGTTTATTTAAGTAATAATTACAAAAAAATAAATAAATAAACTTGAAGCGAATAAATTAAAACTTGCGCCTATATTAAATTTAAACACAACGCCATTCTATAAAATGAGTTAAAATCTAATTTATTACATTTTTAAAATTTCAATATTTAATTTTTAATAACTTTAAAATTATAGTAATGATTTATTGACCTTTTATAAGTTATAATTACTTTTAAAATTTATTACACATTTTATAATTTAAAATATATAATTTTCTAAAAAAAAAAAAAAAACTTAATCCATTCATATCTAAAGGTCTTAACCTTGTCATTTCAATAACAGTAAACATGAAAATGATTTCAGTGCAACAATAGTCAAAAGAGTAAATTTAATTATTGAACTTGGGAGACCACTGACAAGTTGTTTCATCTAATACGAGAGTGACATATTCTATATAAATATATATATTATATATATATATATATATATATATATATATATATATTATCCCATTTGGTAATTACTTGCACAATTAACTTTTGTGAAAATACAAAAAAATAAAATTTTTAGTCAATTTTTCTATTTTTTCTTTATTTTTACAAACATAGTTCATTTATTTGTATTTCAATTAATTGAATTAATTATGACCTAATCATTGTTCAACCTCATGCCTTGAACTTCCATTTTTCCAATTCTTTAAACGGATCGGATTTTAAAACATCGGGTGAAACTACTAGTTGAGCATCGGCTTCAAAAATCACATTAAAGTTTAAACACTAACCCCATTGCTTTGTTAACTACTAAGAGGGCAACTAAGATTCTTTGGTACGCATGAGTCGTTATGCAATGTATTACTCGTTTCAACTAATATAAAAATTCAATGAGTCACCATAATCTTTTAAGGAAAAATTATTATATATATCTGGTGTATTACACCTCCCTCTCATATAAAGATGAATTCCATATATATATATTTATTAAGATATGGATTCCATATATATGATTCAAAAAAAGAATGTACCTTTATATGAGAGTATGGCGAGAGTATGGGGTAATACACCCATTGCAAATGATTCATAGTCCTTCATGACAAAACAATTAACATGAAAGCAATAAATAGTTTTTCTTTTTCGAGTGGGCTGTAGCTTTAGAAATTTCCCAGGCCACGGTTACAATTCCAAAAGGCCTAATGCTAATCTTGCGGTCCTGCCATGGACCTTTCAATATCTACAGACTGTTTGATGGATCGTGGATTGGTCCACTAAAAAGAACTCTTACTCTATTGCTGACTCGGCCTGAAATGTCTGAGCTTCAATAGCAAATGATACTTTTTGAGGGCCCCCAACAATAGGGGAGAAGTTATTTGTGTTCTTGTGTTTTGTGTGCAAATAGTGAAAAAAGCTTCTTCTTTCTTTTTATCAAATTTATTCATAATGAATATAATTGATGCAAATCTTATTATTAACGTGGGTGTTTGGGATTAAAGCTCGATAGTTGTTATTATTAAGATGACATCAATCACATTTATTATTACGTTAATTTATAAACATTTTATAATGAGTTGACAAACATAATATTTTTGCAATAATACTAAATTGATTCATGGTTAATAAAATTTATAAGATTTATATAATTAAATTTGTTACAACGTCACTCCATTTCTGTACAAAATATTGAATAGAAACATTATGAAGCCTATGTAGAATGACATAATAGGCATAGTTCTGATTTGGCAATATACGGCAGATAGTTTAAGAAAGTAACGGCCCCTACCCATCTCCAATGGCGCCGTACCCCCAATTCTGAAACCACACCTATATCTGCTTCCATTTTTAACTGCAACAACTTATGCCGTTACAACATTATAGTAACACTCTTACTCACTCACTCCCACCTAATTCCCGTAATCTCCGTGTACTGTTTGACACTTCTCCTCCTTCCCTCTCTACACGATTTCGTTTTTCACCTCCAAGAAATAACGGATAGCCGTTACAACTTACACGAGAAAAAAAAAAAAAAAAAGATAAACACCGAGAAAGAGACCTAACTGCCACAGTTTCGGAGCTTCAATCTCAGCCGTTGAAATTCAATTCATTAAAAATTAACCTTTTAGATTTCTTAGGAAAGTCCGTTATCCCAATCAGTTTAAAAAAAAAATTTGAAAAAAAACAGAAACAAACGCGGTTGTGATGTATATAAGTCGTTATTTCAAGTAGCGGTTTTGTGGTTCACACCAACAACCCCTCCATCAAATGGTTAAATAAATTTCCAGATTTTTTGAGAGTGTGAGAAATGACGAAGATGATGAGTACGCAGAACAACAACAACAGTGGTGATCGAATCAAGGGTTCGTGGACCCCACAAGAGGATGCGAATCTGACGAAGCTGGTGGAGCAGCATGGTCCACGTAACTGGTCCTTGATAAGCCAAGGGATTCCTGGACGATCAGGGAAGTCATGCAGATTAAGGTGGTGTAATCAGCTGAGTCCCACGGTGCAGCATCTTCCTTTTACAGCCGCGGAGGATGCTATCATTTTTCAGGCCCACGCTATCCACGGAAACAGGTGGGCCACTATTTCACGCCTCTTACCGGGTCGAACCGACAACGCCATTAAGAATCACTGGAACTCGACTTTACGACGTCGTCGCGCAACGGCTTCAGAGTTAGAGTCCGGGTCGTCCGAGTCCAACTCAGAGATGAAACGTCCGAATGGCTCGGCCGCGGCCTCGTCCGAGTCGGACTCGGGGCTTAAGCGGCAGCGATTGTGTGCTTCTCCGGAACACAATAGTAATAATAATAATTTGGTGGGACCCCAGACTTCGCTGACGTTGTCGCCACCGGGTGAGAGCGTGATAACGTTACCCGCGGGTGAGAAAGGAGTGGCGGTGGAGGTAGAGCAAGAGGAGGAGGAGGAAACGTGTTTGGCGACGATCATGCAGAAGATGATAGCGGCGGAGGTCAGGAATTACATGAATAGTTTACGTTTACGGGCCCATAATGGGCCTGGACCTGACTGTGGTGGGCCTACGGCCCACAAGGGTCCATAGCTTTAATAATTTATTGCTCTGCCTTTGTTTAATTCTATGTTTTCTGTTACGAATTTTCAGTTTGGCCGGTGTTTGAATCCGGGACCTAGGAAATGAGAACTTCAAAACATGGTTTAAGTACTTTCAATTGCCTCTTTCATTTTATACGTTTTAATATATGCACTTATTGGTTTAGCTCTTTGTTCTATGAAAACAGATAAATTAAAAAAAAAAAAATGCACTTCCTTTTTTCTCTGAAAATATCGATTTATAAACATATATAAATAACTTTTTTTTTTTCTTTATTTTAATTTACTTGTGATAACATTAGTTATCATCCTTAAATGCTTAAGTTCTCCGATTAAGTGACTTATATGACTCGGAACCTATGAATTTAGGAAGAATTTGTGTTAGAATTTAAAAATGTAAATTCAATAGTTGAAGAAGCTTTCTTATTTATTAAAAATTAGTTAAGAGTATAATAGTTGCGAGAAAATGTGAATTCAAAAGGTTGTACTCAGTTAAAGTAAAGTTGTATTTGGAAAATGTAAGAAATTAAAAAGTTTTATATTTATAATTTTTTTTTTTTGGTGATAATTAATTCAATAGTTGGAGAAGTATAAATTTGAATCCTTGATTTATCCATTAGAAACACTAGGAGCTTCCAATGCTCTTGGCTCAGTTGGCTGTACATATATAAGTTATATGAAAAGATTAGACATTCTTGAATTATTTTCAAGTTATATTTCTTTTGCGAAGTAAGATTATTTTCATTGAGACTTTAACGAGTAGGTGGCTCAGAATTACATTGATTGTTCTTATTGTTTAAGAACTTGTTAGCTCTTTGAAAGAACATGAACATATATAACGGTTCATGTATCCTGAAGTTGTTGATATATTTAGCGATTTCAGGCTATTGCGAATTTGTGATAAACACAAGATAAAGAAGTCACCGCATACACAAGTACACAACTACCATGAGAGCCTCTTAATCCTTGATTACTTATTCTCGTCTAACCTTTTCCTTCGTTCTATCATTTTGCAAATTTTAACGACTGTTGTTTGGTTGGAAGGCTATGGAATATCATCGGCCATGGTACAAAACTAGAGAGAATGGCACCATGCAAACAAATGATCTCAAACCACATTCGAGATAAAGAATCAAATCCTAAAATTTGAAATATAAATAAGTCCTCACAAATTATGACTTGTTTAGATGTAAGTGTTTGAAAAGAACTATTTAGAACTTCAATTTTCAGTCTATGAAAATATGAAAAGTCCAAGTACTGAGGAAAAATTCAAGACTCCAAATACTTTGATTTTAGTTTGAAATGCATCCTAAAAATCTAAGGAAATTAATCCAGGACAATGAAAAACACCAAAATATAAGTATGGAAAATAAGAATTGCAGAAACAAAGGCATACAGAGTCTAATATCTCATCAAGCAGCTAACAGTTAGTAGGGTCATTGCAATACGTGATCAATAAAATTGCTATTGAGGTTAAAACACTACTACAAGACACTACATACCGCAAATAACCCTACATACAAAGCCCGGGATGGATTATAAACTGAACTCTGCTTCTCAATTGTTTTCCCACAACGAAAAAATGGCAGGGACATTTTGATCCTTAAATAACAGGGCCCAAACTTCCTAGTTCCTAATAAAAATCAAAATCTTAGTCTGTGTAACAGAGCCAGATTAACACACACCTGCATTTCTATAGAATAGGTCTTTACACAGTTTTGAATGAAACACCTGCATTCATCTTGGGGAAGCAGTGAAAAGTTTTCAATTTAAAAAAAGAAAAAAAAGAAAAAGGTAGTTTATAACTTCTATATTAAACAACCAAACGTCCAATAAAGAATAAAAATCAGTGTGCAAAAATAAATTAAAAACTAATATTCATATGAGATGAGCATTATGCTCTTACACATTCGCATAATCACAAACTACCACTCATGAGAGAAACATCAATGTTCACTGAAGCAAAATTCCCCTCTACTAATCCCCAACACAACACATCACTCCACATCCACCATTGCAGACTTTATATACCTTAAGGAATCAAATCCTGTTATTCAAGAACTAGTAGCCTACCTTATGACAATGAATAATGAATATTCCTTCCCAACACTTTGCAACAGACTGCCTCTATCTGAAGGCAATCAATAAAATTTCTGGAAAAACACACAATTCAACCTCATACATTGATTAGGACTGGAAGATCCAATGCAAATTATAGTTGTTATTTTTTATTTTTAAATAATTTTACACCCATATAGAAAACAGCTCTAGGTACTCTATGAACTGATCAAAAACCAAATTACATTGGCAAATACAATCTAAAATACCCCAACCCATTCTCACCTTCCAACTGAGTTAGAGATCGTTAGCAATGATAACACAAGTCCATCCTAAAATTACCTATCAAATCTATAAGAATAGGAATTTAACATTTTATAAATGACCTGCTTCTAAATCAACCATTGCACCAACTATAGCTGTTATAAGTTATAACCAAATAATATCATTTTCTAATTTCCGAGCCAATGGTTAACCTAATGAAATCAAATCAACACAATATCCTCAACATGTACTTGAAATCATTTATATACTAAGAATCCACGGAACGAAAATCACAAATCAAATTTAACGAATATAACACCTCATAATGAGAGGTACTTTACGTTTTGACAGACCAAAGAAGGTTGATCAAAGTGTTAGGCGATGGACAAGGCCTCTATTGGAACTGTTAAAAATCAAGCACCGCCTCTCTCTCTCTCTAGAATCTTCTAGAGTTTTCTAGAAATTTCTCTCTCTATCTAGAAATTTCTAGAAACTTCTTTAAGTCTCTCTAGAAGCTTCTCTCTA
>OU015769.1:37442423-37447187 GCA_907173295.1 Fagus sylvatica
AATCAAGCACCGCCTCTCTCTCTCTCTAGAATCTTCTAGAGTTTTCTAGAAATTTCTCTCTCTATCTAGAAATTTCTAGAAACTGTCTTTAAGTCTCTCTAGAAGCTTCTCTCTAGAGCTTTCTAGAGTTTTCTCCTTCTCTCTAGAAATTTCTAGAACCTTCTCTATCTCTCTAGAAGTCTCTACAAGATACAATTATCTAGAGACTTCCACACACAAGAATGTGCTAGAAGCTTGGTGAAGAGTTGATTTTGCCATTATGCAAGAATGTCCTAGAAGCTCTCAAGCTAGTATAAATAGGGAGCAATGGATCCCATTTTGTATTGTAGAGTGAAGTAGTGAAGTACTAATCAAGGAGTGAAAGTCCTATATGTAGTGTTAGTCTTGAGTGATTGAGGAGTGAAAGTCTTGTATGTAGTTTTAGTCTTGAGTGTTGAGTGTTTGTGAAAGTTGAGAGCTTTCTTTGTAATATTTTCAGTTTAATAAAGTCTTTTGTTGTGTCTCCAATTTTAAGTGAATTTCTTCTTTGAGAGATAGAAAAATTTAGAGTTGTATATTCTAAATTTTTCTCAACACTGCAACTATAAACAGAAAAATTAATCTAACCCTTCAAAACAACACCCTTCATTATGAAATTCCTCAAGAAATTGGCCGTTTAAGATTGCAATCCTTACGGTTGCAAAATAACACACTTAGCGGCAAAATTCCAAGCAATTTATCCGCTTGTAACTCCAAGTCCTTCTTTTCGGTTTCAACCTTCTGACCGGAGAAATCCTTGCAACACTTGGCAACTTGTCAAAGCTCCGAATCTTTTATATTCGCAGGAATAATCTGACAGGAGGTATCCCACCTTTTTTTGGAAACCTCTCGTTTCTTGAACATTTTGATGTACTTGAAAATAACTTGGGTGGGATTATCCCTGATTCTTTTGGCCAATTGACCAAACTTTCATATTTTCATGTGGGTGGAAATAGGTTGTCCGGTACAATTCCTCCTTCAATCTTCAATCTATCTTCATTGGAAATATTTGGTGTAAGAAATAACCAAATCCAAGGGCGTCTTCCGTCGAACATAGGTATCACTCTACCCAATATCAAATATTTTAGCATTTCCAGTAACCAATTTACTGGATCTATCCCTGTTTCAATATCTAATGCCTCAAATCTATATTTATTTCAATTGAACACCAATAAACTAAGCGGAAAAGTTCCTTCTTTGGAGAAGCTAAATAAAATGAGTTGTTTCACGATTTCCTTTAACAATCTTGGAAATGGAGGGGAAAATGACTTGAGTTTTCTCTGTTCTTTGACAAATTCCACCTATCTGACTATTTTGGCTATAAATGTTAATAACTTTGGGGGGGAGTTGCCCAAGTGCGTTGGCAATTTCTCAACTACTCTTACAGTATTGCTTCTAGATGGTAATAAAATATTTGGAAACATTCCAAATGGGATAGGAAATCTGATCAACTTGCAGGCCCTCATGATGTCGCAAAACAAATTATCAGGTAATATTCCTTTTGAAATTGGAAAACTTCAGAAGTTACAAGTTTTGGCATTAAATACAAACGATTTCTTTGGGAACATTCCATCCTCTATTGGAAATTTAACAGTCTTGATAGACTTGTATTTATACGAGAATAATCTTCAAGGCAACATCCCTTTAAGTCTAAGCAAGTGCCAAAATTTGATACTCTTGAATCTAAGGAATAACAATCTTAGTGGTTTGATATCCCCGCAAATCATTGGTCTCTTTATTCTAAATTTGTGTGCCAACCAATTTACTGGTGTCCTTCCCATGGAAATAGGAAATTTTATAAATCTACAAAAATTGGATATTTCTGAAAACATGTTGATTGGTAGAATTCCAGCAAGTCTTGGGAGTTGCATAAAGTTGGAATATCTAGCCATGGGAAGAAACCTTTTCCAGGGGATCATTCCTCCATCTTTGGAATCATTAAGAGGTCTTGAAATTCTAGATCTTTCTGACAATAATTTCTCTGGCCAAATTCCAAAATTTTTGGAGCAGTTTGTCTTCTTGCAATTGCTAAATCTATCTCGCAACCATTTTGAGGGTGAGGTACCAACAAACGGAGTTTTCAAGAACACGAGTGCAACTCTGATTATGGCAAATGGTGAGCTTTGTGGGGGCATACCTAAGTTTCAGCTTCCTAAATGTAAATACGAAAAATCCAAAAAGAGGAAGTTGACTCTTACCTTGAAGTTAATAATCTCTATCTTTTTTGGGCTTCTTGGAGTAACTTTGGTTTTTTCAATTCTACTTATTTTTTCTTTAAGAAAGAAAAGGAAAGAAAATACTTCAAGTGACTCAGGAAATTTGCTTTTGAATCTATCTTACCAAAGCCTCCTAAATGCAACCCAAGGGTTCTCTTCCACCAATTTAATTGGTGTGGGTAACTTTGGATCCGTGTATAAAGGAATTCTTGATCAAGGTAGACATACAGTTGCTATCAAGGTGCTCAACCTTTCTCGTCATGGAGCTTCCAAAAGTTTCAAAGCAGAGTGTGAGGCTCTACGAAACATTAGACATCGAAATCTTGTAAAGGTCCTCACATCATGTTCTGGTATTGACTATCAAGGTCATGATTTTAAGGCTTTGGTAATGGAGTTCATGGGAAATGGTAGCCTAGATGAATGGTTGCATCCAACTCCAAGAATAAATGAGACTCTTCAGGAACAAAGGAGTTTGAGTCTTTTTCAAAGACTGAATATTGCCATTGATGTTGCTAATGCATTGGATTATCTTCATCATCATTGCCAAACACCAATCGTTCACTGCGACATCAAGCCTAGCAATGTTCTTCTTGATGATGAAATGATTGGACACGTAGGTGACTTTGGCTTGGCAAGATTCCTTTTTGATGCTACCCAAGATTCCTCTATTAACCAATCAAGCTCCATCGGAATAAGAGGAACAATTGGTTATACTCCTCCAGGTAAATATCATTAAAGTTTCTTAAATATGATTGTTTTCCTTTTCCCATGGTTTGTCATTATATTTTAAAGTCTAAAAGGTCAATTTCAATAAGGAAAATTTTCACTTATCTTAATCCTTTCTTATTATATGCCACTAAAAAGGCTCTTTAAATACCAGTAGATTATATATTTTTCCTTAATTATTTGATACAAAACTTTGTTCGCATTACATGTATGTAATGTGTAATTGCAGAGTATGGTATGGGAAACGAGGTTTCAACATATGGTGATGTCTATAGTTACGGCATATTATTATTAGAGATGTTCACAGGAAAACGGCCAACTGATAACCTTTTCCAAGATAACCTTCATGACTTTGTTAAAGCAGCTTTGCCGGAACGAATAAGTGACATTTTAGATCCTTTCCTTCTTTGGGAAAGAGAAGAAGGGGAGACAAGAATGAATGACATTACCCGCAATGAGCGTCATAATGGAAGTCCAAATGGTAAAGAATGCTTGATTTTGATACTTGGAATTGGAGTTGCTTGTTCCGTCGAATTTCCAAGGGAAAGGATGAACATGGGTGCTGTTATAATTGAGCTACACTCAATTCGACAAAAATTTCTTGGAACTAATATACACAGACAAAGGCTTCAAGGCACGGGTAAATTTTGTTTGTCTTGATAGATATTATAATTTGGTAGGATTTCCTCCCACACCACGTGATTTAATTTGATATTGCCATTAGAAAGTGACATTCCTTTATATTCATATTTTTTTATTCTAGCAAAGTTGAAAAGATTGGTGCTACTTGAAATTTGATATGCTCATACTTTGTATGGGAATAAGCCTAATTACTCTTCTATAATACCTAAGCGCAAGACTTTTTGTCCTTTAAATAGCTTTTTCAATTTAAAAAGTTTTCCTGCCGTTTTATATAAAAAAAATTAAATTAAAAACTTTTCCCAGGTGAATTGAAATCTATTTTCTATTTGGTGATTTCTACCATTCAAGTTGTTGAGATCATAAGAAATGTGCTTACATCATATTACTCTAGATAGAGGTTTCTATCGAATACATAATCTAAAATTACTGTCAGTTATATATACTCAATTACTAACATAGAAGGCTGCAATGTTAACGAATTTTTTAGAGAAGTTTGCTTCTTTATAATTCTAAGTAAAATCTAAGTAAATGGGTACCCGATCGATTCTAACAATACTGAATGAGTTGGAATTTGTTAATCCCGCAAATGGGAATTCTTGCATCATGAATCTATTACTAGTAAGAGATGAATGAATGTTTAGTTTACACATTAAGTTATTGATAACAAATATCTCTTGAATTCTTTTTATTTTAGGGAAATCCTCATTCAGCATACTATATATCATTATTTAGAATCCAAAGCTTATTATTCTAATATATTGAAATTATCTCCTATAACCACAGGTGCACAGGGATGATGACTTATTATGAAGGTTGTCATCATGATAGGGTAAGTTTATGATATATAACATTAAATAAAATAATCAATCTTGTAGCTTCCCCTATAGCAGTCATGTATTTTTTTTCTTTCTCCTGTATCAAGTATGAAATTTTCCTCTTTAATGTATTATTGAATAAGATTTTTGTACTATTAAAGATACCCTCTTTAATGTACTATTGAATATATTGAAATGCAATATAGAATAAATTTTCTACATGCTTTAGAATTCACGTGCTAAATTTTTTTTAGAGCTGATATATGAAGGCCCCATTTTTACATGGAAACAAGAACTACCCTATAGATTTATGTTTTGGCTGAATGATAAAATTTATTAAGAAGAGA
>OU015769.1:37447197-37474697 GCA_907173295.1 Fagus sylvatica
TTGGGGGCAGAATTAGAAGCATTTTAGTGCTTTGCACCAAGGAAAGTGAAGTGGGTGTTTGCGTCAGCACACTGAAACAGTCACTTAAATTAGTATTGAGTAAAATTGCTTCATCATCAGTGCAATCAAACTGTCGTATAGAAGCAAAAGGCAGAGGTTCTTCTTGCCATGTTCACAATAGTCTTGTTGGTGAACATTTTTTGTGTCATATCAGAATTACACTTACTGGGAGTATGTTTGATTTTTAGGTGTTGCCGGTGGGTCATTTGATGGGTTTGGTTGATTTTGAGTTTGCTTGTGGATTTTGTGCAGTGGATCGGGGTGGGTTGTGGGGTGGATTTTTGGTGGATTCCGGTGGGGGTTTGCGTTGTGGTGGGTCGGGGTGGGTTACGGGGTGGCTCTCGGTGGGTTTGTGAGGTGCTCTCGGTGGTGGTGGGGGGTTTTGGTCGATTCCGGTGGTGATGGTGCCTGTGATTACTGTTTCTTTATTGCAAACAAAAACACTAATAATAATAATAATAAAATAATTAATAAAAACAAAACTTGAAACTATGTGAAAAACACATGCCAAACAAATTTTTTGTTCTCAAATTTATTATAATACTGTTTTTTATTACAATTCTCAAAACATCCAAATACAAGTTTTAGAAAACAGAAAACAAAAAATAGTCACCAAACATACCCTGTCACTGCTATCTTTTCACTTTTTTTTTTTTTTTTTTTTTTTTTTTTTTTCAATTGAGATATGCTGTCTTTGCCCACGTACTGTCAGGCTGGTGGCACACGCTAGGCACGCCAATTATTGTGTGGGTTTGCTACCATAGAAAAGAAGTGTACCTCATTGTATCACCACTTTTGGATTCGGGCACTGGTGTAGCCAGAATTTTTTTTCCAGTGGGGTCAAATAAGCAATTTTTTTTTTTTGAACCCATTTGTAATTTTTGTTGAAATATAGAAACTAAGTAAATATTTTGGGTTAATTTTTGTTGATGTTATTTGCGCTATTTTTGTGTTAAGTGGGTTTTTTTTTGTTAGTTTAATGGGAAATAAAAATGATTTGATGATAATTTTAGTAATATTGACCCCACTCTTAGTGTTTCTTTAATTTTTTAGTGGGGTCAAATTCTAAAAATCTCAATTTTTAATAGATATACCTAAGTAAATATATATATAATATATATATATATATATATATATATATTTATTTTAGGTAACACTATTAGTAGTCCTGTCCTTGGGTTCGAGTTACCTCCAGTGTTCCAGTGCACTGGAGCTAGCCATAGGCTCCTTTCCCATCACACTTTTTTTATTTTTTTCCTACTTAAAAAAAAAAAAAAAAAAAAAAAAAAAAAAAAAAAAAAAAAAAAAAAAAAAAATCTTTACTTCTCTCTCACGGTCTCACCACAAATAAGAAAAAAAAAAATACATTTTAAATGTTGTTGAGGTTATAATTACAAAATAATAAATTAAACTTAAAAATATAATAAATTGAACCTTCAGCCTGTATTATATCTCAAACACAACCTTATTTACTTATTTTACTTAAATAAGTTAAGATTTGATTTGTTACCTTCTAATAATTTTCAATTATTTTTCAAGTTAAAGCATTTAGTTTACTATAATCCTGAATTATAAGATTTAAAATATAAATCTGATTACTGAACTTGGGAGTCACTATCTAATTACGAGAGTGACATATTCCTTTTTTTTTTTTCTCGTTTAGTAAATACTTGTCCTACGAATGCCCTTTTTTCTTAGTTGGATAATGACAATTTTTTCGCTGAATAATACAAATTTTATACCTCAAATTCTAAACAAAAATATATACAAGAAGGTTGAGGACCTCTCCATCTCTCGTTCTACCCAAAAACGTAATTGTGGCAATTTATTTGGCTGATTTAGGATAATAGACAAAAGACCAAAACTCAATAATTTATTAGTCAACTTATAAAAAGGAAAAAAAAAAAAAAAAAAAAAAAAGGCATTGGGCTATTAGCTGATCACTGACGTATAATTGTTGACTGAGCAAATATACATTCAAGTATATATGTTAACTGAAAAAAGACTCTAACACCCTACCCTTGCACAAGATGATCATCTGAAGTACGTGAAATTCAGCTAACTTGTGATTTACATGGATGCATACTTTAAGAATGTAATTTGTCCAAAATGAGTGCTCTCCACCTTAGTACTCATTAAAATGGATGACACCAACTTTCCACACAATGACACGATGAATGTCGTAGCAAACATAATAAGAAGAAATGAAGCGAAAATAGCTCAACACCTCCTGGAAACTGAAAAGTTAAACCCTGCTGGCATTCCTCGCCTGCTGTCATCAAATAAGTTTGTAGGGACTTCTGGAAGCCTTGATCTTTTCTTCACACGATCACTTTCTCTCAGAGCGTCCAATACTTTGTTGCCCATTTCTGATTTAGTAGCCTTTGATTCTGAGTAACGGTTGAGAACCCGGGCAGCCCTTAGTCTCTCTTTTGCTGTTAGTGGTGACCTTTTCATCATGGATTGAAGCTTTGAATATGATGATGTCTTCGGCTTCAAATATGAAGAAATTGTTGATCCATTAGAGGCTTCAGAGGCTTGAGACCCGGAGTCATTATTAGTACTATCTTGCAATTGCCTATTTTCTGCATTTCCAGAACCCTCACCCACTGGTTTTTGTTGTAAGCGATGAAGTAAACGACAGGTAGCTTTGTAAAACTACCAAAGCTATACGACTGCAGCTTACAGTGGGTTGTAAGTGCAAGTTCCAGAGTGTTCTGGAACTTGCACTTACACACCCACGTGCTCTCCGCATGATGTGGAATTGGGCCAAGACTCACAAGACTCGTGGGCTCAGTGCATGAGGTGGATTCCAATTAGAGAAGCCCATGTGCTGCACATAGTTTGGGTTTTGTTATAACCGTAACTGAATCAAGCATTACGGATTGGCCCAATCAAAACCCATTAAACTCAAAACAAGTGAGCCCAAAAAGGCCCAAATCCAACCCTAACACACTCCACAAAACCCTAGGTTCCCTCTCAGCCTTCTTTTTATCACCGCCGAGATAATAAAACCCTAAACTCTTCGTCCCTTCCTAGTCCCCTCACTCTCCGCACACCTCAGAAGACCTTAACTTCGGTGAGTTCCCTTTCAGATCTTCGTTTTCCTTTCAAACCCTAATCTGAATCCTCCCATTTCTTTTCATTCGCATTAGCCTTTCATTTCGCTCTCGATCTGTGAACTGTAAGCATGTGGTTTCTGTGAATCTAGGCTTCGTAACTGTATTAAGCTTTTTGGGATGTTCATATTTTGTTGTATGCTTACTGGGTTTTGATTTTTGCTCCTTATTTGTGGACCTGTTTGGGTGCTACGAAAATAGAGGAAAAAAAACTTGAAATTTTTGTGTGGTTTGCTAAGTGGTGCTTGCAGAGACCCCGTTAGGGTATTTGGTGAATCTGGGGTTTGTAACTGTATTAAGCTATGTGGGGTTTTCATGTTTTGTTGTAAACTTAATAGGGTTAGCCTTTTACTCTGTTTTGTTGTTTCTGTTTAGGTGCTGAGAAAATGGAAGAAAAGAACGGGAAGTGTGTGTTGTATTTGTTTGTGTGATTCATTAAATTTGTGTTTTTTGCTTAATTTTTTTTTGGAAAATAATAGTTATCTATCATAGAGTTGATGTTTTGATGAATCTTTCCCCGTTGGCTTGCAAGGAGAACTGCGTGAAAATGAATTTTGAATAACTTTATATTTTATAAGTATAATAATTTGGGGTTTTAATATGTTAGAAAACAGAAAACAATCTTTGATTAAGCAAAATTATGAGATGACCCATGTTTGGTTGCTAGTAAAATTCAGGAATTGTGAACTGATAGTATTATAGATGTTAGTGTGTTCACAGCAAATTATTAGTGTAAAGCTAATTGTTTGTGGGAAAGTTATATCCATATCGGATAAGGATCCTCTCCATTTGAAATAAAATGGAAAGTCTCCATTTCATGGTCTAGATTAAATATCACAGATCTAATAGTGTAAAGACTGTTACGTCATTTAAAATTTTAAATGACAAGGCAGTCTATATATCGTTAGATTTGTGAAATAAAATCTTAACCATGAAATGGACAAATGGAGAGATTTCCAAATGGAGAGGATCCTTATCCATATCTATAGTGCTGAATTGGTTTTGGAATTTACTTTGGTGGAGTTTTCAATAAGTGCATTTTTTAGTCTTGATTTTTTTTTCTGAGTTCTTACCATAGTTTCAATTTTGTTGTTTAATTTTAGTTTTGAGTTTTACTGGTCACTTGCATTTCAAACTTTTGTGCATTTTATGAAGAAAAATACAGACTCTATTCATTTTAACTGTCATATTTCTCCTGAAAATTATAATATGGATTTTGTTATTTATCAAAAACAATTATAATATGGGTATTCAATTATCATCTTGTTTCGATTTCTTGTCTATGGTAAATGAAGAATGAGTGTAATTGATTTCTACCCTAATTACCATTTAATTGTTGAAGATTTACGGGAGATAATGATATAAACATCATTTAAATGGATACTCTTCATTCACTTTAAATGGAGACAATCCATTTCACGGTTAAGATTTTATTTCATAGATTTAACACTAAACAAAGTGCAATGTCGTTTAAAATTTTAAACGATGTGGCACTGAATACACCCTTAGATTTGTAATATTTAATTTGAATTATAAAATGGATCTATTTCAAATTGGGAAGGATCATTTCCATTATCTAGTTATGTGTGTTTTGTGGTATAAAAAAATGGAAATAATTATCAATTCAATTGTTCCAATAAACTCTACAATGTACAGTTCCCAAATAAAATATCAACCAAATAGGATCCTCCAATTCCCATTTAACCTATCACTACAAAATAACCCTAGGGGAGAATAGTGCTAAGTGGAGTGAAAAGGGTTTTCAATGAAATTAGAAATGGAAACTATTTGCCTTGCGCGTTTGTGAATTCTTAATTGTCTGAAAATTGTGGACGCTGAAATTAACGTTGAGTGTCGATGATGAAGGCTATCTGCTAATATTCACGCAAAGATCTTTCTGATGTTGAGCTTGTCGAGCTCTCTCTGATTGATTTTTACGTGTATATTTGCAGCCAACCTTCATCACACACACTAACGTTAATTTCAGCGTCCACAATTTTTAGGCAAATAGTTTCCATTTCTAATCTCAAAGCTCAAAGCTCAACCCCAAGCTCAACATCAGATTTTGAATCCATCAGTTCTTGTGGCTGTCAGATGAACTTCAAATAGGATCTTCCCCACCCCCACCTCTACCACCACCAGATGAGCATATGCCTATAATGCTTACATTATTTAAACTACGTCGTAAGCATTATAGGCATCATCACACTTACCTCCTTCAGGCTCATCTTTTAGACGTGGGGAAGATCCTTTTTGATGCTCATCTGGTGGTAAAGGTGGGGGTGGGGAAGATCCTCTTTGAAGTTCATCTTGTAGAGGTGGGCGTGGGGAAGGAGGACGAGTTGGGGGTGGGGAAGATCCCATTTGAAGTTTGTGATAATGTTACCTGCGGGTGAGAAAGGAGTGGAGGTAGAGCAAGAGGAGGAGGAGGAAATGTGTTTGGCGATGATCATGCAGAAGATGATAGCGGCGGAGGTCAGGAATTACATGAATAGTTTACGTTTACGGGCCCATAATGGGCCTGGACCTGACTGTGGTGGGCCTACAGCCCACAAGGGTCCATAGCTTTAATAATTTATTGCTCTGCCTTTGTTTAATTCTTTGTTTTCTGTTACGAATTTTCAGTTTGGCCGGTGTTTGAATCCGGGACCTAGGAAAATGAGAACTTCAAAACATGATTTAAGTACTTTCTAAGTTTCTATTGTCTCTTTCATTTTATACTTTTTAATATATGCACTCATTGGTTTAGCTCTTTGTTCTATGAAACACATAAATAAAAAATGCACTTCCTTTTTCTCTATGAAAATATCGATTTATATATAATTACAATTCCTTAAGTTCTCCAATTAAGTGACTTATATGACTCGGAACCATTGCAATGCATTAAAAATTAAAAATTAAAAATTAGTGAGAGTATAGTTGTATCAAGAAAATGTAAGAATTTAAAAAGTTGTAAATTCAATAGTTGAAGAAGTGAAACTCAGTTACTTATTTATTAAAAATTAGTTAAGAGTATAATAGTTGTATCGAGAAAATGTAAGAATTCAAAAGGTTGTACATTCAATAGTTGAAGAAGTTAAAAATTAGTGAGTATAGTTGTATCGAAAAAATGTAAGAATTCAAAAAGTTGTACAATCAATAGTTAGAGAAGTGAAACTCAATTACTTATTTATTAAAAATTAGTTAGATGTATCGAGAAAATGTAAGAATTCAAAAAGTTGTACATTCAATAGTCGGAGAAATATAGATTTGAAGCCTTGATTTATCCCTTAGAAACACTTGGAGCTTCCAATGCTCTTGGCTCAGTTGTTTGTACATATATAAGTTATATGAAAAGAGATTAGACATTCTTGAATTATTTTCAAGTTATATTTCTTTTGCGAAGTAAATATTATTTTAATAGACTTCAACGAGTAGGTGGCTCAGAATTTCATTGATTGTTCTTCTTGTTTAAGAACTTTGTTAGCTCTTTGAAAGAACATGAACATATATAAAGATAACGATGAATCGAATGGTTCATGCATCCTGAAGTTGTTCAAGTTATTGATATATTTAGCGATTTCGGGCTATTGTGAATTTGTGATAAACACAAGATAAAGAAGTCACCGCATGTACAACTACCATGGGAGCCTCTTAATCCAAGCCCTTGATAACTTATTCTCGTCTAACCTTTTCCTTCGTTCTATCATTTTGCAGATTTTAACGAGACTGTTGTTTGGTTGGAAGTCTATGAAATGTCATTGGAAATGGTTAAAAACCAGCGAGAATGGCACCAGCCAAACAAATGATCTCAAACCACAGTCGAGATAAAGAATCAAATCCTAGAGTTTGAAATATAAATAAGTCCTCACAAATTATGAGTTGTTTAGATGTAAGTGTTTGACAAGAACTATAATCAATTTTCAGTCTATGAAAATATTGAAAGTCCAAGTTCTTCTGTTTGAGGAAAAATCTCAAGACTACCAAATACTTTGATTTTAGTCATCGAATGAAATGCATCCTAAAAATCTAAGGAAATTAATCCCTGACAAAGAAAAACACCAAAACATAATTAAGGAAAAAAAAAAAACTGCAGAAACAAAGGCATACAGTGTCTAATATCTCATCAAGCAGCTAACAGTTAGTAGGGTAATTGCAATACGTGATCAATCAAATTGATCTTGAAGTTAAAAGTTAAAACGCTACTACAGGACACTACATACCGCAAATAACCCTACATACAAAGCCCGGGAGATGGATTATCTGCTTCTCAAATGTTTTCCCACAATGAAAATATGGCTGAAACATTTTGATCCTTAAATAACAGGGCCCGAACTTCCTAGTTCCTAATAAAAATCAAAATCTTAGTCTGTGTTACAGAGCCAGATTATAACACAGCACCTGCATTCATCTATAGAATAGGTCTTTATCTAACACGTTATAGACATCAAATAAAAACTGTGTGCCATTTGAATGAAACCATAGTCATGAGGCTTCAGTGGAAAAGTTTTCAATTAGAAAAAAACATAAGGTAGTTTATAACTTTATATTAAAGTCCAATAAAGAATAAAAATCAGTGTGCAAAAATAAAATAAAAACTAATATTACTATGAGATGAACATTATGCTCTTACACATACGCATAAACACAAACTACAAACCATGAGAGAAACATCAATGTTCACTGAAGCAAAGTAAATGAGAATCCCAAATGCCCCTCTACTAATCCCCAAACACAAAAGTTTAAGGATAATCCCTCCATATCCACCATTGCAGCAATCAGACTTTATATACCTTAAGGAATGCAAATCCTGTTGACGCATTCAAGAACTAGTAGCCTACCTTATGACAATGAATAAGAATTTCCCGACTGAATATTCCTTTCGAACACTCAGCTATATCTTAAGGCAATCAATAAAATTTCTAGAAAAACACACAATTCAACCCCATACATTGATTAGAACTAGACGATCCAATGCAAATAATAGTTGTTACTTTTTTAACTAATTGTAGTCCAATAAGGAAAGCAGCTCTAGGTACTCTTAAGGGAAAATTCAATCTAAAATACCCCACCCCATTCTCACTAAGAAGGACCTGCCAACTGAATTAGAGATCATTGGAAATGATAACACAAGAACATCCTAAAATTAACTCTCAAATCTATGAGAATAGGAATTAATATTTTATAAACGAACTGCTTCTAAATCAACTATTGCACCAATTATAGCTGGTATAACCGAATATTATCAAATTTCAATTTCCAAGCCTATTGTTAACCTAATGAAATCAAATCAACACAATATCCTCAACATGTACTTGAAAACATTTATATTAAGAATACACGGACACGAAAATCACAAACATTAAATTGAACCGAATATAACACATTCAGCAATACGAGATAAAGTTGAAATTTCCAGATCACTATAACCATAAAACACTAAAATTCAATACGAAATTTCATTAAACAGTACAAAATTCCAGGTCTGAGAAAAACGAAATAGAGAAACAAAAAGCACTAAAGACTCTCTAATCAATATCCGATTAGAAAACAAAACGACAACGATTTATTAATAATAGAACTACTTGGATCGCTGTCTCATCTTTCGGCGCTTCCTCTTCAACCTCCTCATGCGCTTCTTCTTCCACTGAAAAATCCAAAAAAATAAAAAAATACCAAAAAATCAAAACAATGTTTGGAAAATAATCGTTAACATTCACAACAAACGAATAGCAAGGTTTAACAAAGAAAGAGCGCGTTTCAGTGCGATCGAGTTTACCTTGGCCCTCATGGTGATGCTGTGGCTGAGCTCGCTCTCTACCTCGCTTCAAAACCCTAGTTGTTCAGAGAAAGCTGCGAAGTGAGCAATTTAGGAGAGTTTCTAAGGGCTTCGCGGCGTTGAGTATATATATATAGACAGTAGAGAAGAAACCCTAATGTATAGTCGGCGAGACTTTGGGCTTAGGAAGAGTATTGGGCTTCTGGTCTTTCAGATGATCAGGCCCAAACTATTAATTGAAGTATTAGGCTTCATAATCGTAATGGGCCGAATATGAAAGTACTTGGGCTTAGATTTTGGGCTTTTTTCATTTTAAAATCTTTTTTTTTAATAGAAAAAAAAAAAAAAAAAAAAAAAAAAAAAATGGACATGCTTATGTTCCTAGCTTTGCCTATAAAAGTGTTTGATGAGATATAGTGCAAAAGTGAATGTTATGTATGCCATTTTTGTAAACTTGCTAAAGAAAAAGCATAATCCCTGATCTTTTTCTTGTGTAGGTGGAGAAGTTTCACTTTTATAAGCTTTTCTAATATAATACTCACACTCATAGACTATGAATCTATCCTATTAGAAAGAAAGAGATTTCCAATTTTTGGTGTACTTTTTTGAGTTTCCAATAATAACCTAAAGGTTAAAATACATAAAGAGATAAAATAATAAAAGAGATTATTATTAATTAGTCATCCATCTGATGTAACGTGTAACTTCCTTCTTTTATCTGAAATTTATATTTTAATGCAAAAGTGATAATCTAATTAGATAGAAAGAGAATTGCAATTATGTGGAATTATGTGGATTCGCATGATGCAATTTTTAGTGTCCTTTTGTAGTTTCCAAGAGCAACACTATAAATTACTTTTTAAAAAAAGTTGGAATATATAAAGGGATAAAATCATAAAATAGTAAACGAGAATGATTTAAATTGTTATAATTTATGTAAAATATACTTCTTTGTTCGGTTCTTTTCAAGCTTTCATTTCAGTTATTATTTAATATTAAATGTTTGACAATATGCACAATTGAAAAACAAACAAACAATTTTTTATTCATCCAAAAAAAAAAAAAAAAAAAAAAAAAACAATCAAACAGCAACAACTCAGCGTCACATAATGGACATGCATAATGTATTCCCATCAAGGTAGGTGGCAAAAAATGCTACATAGATGACCCTTTTTGTTGGGATAAAAATGTCTTCGTTACTACAAGTTAGAAATTACTATCTTACCACTTGGGTATTCGGCCCAGTGGTAATCCCCTCTCCAAAAAGCCTCCCTCTATGAGGGTGTGGGTTCGATCCTCGGGATCTTCAAAATATACGTGTGTGTGAGTTTAGATTAGAATTTCTATCATATTTTCAAAAAAAAAAAAAAAAAAAAAAGAGAGAAAGAAAGAAATTACTACCTTTTGTTGACCTCATAACTTATGGTCATAAATCAGCCTTACATAGGCTTCGTTTGTTTCGACGTAAAACATTCTCCACCGTAAAATGTTTGTAAATGCAAATGATTTCCAGGAAAATATTTGTTTTTCTGGTGTTTGTTTGCATTCTGGAAAATGCTTCGGAAAATATTTTACAGTGTTTGGTGCGACGTAAAATGAATTTTTTTTTTTTTAACCTAAAATAAAAAGGTATTTATTTTAGAAGTATAAACACTCATCCATCACAACATTGTGAAACTTAATACAGGTTTTTTCATATGATAAATAAATATAATAAATGAAAACAACAAACAATGGACACCATCCAAAATTATAGTTCATAACCATTCTCATAACATATATAACCATAACACTACTTATCCAATTTTTAATACATAATCAAAATACTAAACATAGTTCATAAATACATAACCATTGTTCCATAATATTACATATTTTTGGTGAAATAGTTCTTCAACCAAAGCTTTCTCAGTCTAGGAGCCTTAGCCATAAAAACTCTACCAACCTTCTCTTCTTGAATCATATAATCCTGAAGCAAGCATCTCTTTAGCAAAACCTTCAGTGCTCATTACCGCTTCATAAAGTTCATTGGCATCAACTGGCCCTTGAAGCTTCTTACATCATCAGTGGTATCAGCTGTATTCTGCTTCTTCAGACCTTTCCTCCCTCCAAAACAGAAACAATGCAGCACCATACAAACCCCAAAACTTTTAACTCTCAACACAACATACAGACAAAAAATACAATGAACTGACAAAAAATACAATGAACTGATCACATAGTTGATAGTTAACTAATTTTCTAATAAATGCCCTTTTAGCATTCAGATACTTTTCCAACTGATCAGAACCAATAACAAAGAACCAAGCAAATTCTGAATATTTACGGACAACATAAGGTGAGATTGTGAACCTAACCCGAAAACAACATCACAATCATAGAGCTTAGCACTATATACCAAATTGAATACAAGCCACAATGATCAAAATATAAACCCAAAACCAATCAATCCACAAAATTAAAACTCATACTCAGCAAAAAAAAATCAACAATTCCCAAATATTAAAAAAAAAAAAAAAAAAAATCAGATCAGATCAGATCAGATCAGATCAGATCAGATCAGATCTGATCCGATCCGTGAGAGCAAGAGATCGGAGGCGGTGGGGGCTTACCGTGGGCAGATCGGCGCAGGGAGGGGAGCTCGGCTGTGATCGGAGGCGGTGGGGGCTTACCGTGGGCAGATCGGTGCAGGGAGGGGAGCAAAGAGAGAGAAAGAGAGCAGAACGGGCAGGGGGTGGCTGGCGGGGTGGCTGGGGGTGGGTGGCTGGGGACGGTGGGACTGCAGAGAGTGAGAGTGAGGTCGAGAGCAGAGAGAAGAGAGTGAGGTCGAGAGCTGTGGTCTGTGGAGTGAGGTCGAGAGCGTGTTTTGGAGGAAAATGGTTTACGGAAATTTTTTCCGTAAACCGTTTTCCTTTTTTTCCAAAGCGTTTTACGGTCAAATAACAAATATTTTACATTTGACTTTTATTTTACGTCGCAACAAACGCCTGCAAATGCTGAAAACGTTTTACGGAAAACGTTTTCAGCCGAAACAAACGGAGCCATAATTGAAATTAAACAAAGACGATATATATATATATATATATATTGGTTAAATGAGGAGATTAAGTTGTCAAACAATCTTATTACCTTCTTCACAACGTTCACACAATTTGCTACGAATAACCGTATTAACTTGAAATTTGTTTTTTCTCCACCCAAAAAAAAAAAAGAAGTGAAATATTTTTAACAGTCAAAGAAGTGAAATTTGTTTTTTCTCCACCCAAAAAGCGACTTTTATCGTAGATTTTTTCACTGTGATTTCATTGTCAAATGATTTTATTTTGGACATTAATGGGGAAATTGAAGCAAAAAGAGAAGCAATCCCCTGTTCATAATTTGGACAATGTGTATATCACCTCCTTCCTTCCCCAATCCGTCCATCAAGTCTAGCCACAAAATACTGCCCTCACAAAAGACACAGACCTACCACATGCTCCAAAAACAGAAGCCTATCACTCCAATCTATGCATGTACAGATGTACTACTCCATCGCCCACTAATTCTCACCAAAATTTGAGCAAGCACTTGCAAGGAGAACTTCAGCAACATATTAATAAGCTCAGTAGCAGGATAGAGTAATTATAAATATACAACTCCCATTTTGTTAATTGCCAACTAAGATTCACATCAGGGACAATCCCAAATGGAGTTATTCATGAAAGATTCGGAAAATATTTAGGAACTAATTGGATAACCTTGGGGGATCCTTTTGCAACAAAATTAATTATATTGGGGCCGATATAATTTAAAAGTCCGTGATCAAATTTTATTGGCTTGCAGTTCTATATGATAACAAATGCTCCAATTGTTTAATGATCGCCATAAGGACCACTCTACAACTGTCATAACAGATCTATATACATAGCTTAATTGTTTAAGAAACCGGACATTGCTGATCTGCAAGCTTGGGCAAGTATCAAAAAATTTCTGTCGGGAAATTGATCAAACAGATAGGACTCAAGCGAGAGCTCTGCCAATTTTTTGTAACCCCCACATCGAATTCAAAATCCTCAATCCCATTAACTGAACGAAACCCATTTTACTAGCACATAAGCATGATCAAATCTCTGTCTTTATCTTCCTCATTTTCTTTCAATTTTTAACTAATTATAATTCACAGATAATACCAATCTAAAAACCAGAAAAACCGCATGAAAGAAAGATTATTTTAATACTAATGATTAAATACACTACAAAAGACAGACCAATTCGTGACAACATTTTACTTCGACATAGAATACTAATTAACAAAAAAAAAAAATAATAATAATAATAATACTTTACCCAAAAAGCAAGTTTTGGGAGCTAAATTTTACTCTCAAGGGTGGGATTCACGTTCACAAATTCATTGTACTACAATTTGTGGAACTGCCGAATCAACCGGAGACTCAACTCGGAGAGAAGCTCTACACAAAGGGCAACTCGAGTGGCTAGTGAGCCACGTATCCACACACTCGGAGTGAAAGCAATGCCGACACGGAGGCAAAACCTTAACTTTATCACCATCCTCAAAAACACCGAGGCAGATACAACACTCAGAAGCTTGTTCCCCAGCATTCGGTGCCCCCGATGACCGATACAAGATCATGGGCAAGCTTCGAATTGTCAAAAGGTCGAGCCCACGAGGCCGTGTCGTCAGAGGCGGCGGCGCGTGGGGCGCGTGGGATGAAGGTTGGTGGTAACGACAGACCCAGCGAGCGTAGAGGAAGAGAAGGGTGAAGAGGAGGATCACGGAGAAGAGGACCACGATGAGGAAGAGTGTACGGCCTCGGATCTCGAAGCTTTTATCGTCGAGGTCTGTGAGTCGCCAGCGAAATGGCTGAGCTTCCTGAGACGATGCCATTGCATACAAACAAACAAAAATTGAGTAAGCCCAAATAGGTGTTGTGTGATTTTGTAACTTTTGTTACGTTTTGTGCTCGTTCTCAAGAGATAGAAGTGGTGGAGGACAGGAGGAGCAAGGCTGAGTTGGTGGCGGCGATGATGACAATGTGAAGAGCTGCATGAACTGGTAGTTACTGTGTGTGTGAGGTAGGTTATAATAATGGAGTTCAGTGCTTGTGTAGTTTGTACAGTTGTGGATTATATATATATATATATATATATAAATATATAAAGTATTATATATATATATATAAAAAGTACTATACTATATTTTATAATTCTATTGCAAGAGGAAAGCTGTAGCGTCTCCAACTCCCAGGTAGAGCGCGTGGCAAATGTAAAGGCTAAAGACAAGATCAGATACTTTTTTGATTTTTGCAAAGCAAGCCAGATCACAGCTTGTAATTATAAATGCTGCATTTATACAATAGCTATGATGCTAGATAAATAAAGGACAGAATTTTATTACAAATAGTTTGTTATAATAGTAAGGCCATCTCCAGCAGTGGTTTAAACCCTGCTCTTCAACTCTATTTTTAAAGGACAAAGCCAAAAACCGGCCTCCAGCAGTCCTTTAAAATAACTCTTCATCCGTAAATTTTTTTACAAAGTGTACAGTACCCTTTCATTTTTGAAAGGGTACTGTACACTTTGTAAACATTAAAATAACATTATTTTTTTTCTGACCCCACCGGTTACCAACGGCATTTTATACCGAAAATTTCTCTCTCTCCTCTCATTTCTTCCGAAATTTTTTCTCTCTCTTCTTCTCTATGCTCTCTCTTCTCTCTTTCTCTGCTCTCTCTTCTCTCTTTGCTCTTTCGGCCTTTTGGGTTTTTTGTTGAAGCACAAAACCGGTGGTGGCTTGGGTTTGTTGATTCGGTGGGTTTGGGTCTTTGTGGTGGTGGGTGCGTGGTGGTGGCTTGGGTTTGGGTATTCGGTGGGTTTGGGTCTGGGTCTTTGTGGTGGTGGGTGCGTGGTGGTGGCTTGGGTTTGGGTCTTTCCGTGGGTTTGGGTCTTTGTGGTGGTGGGTGCGTGGTGGTGGCTTGGGTTTGGGTATTCGGTGGGTTTGGGTCTTTGTGCCGTGGTGGGTGCGTGGTGGTGGCTTGGGTTTGGATTCGGTGGGTTTGGGTCTTTGTGGTGGTGGGTGCGTGGTGGTGGCTTGGGTTTGGGTATTCGGTGGGTTTGGGTCTGGGTCTTTGTGGTGGTGGGTGCGTGGTGGTGGCTTGGGTTTGGGTCTTTCCGTGGGTTTGGGTCTTTGTGGTGGTGGGTGCGTGGTGGTGGCTTGGGTTTGGGTATTCGGTGGGTTTGGGTCTTTGCCGTGGTGGGTGCGTGGTGGTGGCTTGGGTTTGGGTATTCGGTGGGTTTGGGTCTGGGTCTTTGTGGTGGTGGGTGCGTGGTGGTGGCTTGGGTTTGGGTCTTTCCGTGGGTTTGGGTCTTTGTGGTGGTGGGTGCGTGGTGGTGGCTTGGGTTTGGGTATTCGGTGGGTTTGGGTCTTTGCCGTGGTGGGTGCGTGGTGGTGGCTTGGGTTTGTTGATTCGGTGGGTTTGGGTCTTTGTGGTGGTGGGTTGGGTCTTTGCGGTGGTGGGTTGGGTCTTTGTGGTGGTGGGTTTGGGTCTTTGCCGAGGTGGTGGGTTGGTTGATTCGGTGGTGGGTTGGGTCTTTGCGGTGGTGGGTTGGGTCTTTGTGGTGGTGGGTTTGGGTCTTTGCCGAGGTGGTGGGTTAGTTGATTCGGTGGTGGGTTTGGGTCTTTGCGGTGGTGGGTTGGGTGGTTGGTTATTTTTGGTTATTGCTGAAATTAATTTGGGTGGGGGTTGTTATTTTTGGTGGGAAGTAGTGATAAAAAAATAATTTTTAATAGAATAGAGATAAAGATAAAGAGTAGTGTTGGAGTAGTTGTTTAAAAAAAAAATAGAGAGTTGTTAAAAAGTGTAATTTTAGAGATAAAGATAGGGATAAAGATAAAGAACTGCTAGAGATGGCCTAATGATAGTTTATTAAATTATTCATGTATACTTTAATCATATAATCTATTTAATGAGTTATGTGACTTCTTAAAATAATACATGTAAATGATCTTATAAGCTGCCACATAGTGGGTTGTAAACTTATAATAAGCTGACTACAAATCGGTTTGGCTATAAATCCTGTCCATAAATAAAAAGAGAATACATTCCATAAGTGTCCGGTGTATTATCCCGGTTGTATTTGGTGGTGTGGTGGTGGTTCAGTGGTTGTTGCGGTGGTGGTTTGGTCGGTCTCTTTCCACATCCGGTTTATTTGTTTGTTTGTTTTTTTTTTTTGTTAGGTAAGCTTATTATTGGTGTGTAGAATAAAGTGAAAAAAAGGTGAGGTTATATTTTTATTGGTGGATGTAAAACCGGGGTAATACACCGACTCCTTATTGAATGTATTCTTAAATAAAAATTCACACATTTTTTGTTAAATAAAGCTTCAGACACAACATTCTCACAATAATGTTGAGATGTCAAAATGACAGCTTAATATTATTGTGAAATTATCATGCCAGTAGCATTACTCTTTGTTGTAAGGAATATAGTTATATTCTAAAATATAACTCACGTGACAATAATTGTGATTCGTATAACCCTAAAGGACTAGCCTAAATGAGCCATAATATGCACTTGAGGAAGCTAGTGTGAGTTTCGAGTTCGACACCTTATGGCAATAGATCTCTTTGGAGTCATTATCATAGTCTTTAAGTTTGGTAATTATCCAATGCGTGTGGGAGGAAAAGACTGCATATGCTTTTAAGATTAATCAGAACACATTTTCGGACACTCATGTTATTAAAAAAAAAAAAAAAAAGTGATTCGTGTAAGTTGTCACATTAACAACATTATAAATAGATTTTTTTAACTACTTTATTTACTAAATGTTTAAAAGTTAGTATGTTAGTTTGTATGATCAATATAGTAAAATTTGTAACATTCTTACCATTTGTTAAGACAATTAGTTTTGATTGGAACAAGATCATTTTCACGTTAGTTTATTATTAAATTCCATTTTAGTATGTACCAATCACAATAATTAAAGTTAACCATTATGAAAAAAAAAAAATATTTGTATGAGTAAAAATGTAAAATTATTGTTTATCTAATTGATGATGAATATTTCACCGTCTAATAAGTAGATAAAATTTGAGGTCTATGTTGTGTGATTTTTTCACTCTTTTTGCTTAAGCATAACTCTCTTTTTTTAACTACCCTTGTTCGATCTATTTGGATGTGAGTGAAGATTTGATAGATGCTGCTGTGCGTGATCATCAAAAAAAGATATATGCTGCTGCGTGTTTAGTAGTGCGGAATAATTATTAATTCAAGTTATTACTAATTCTACCATTTCACTTCGAATGTCGTGTTTATCTAGAGAGATTTCCCGTTTTATTTGTCAAAGACAGATACGAGTACGTGTATGAGATTTGAATTCATTATTTTAATGGATTTGTATGTCACGTTACGGACAACACAAATTATGTAGCCTTTTAATTGTGGAGTTAAAAGCTAGAAGTAGTACGCTATTTCTATTTTAATATCACTTTTTTTATTTAATTTGATATTTTCTTTTGTTACACGATATACATTTTTGTTTACCAAAAGCAGAAAAAAGAAAAAGAAAAAGAAAAATATCATATATCTCATGTGTCACAAATTATGCTTAATAGTGAAACAGATTGTAGGAGTTAGGAAAAATCCATGATAGAAATTAGGCAAAGGTTGATGGAACTTTTCCTCCATGGCATCATTTGCAAAGAGAAGTTTATAATGGAAAGGGTGGAAAAATTAGACATTGGGCTAATCGTAAGTCAGTCTACGACACAGGCCTAGATATCCATTTCAACCCTTAATCTCTTATGGTGGTGTTTATTTATTAATATATATATATATAATTGGGGAAGGTGAATTTAAATACTAGTTATCCTCATTAAAAAAAATTTAAAATTCTAATTGAATTTCAAAACTCAAATTAACATAGATGATAAAGAGTGATGTGGCTTGATGCAAGGTCGTGAACTTTTCAGCCATCAATAATATTATCTAATTTATCTCACTCGTTGCATTATTAGTTTATTACCCTAGGCATGATTTCATGCAATGATTATCTTTTGAATATATATATATATATATAAAACATTATAGTATATTGGGCTCACAATAACGTAAGATCCACATATTAGAAGTGGTATAATAAAACTATAAAACTAAAGGAAAAAGTGGCGTGATAGGAAGCATGTGCTTAAACTTTAAAGCTTAGATGTTTGCTACGAATTTCTAAATTTACTTATATACACTTCAGATTAATTTTCTTTACAACACTTTTTAACTATTTAGGAGTATAGTTTTACATTATTATTATCGCCAAGGGGCGAGGGGGGCAATTACTCTTATATAGGATAATACGTTAGTACATAGTCCCCCCCACCCCCCAAACAATGAGATAATATTCCCTTGGAATTCACTACACTTATAAAGTAGTCCTTCACGACAATTGAAAGTAAAATTTCTCATATCACTAACACTTTTTCTTTTTTGCTAAGTAAATCACGACACCTTTTGAATTCAAAGAAAATTGGCCTTTCTCACTACACTTGAAGCTAATAATACGGTTTATCCGAAAAAGAATGAAAAAAGAAGCTTATAGTAGGGGGACTCATATTTTAAACAAAACATATTTAAAAAAAAATCACTACTTAATCATGTCTTATTTTTTCACAGCAATCAATCTCTAGTGCTGCCAACACTCTGTTAACTTTTTAAAAGCAAACAATGTAGTGAGGCACGTATACAACTTTATTAATCTAAAAGTATAAAGTTTAAGCATCTAATTTTATTACTCAAAATAAATTGAACAAATAAATCAATGTACAATTATTAAGTGTTTAACAATATAGTTGAAAAGTTGTATATATACACACGCACCTCACTGCATTGTTTGTTTTTAGAAAATTATGTAGAATTCAACATTTTTTTTTTCTTTCATTCTTTTAATTATTTAGAATTTGGAAGGAAGGAGATGGTATAGTAACAAAAAAGCAGCCCAACGAGCCGAATAATTCAAACACAACAATAATAAATAGTGGAATAAATGATTTCACCATCTAAAAAAAAGAAGATCATAATATTTTGTTCAATTTTCTCAGTTACTGCCTAGATGAATTTATTCTTTAAAGCCATCCATTGTACACGACATAAAATCTCATTTTTCTTACTTCCAAAAAAAAAACTATATATGGTCGTACCTAAATTTAGGGCAGTTTATACAATAATCCAATGAGAAATTATTCAGTCCACCAGGTGAACCACGTCATCTATCCACCATTCCAATAATTAAATGCCACGTATGATAGACTCATCAATATTCACACAACCAACAAATGAAAAAGGAATACCCTATCTTTCTCTCTCCACATATCTTAATATACGTTTAATTATTGGAATGGTGGATAAATGATTTCATTTTTTTTATCCAAGGGAGCATGCATCAAAGATAGTGGGACATATCTTAATAACACTTCATTTATTATTTTTTTTTATTTTTGAAATATGATAGAAATTCTAATCTAAACTCACACACACTTATATTTTGAAGATCCTGGGGATCGAACCCACACCCTCATAGAGGGGGGCTTTTTGGGGAGGGGATTACCACTGGGTCGAATACCTAAGTGGCAATAACACTTCATTTCTAGTTGTACATTATGGTGTACTATCAGTAAAATTCGAATGTACGCTTTAGCAACAGTGCAATGGAAATAGTTTACTTCCAACCCTGTTTGGAGGAATCCTCATTCAATCCACTACGTGACAATTAAATAGATTATCCATATATACTTTTAATCACATGACATTTTTAATGAGTCATGTGACTTTTTAAAATACATATGTAAATGGTCTATTTACTTGCTACATAGTGGGTTGAAGGAGAATTCTTTCAAACTAGATTGGAGATAAACTCTATCTCAGTTAGGGGTGTAAGCTTCACCGACACAACCGCAAAAACCACACCACACCGCACATCACCTCACCGCGCCAAAACCGATCTTAATAAGTGCAGGTGCAGGTGCGTGTAATAGGAAAACTGCACTATAAGATGTAGGTGCATAAATCAGGAGAAAACAGTACCGCACCTCACCGATTACACCTTCTAGTATGTTGTACTTATATGCTAATGGTATATGCTAATGGTATGTGAAGGTTAAGATTGTGTTATATTTGTATAAGGATAACATATATGTGCAGGTTGAGATTGGAAATTATGATTCATTTTATGAGATATGTATGCTATAATTTTTTTCTTCTTAAATATTCAGATTGAGATTAGAAACTATGATTTATATTTGTATACTATAGTTAGCCAAATTTTTTAGTTGTTGTAAATGTGGATTTTTTAGATTAAAATTGACACTTAGGCTGGTCAATCCGACCCAAATGAGTTCAGCCCAAACCACAAAACCACACCTACACCGCACCGCACCAAACCGAACCGCATCGCGTCAAAACCAATCTTAATAGGTGCAGGTGCGTGTAATAGGAAAGCTGCACTATAAAATGTAGGTACATAAATCCGAAGAAAACCACACTGCACCTCACCGATTACACCCTTAGTCACAGCGCAACACCACCGTTATGAAGAACTAGATAAGCATAAGCCATGATATGGATCTTTTAATCATTTTAAAAAATAGTCAACAAAATCTTAATTTCAATACCAGGGGTACAGGGCACGGCTCATGTTTCTATATACATTAATTGGCAATATAATGCAATCCTCTTTAGGTTATTTAAGACTTTGTTTGAGTTGGTGTTGTGTCAATCTACAAGCGTAGCTACTAAATACAAATGAACTACTTCATCAATGTTTAGCAAAAAAAAAAAACTTCATGAATAAAAACTGTTATAAATTTCGTTTTCTTCTTGCCCTTTTAAAGCAATGTTTAAAGGAGAAACATACCTAAGAAATCGGATTTGAACAAATTCTATGAAAGGCCATTCTGGCCAACAATTTATCAAAATGCATTAGTTACCATACTGATTTTACATAGAAATTAAGATCATTCACAAGCCACACGCATTCATGCACAATACATCAAATGGAATGGAAGACAACACTAATTAAGACTCTAAGCCACCAGGTCTAATGAGCTCAAATTAACATGCATGTTTCTGTTTCTTGAGAAAACACAGGTGAGTCTCATCATTAAAGAATTCCGATGATGGTTTATCAATGAATCAAGACAAGAAATTATAGACACAGCAATGAAAAGAATAGATATTATAAACACGATAACTTGAAGAAAAACTTTTAAAAAATCCATGAAATAAAACTTCAGCATAATCATGATCAGATCAGATGCACCAGAATGTTTTATACATAAGAGTTAATGGGACTCCTATATTTCAAAAATCCTATACTAAAATCCCTAGTTCTTCCATTATGCATGAAAATTGATTCATATACTCAATCAAATCATGCCTATGCACCTTCCAAGTTATCCATAAAAGAAAAAGTAACTTATTTCAATAGCCTAAAGATGTTTCACTTTGTCCACATTTCATCTCTTATAAAATAAAATCAGGGAGTGTTTTATTCGCATTTTAATCTCTTATAAAATTTCTTAGACAAATATAATAGGGCTTATATATAGAGTTGTAATTAGCTAGCAAATATATAATGGATATGCGAGGATAATGTGAGATCTTATATTCAATTCCACAGTGTATATAGGGCCAAATTGCAAAACAAAACTAGGCCCACTATATCTAAAATGCTTCCCTTGCTCCAGCATGTTGAACAATTAATAAAAAAAAATTCCCCATAATGCATTTTAAAGTATATCCTCAGAAGCACCCAAACCCTCCCCAACCCAAGATGGAAAAACTAACTGAATCGGTAGAGTATATGTGGAGTGCAATTCGGGACTACAAGATCAATACTATAATTTCCTTTGAATGTTATAAGTTAATAAGAAATGTAAACAAACAAAAGCCTTATGGATCAGTGACATTATCCAATTCTCTTGGGAAGACTGGATAATACATGTTTGAGCATTTTAAAACATTGTTAAAATTTGATGCATATATTTCGCCCATGACCTCAGTCTTTAGAAACCACATTTACAACATGCCTAATGACATCTTAGCATATGATGAACACCTTCTTGGAATAAAAAGCAAAAAAGAATGATTTTTTTGGGGAGGTAAAATTCAATTTCATATAAAAATAAGCAATTAGAACAAATAACAATGACATATCTAAATTTAAATTGCCTCCACTGGAAGCTTTCTACAAAGAGGGGAAAAAAATTACATCATGCACACTTTAGATATAAAAGGATATAATATCTTGTAGCATTATATTAATTGACTAACAAAGATATAATCTAACTCAATAATATGCCAACTACATGCCGAGTAGGCCTGTAAGTCTGTAACCTTAATGAGAATGAATAATTCTCATCCAGAAACTCCATCAAATTATGAAATCTTCATTACTTACCTGGTACAACAAGCAACCAGACCTTTAATTCACTTCATGCCTTATAGAGAACAACACAAGCAACATAACATATTTGGCTAGCTCCTCACTTGCGCGCGGTCCAGCTAGCCCTTAAATACTAGTCCTCAATCACTTCAAACACTTTGGCAGCTTATTATATACCTTCATCTTCAACATTAACCAAAGCAATTAAGTGCAGTTTCAACTTTCAAATCAATCTTGTAGAAATTTGTTCCTTGAAACTATATATCAAACAAAAAGATCAATACCAAAAACACCTCGAGAATTAACTTGCATGCAAGCCAGAAATTGAATAAGTAAATATCCTCTTGTTTCTCCAAACAGACATACATGCAGACCTTCTAAAAATCAAACAAGAAGGGATCCCCATAGTCCCAAAGGCTCGGTGTATAATCTTCCTCATTCGTCAAAGGCGGCCACATAGATGGAGATCCAGGTCCGATTGCCCCAACAGGATCCGGACCCATCGGTGCAACCACGGGTTGTGTAGTTGTGTTATTATTATTCAGAGACAAGTTCGAACCCACCGACCCCACAAGCGTGTTAATATCATTGTACATAAAACCCTGCTGATCATTAGGGTTTGGGTACGAGGTTGTCGTTGTTGTGGTGGTTATATGATCAAGCCCATCA
The DNA here is from genome assembly GCA_907173295.1 of Fagus sylvatica. Taxonomy (NCBI): domain Eukaryota; kingdom Viridiplantae; phylum Streptophyta; class Magnoliopsida; order Fagales; family Fagaceae; genus Fagus; species Fagus sylvatica. The sequence goes on from OU015769.1 coordinate 37,470,232, forward strand.
ATGTTTACAGTCCCAAGATTCCCATCACACGGCTGATATTGATTATACTGTTGGTGCTGCACCATTTGTTGTTGCTGAGGGCTGCTTTGTGCTATATTGTATGGACTAGCACTAGGGAAAATCCCATAAGGAACATTAATATTCGACGAGGGCATCATTGGAATCGTTGAAGATGTGGAAGGGAAAGTAAATCCAAAGCCAGAAGGTCGAGGAAGCAAAGGACGAAGAGTTTGAGTGTTTGATGAAGAAGAAGAAGAGCCACCACGAGTGGAAGAAGAAGATGATTGAGAAGAAGGACCTGAGGGTTGTAGATTGAGCTGAGCTCTCGAACCGTAGAGAATGATGGCGGCGCGGTCATAAGCACGCGCCGCATCCTCTGCGGTGGCGAAAGTACCTAGCCACTTGCGTGTACGCTTACGTGGCTCTCGGATCTCAGCTACCCATTTGCCCCAACTCCGTTGTCTCACTCCACGGTACCTGAACTTGTTGTTGTCGGGACCTCCTTTACCTTTGCACTTCCTGCTGCTACTGCTCGTGCTGTTCGTGCAGTTACTGTTATCATCACCGTTGGTGGTGGTTTTTTCTGTGATGGAAGAGATGGGAGGGTCTTCCATAAGGGGGGTTTGGGAGCTTTAAAGGTTAAAACTGTGGGAAAAGAAGGAAAACCGCCTCGTTCAGTGTTCTTGACTAGTCCAAATAGAAGAGTCTGGAGCTCGATTTGAATGTCATCTCTGTAAATGGTGGATGAGGGCGGTGCTGTATTTTTGAGAGAGAAGGAGAGAGAGAGATTGCTGCGCAGTGAAGAAACAAAAGGGCTCGTGTATATGGGGTTTGGGAATTTGGAATCATTTAACTATAGCTTATACTACATTTATTTTATTTTATTTTTCTCACATAGTCAAGTCAGATTTTGAGAGTTCCTTTTTTGGAAATGACTAAGGATTTTTTTTTTTTTTTACTTGAAGAAGCAAAATGCTCTAGCACAAAGTACATCGTTTTCCTGATTAGGGTTGGGAATTAGGAGGGGACATTCCTGTTACATCATTTCAATTTAGAACTTGACTTTGACTAACATGCGGTGTATCCTTCCTAGTTTTGGTGAAATAGACTTTTGCTTCTTATATCCAATAATTTCCATGATTTCAATTTATTTAAAATTTAATATTATTTGTCCAAAATAGATTTTTAGATTTATAAAATTTAGTTTTAAATAATAAAATTAATACATTTGACGAACAAAATTAGTGTTTACTTTTTTTTATTTTAATAATTTGAATAGTTATAAATTGGAGAGATGAATTTTAATCTGGATTTTTTTTATAAAGAAGAACAAATAATACCATTGAATTACAAAGTTTTTAACGTATAAAATTAGTTTTAATTAAACTTTTTTGGCAAATTTTTTTTTTTTTTAGGAAATGAAAAGCTATTATATATTATCTACATTTTTACATCAGTCCAATTTTAATAAAACTTAATGATTCCATGCACATGAAATCCCACCGAATAAGTGATTTAGCCACGATTCTAATTGAATCTTTTGACCATAGAAAAATAAATTATATAAGGTTCCATATGTATCAAACTGACATGGTATATATCTCGCTTCTATTCTTACTGTTGAATGACAAAAAACAGGTTTTTGTAATTTTACAGGGCTGATAAACAAGAATGATCGAAAAATGCAATTAGAGAAATTTTTTTACTAACACGGCAAACTGAACTCCATTGGATTGTGAAATGGACCATGATATTGTGTTGACAAAGTCCATTCTCCAAGATCTTTATGTGAAAATTATAAAATAGGGGATATAAACTTATCGTGAGAGAACGGAAAGAAGGGAAAATTATTAGGATACTCCGGAAGTATATTAAATATATACTCCCTCCTTCTCACAGAAGTGGTGGGTCCCATCATGAATTTAATTAACGGTACCCACAACTTCTGTGAGAGGAGAGAGTACGCATTTAATGTACTCCTGGAGTATAGTATAATTATCCCAGAAAGAAGATATTGAATCATTTTCCTTTTTATTATATACTGGTTAATGTCACACATTGCATACGTATATATATCCGAAGCAACCGCGTTAAATGTATCAGAATCAATGAACTTTTCAAGGAGGATTCGAATATTTGCCATATTAGTGACCCTTAAGTTTTATTATATTTTGGCATTTTAATTTATCTTTTATGGGTTGGTGAAGTTTCTGCCTCCAGAGCCAATACCGAGTCCCCTGGCCGCTTCTATTTGGTCAAGAAGGGATTGAGATTTGAGAGTGTTTGTTCATCCAAGATCCTTATTGGTGCAGGAGTAATTTTAAAACTCAACATTAATTACAATTATGCGTATTTCGGAAATTAATTTGTGGATTTGTGGGGAACGCGTACTCATCGCTCGTCAAGGTGGAGGGATTGAATGATTTTTTAAGTTAACTAGAAGAAATTGAACAAGTTTATCTCAAGAAAACTCATCTAAGTGTTAAAGGAAAAGGCTTGAATCCACACTTCAAAAAATGAAAAAATTACTATAAAATAGCATATTCATTAAAGCAGAGGTCAAAATGAAAAATTTGGTTGGAAAACTGTATATGTCACAGCCACTAATAAGTTTTGATCTTCACGTAGAATTCTTTTTAATTCATCAAGTTTTAAAATTGATTAATTTCATGAATCAAATTAAAACATTACAGTCTAAACATACAACCTTAACCATGTTTTAACCTTAGTTGGCTATGTATTAGCTTCTTCTTATTCTGGATTTAAGGTAAAAAAAAATTACTACAAATTCTACTAAATAAGTCTTACAAATAAATTTGCCAAAACACAACACAGAAAAATAACTAAAAATTTTATTTATTATGTTGTGGATTCGGTACCATTTCCAATTACATTCATTGTCACAATAATTTATAGATCTTTTGTAATAAAATTGATAATACCTTTAACATTTTATTTTATACAAATCCTATCGAGGCTAACTCTACACTACTTAAATACAAACCTTACAAGATTAGTTAAGAAAAATATAAATAATAAACTACAAATTACACTCTCTAACTTTAACTTGGTTTCAATTCACTCATTTATACAAGTTTCATTTCTTCATTAGAGCCCCTTAACTATTATACGTTTCCAATGTAGATCTTCCCTTTCATATGCAACGTTTAGTTCACCAAAACGACATTATTTTAAAAAGCAAAAAATATTAAAATTAACAACGAGATACAAAACTAAATAAAAGACTTAAATTGAAAAGTAGATTAAAGTTAAAGTTAAATGAAGAAAAAAAATTAAAATGATTTTTTCTTTTGATGGATAAGGATCAAGTCTTTATTAAATTCAATAACTGAATTGAAAAATATTAAAATTAGATGATGTATTTAACCAAACATATATATAAAATCTTGACTTTGACCATTCCTAACGTCCACGTTAAGGAGTTAGTGGTATACCATTCCACTCTTTAGTGGTATACCATTCCACCCTTTAGTGGTTTACTTAACTCTTTACTGGTATTCTTCTACCTTCTGTTGATGGATGGATTCCACTAGTCTTCGTTTTCCACGGAATTATTTTATTTTCCATCATTTCGGCCAAAGCATGCTCTCCTTGCTGCTTTCAAAAGTCAAAAAGTAAAAAATTAGCCCTCACAGTAGTTATTATGCTATTTTACATGCATCAGGGAGCTTTTGGATATTTTGTTCATGAGTTTCAGTTTGCTCAATTTATAAGTCTTTTGTTGTGTTAAGTTAAAGACTTGAGATCTAATTCCCATTATATCAAAATTAAATTTATTAATGTTTTGATAAGATTATAAAGAACAATATAATAAAATGTATTCCATAAATTCAACTCCTATAATATGTTTTTTTTTTTTTTTTTTCAAAATAAAAATCTTAATTTCTGCCTTAAATGAATTTTTCCTCTACAGTGTTATGGCGGCAGGCATATTTATGTCATTACAAACCCTTATGGATTAGAGGGTCATTGCCTGGCCAGCATTCAGCAAGCAGGGAAGCAATTATTATTTCTCTTCAGCAGTTCAACAAATAATGAGGTAGGGCAGAGTGCAGCGTTATTGTCAAAGAGTTCTGCTATGCATGCCCCAATGATTTATGGATTTTGTTAATCAGTGCCCTTAGGCCAATGGCTAAGGAGCATTAAATTATTACACTTTACGAAAAATAATGAACTTTTAATATTAAAATAATAAATAGAAAGACTAAAATACCCTTAAAAGTTATTTTTGTATTAAATGGAAGCATTAAGTGGAAGCATTAAATGCTTCCTTAACCATTGCCTTAAGAATACTCGTTAACAGGATCCATGATTTATTTGGTCTATATTGTGATTATTGTATAGAGGATTTACATTTGTTGATTTTCAAGATTACTGCAAGTAACTGCTATATTAAATGAACTAGGGTTTTCTATGGAATTATCAATTGTATGCATCAGGAATAT